>CM038219.1:34438679-34746283 GCA_021442155.1 Cymbidium sinense
GTTAAATCAATAATTTCTAGCTTTACGTTAGGCGTTGTATGGTTTGATGTATGCTTATTTTATCTTGAACTATTATAGGCGGATATTATGGTGTATGTTTCATAGACTAGATGTTAGGTATTGATTAGCCTAATCATATTTTATGTAGAAGATTCTACTTAAGGGGTGCTTAAAATAAATATAAATGCTCTCTTTTGCAGGTTGCTTAATCCCAAAGCATAATCTATATTAGGACAGGTGGACTTAGTTACCTATGTGTAGGGTGCTAAGTCCAAATTATTCATATAACTACTTGGGTTGTATGGTGTGTTTAGCTAATATTTATTTTGCAAGTATAGTTAGATTTACTTTTCCATTCTTTTAATGTAATTGTGCATTAGGAATTTAATTAAGTGTTGTGGGGGTTAAGGATGAATATTGGCCAGAAGGTTTAATCCTAGGGTGCCATATGATGCCTGAAGCCTACCAAATCAAATGGAGCAAATCAAATGAAGAAATGGAGGGAGCACGAAGACTTGAAGACCCCCTATGACACTTATCATTTATAATTTATAAATATTCTTTCATATGTCGAGATGTATAAGGGTAGAGCTCATTATCCATCTTTTCTTTTTTTTTGTATGGATGCATCCCATCGACGAGCTATTCTTTCACGTTGAGGTTATAAATAATTTGATGATTTATTTACATTATGTAATAGAAATGACATGTATTATTCTAGTTTTTTTCATGTATGATGATTTAATGTGTTTGGATGCTTAGGCTCTTAGAGAAAAATAAATTTTCTACCCCAACTACAACTCATAATTAAGTTTTTAAAATAATTCATAACCTCACATAAAGCCTAGGACATAATTAAGATAATAAAATATTTAGCAACCCCTTAGCTAAATGTTGTATGCTTAACACCATGCATATCAACTTGTTCCTTTCTTGAAAATGAAGGGTCTCCATCCATTGCACATCAAGAGAATGCGACCTGTGAGAGCATCCTTTAGGGGTGGAGAACACCTTCTTCTGTCTGATTTGGCCCATAATCAACTTCATCATGCATTTAGGCATATAAAATCTTATGGCCTATGTCAAAATAAAGAGTCAAAATTAAATGAAATTTGATAAGATTTGTATTAGACTAAGTCATTATTCATACCACTCATATTCTAGTATCTTAGGGAGTGGGTTTAAGAATTTTAGTTTCTTTATAAATAATAACAACCTAGCCATCTTATAAAACATATGACTTAATCACATAATTTTAAAAATGTAAAAGGAGTTAGCTGGCTGCCACTCCAGACAGTTATAAGTCCAGCAGTCAGGTAGTTTACTCTCTCTTGTGGAGGTAAATAATATACCCACCTTCGTCTTAGATATTTGTCGTATTTTGGCCCCTTGTTAAAACTTCCTAGATTTAGGATGTGAGGTTGATGTTTCCCTTCGGGGCTACAAGCATAAATCCTTACCTCTTAGACATTTTCACAATCTTATATTGTGGAATTATAAATCCTAAATTTCTAATAAAATTACAACTCAAATATACAATTCTTTTCAATTTCAAACATATAAAGCTCAATCATAGGATAGTTTGGGATGCCACTGAAACTAAGATCACGGCATCCTCATCTCCTTTTGACTTTGATAATAAATTTCTCATTTCAATCTATCCCAATTGATCTTTCAAATATAACCAAAATCAAATATATAATTCATATGATTACAAGTAACCAAATCAACCCATAAATACAGTTCATGTATAGCCATAAATATTTAATTGAACACTAAACTACAATTATTTTATGATAAAATCACATTTAATTGCAGATATAGACTACCTATATGCAGCAGTTGATGTATAAACTGTAGTCATTTGATAAAATACTAAATAATAAATGAGATAATAATTAATGTATATGCATAAAATGAACTCCTATTTGTATGACTACAAAAAATGTTTAAAAATAAGATAAACTTGAAGGTACTACTTTTTTTTCCCTGATCACGTGTATAAGTCGCTAGCGTGGATAAAGGTTGTTTACTGGGTGGGAACTGATAAGAGAGAAACTATTTAGCTTTTGTCGCGCAGAAAGCGAAATATGTAGACGGAGTTAGATGGCGAACTTACGGCGACAGCTAGCGTGGTAATTTTGTTGTGTTTGAAAATTTTAGGTGTTAAATAAGTAAATAGAATATTTAGGGTGTTAAATATGTAAATTAGATTGTTTAGAGTGTTATTTATGTAAATCTGTCAATCTTCTGATATTTGTCCAGAAGAAATGTAGATTTGGCATCAGCGTGAAGTCGAACACTTACCGGGCCGAGAGG
Source organism: Cymbidium sinense (assembly GCA_021442155.1). Taxonomy (NCBI): domain Eukaryota; kingdom Viridiplantae; phylum Streptophyta; class Magnoliopsida; order Asparagales; family Orchidaceae; genus Cymbidium; species Cymbidium sinense. The sequence continues at coordinate 34,440,999 of CM038219.1, forward strand.
TTTCGGCCTCTGGTTGTTCTTCTCATCTGTGCTCGGATCGAATTCGTCTAGAGATTTCGCCCACGAGTTATAATCTCCGCCGGAGGGAAGAGAACAAAAAATCCCTGTATCCCTAACAAGCGAAGTTTTTTTTGGACAACGCGATGGTGGAGAAGTTAGCGCCAGAAAAACGCCACAGCTTCGTACATGGAGGTTCCTTGTTATTGATTCCTATTATAAAACTTTATGCTTTCCTACCCTCTTCCCCCTTAATTCCGTCGCGATGTTAAATTACAGGGCAGAAGGTTTTTGAGTGGGATCAGAACCTGGATGAAGTGAATGTATACATTGATCTCCCACCTGATGTTCCAAAAAAGCTCTTCTTTTGCAAGACCCTTTCCCAGCACATCGAAGTCAGCATCCGCGGCAATCCACCTTACCTGAATGTTTGTATCTCCAGTTCCTACTGAAATTTTGAGTTGCTGAAATACAGTTGCTTGATTTGTTTTCATTTCTGATTTGTGATTCATTTTTTTATCCTCTTAATGTTTTTAGCATGATCTTGCCGCAGCAGTCAAGACTGATTCTTCCTTTTGGACCCTAGGTAGGCAATTTTTTTAAAATATGGTTAAAATGTGAATTAAGACGGTCGAAAAAAAAAAGATAGGTATAGTAATTGCGACTATTATCGGATCTGACGTAAGCGTGACGATCGCCGAATCTTCAATGAGAAATTAAGGCTGACTGCTAATAATAGTTTAAATATTTTAAATAATCTTTCTTTAACATTAAAGCATTTATACAGATTGTTAGATTTAAGATCGTCAGTGTCAATCACGCACGATTTAAATTTTATTTTTAGAAAATAAATTTAATTTCCTTTTAATAAGATAAATATTATTCTTTGGAATGCGATTTAAAATATTTTTATTATATTTGAAAATAAATATTTATTTTTCATTCATTAAAATTGAAATAATTAACTATTTCAATAAATTTTATAAATATTTATAATTATATCTATATTTTAAAACTATTATTATTTAAAACTATTATATACTGGGATTATTTTTAAATATAATATCACCCAAAAGAGGAGGTTTTATTTTATTAATTTTTTTACTTAATATAATTATTTAAAATATTTAAAATATATAATTTAAAAATATTTTTTATAAAATATTTAATAACTAAATATTTATATATTTAGTTATTAATTTATTTATTTATATATATATAATTAAATATATAATTTAAAAATATTTTAATTATATATATAAATTTATAAATTTATTTAATATTTTTTTATTAATTAATATAATTATTTAAAAAATATAATTTTTATTAATTTTTGTTAATATATAATATAAAAATATTTAAAATATATGAATAAATAATTTTTAATAAATAAATAAAGAAAGGAATAAATTATATAAATATTTTATAAATTATATAAATAAAGTAATTATATATATATATTTATAAATTTATTTAGTTATTTATTTATTTAATTATATAAATATTTTTAAGTTATATATTTATTTTCAAATATAATAAAAATATTTTTAAATCGATTAGGTAATAATATTTATCTTATTAAAGAAATTGAAATTTATTTTCTAAAAATAATTTAAACGATGAATGATTCAACACGACTGATCTTAAATCTAATAATCACAACGGTATATCACGCTTTAATATTAAAGAAAGATTATTTAAAATATTTAAACTATTATTAAAGCGCAGTCAATTGTGACTCATTCAAAGGATTGACGTGAAGATCACTACGCGCCGTGATCCGCCGCAAATACTCATTAATTGACTATACCTATTCTTAAATTTTTTTCGAATCGCATTTAATTAATTCACATTTTAACCGTAATCCATTTTAAAAAATTGCTAGGTAATAATACATTTCTTAACGTCTGTTTCTATTTAAAATGAAATTACCTTTTAATTCTTTTCGGGAATATCTTTTACTCTGTTGTGACTGATAGATTGTCATTGTTTGGTAAAAAATGCTTTTACGACTTTTGAATCAAGCAAGTTCTTCTTAGAATCACGAAATTGTGCTTAATTATGCATACAATGCAAATATTTTGCCTTTCTCATTACATTAAGGGAAGATTTGGCGTTCTTATAATCATAATTATTTAGATGCGCAAACTGTTGTCATCCTTATATCTGACCTAGCTAGTACGCGATGATCGTTTTAAGACCTTAGTTTCTGTGACAGTCCCAAAAGTTGATTTGACCTGAATTAAGAGTAAATCTTTCTTCTTGCGTATAACTTGAACTAGAAAGGTGTCAGTCTTATTAATGCACTCACTTGAGCTTATGACCAGATATCCTGCTGCACTTGCTGGCTTGCTCAATTAAGCTTCCAAAGCGAAACTCTTTTCAACTTTGGGCGTATAAGCTTGTTTTCTGATCAGCCTACTTTCCTTGCTTTCAAAGCGATTATTATGAGGATTTTGACTTGTTACAGGATTTTATACGTTTGTGCTTTGGGGAGAGGAGATTGATAGTTTAGGTTTTAAACTTTGGTATTGGTAAAAGTCGAACTAAAATGGTGTAGGTGTGATTATAGAGTTTGAAGGATAATGTTATAAATATTAATAGATGTGGAGATAGAATTATAAATTTTAAAGATTATGTTGATACTAAGATTATCAACGATTTTGTATACTCCTCAAGTAGGTTTGGAGGTAGGCTTAAAAAAAAATTTTGGAATGAATTAGGGGATTAATCTGAAAAGATACCCTCAAAGAAAAAAATATTTATTGGGGAGATTTAAATGACATGTTTGGTAGAGTGGTAGAAGATTTTAAAAGTATTCATACATTGGAAATGACTAACGGAAGGTATATATTAGATTTTATCTTAAATGATTTTGTAGAATACTTTATTTAAGAAAAGAGATGAACATATTATTACTTATAAAATGGATCTAAGAAAACACGATTGATTATTTTTGATAAGAAAAATAGATCGTTTAGATTGTAAAATCAAAGGCCATTCCAAGTGAAATTTTAAGTCAACATCGAATTATTAGTTTTAGATTTTAAGATGAAAGGTTGTAAGAGAAAAATAAACTTAATTATTGTCCAGATTGATTAGATGACACTTAAAGAACACAAATAAAAATATTTTTAAGAGTGCTACAAGAAATTAAAGTTTGGGATGTTCATAAAGTTTTAACGTTATGTGGAAAAAGTATCAGTCTTATTAAACAAGTTCTAAAGATGTCTGAATCAAAAGGAAAAGCTTTAATCTTAATAAGAATGTTGGTGTGAAAAGAAGATAAAAAAAATAAGAAGTTGTTATAAAACTTGGTTTAGATGTAAAACTCGGAGAATTGGGAAAGATATAAAATGGCTAGAGATTAAGAAAGAATATATGAAAAAATTTAGCTTTTAGTGATTTATCTGATAGATTAGATAGAGGTGAAAGATGTATGTATAAGTTAAAACCAAAGAGATAGAGAAGAAAGTATAGTGTGAGTAAGGATGAAAATAATAAAGCTTTTAAAAAAGATATTGAAAATAGGTGGATGAGATTTTAATAAACTTTTCAATGCGATGAAGACGATTGATTTTAAGAACCTTAATACTCTAAACAATAGAATTTCATTTTATCGTCAGATAAGAATCAAGTTAAGAAGCTTTAAAAGAATGAAATGTGGAAGAGGACCGGATAATATTCCAATAGAAGTGTGGAAATGTTTAGGAGATCGAGGAATTTCTTGGCTTACAAATCTTTTAATGTTATTTTAAAGACTAAAAGATGTCGATGATGGAAGTTTGTTGGTTCTATATTTAAGAATAAAGGTGATGCACAAGAGTGTGCAAATTATGAGAATTAAGTTAATGTGTCATACATTAAAATTATGGGAGAGAGTAATTGAGCATAGGTTACGATGTGATCTGAAGTTTCGACAACCGTTTGGTTTCATGCCGGTAGATCTACTATGGATGCTATACATTTGTTAAGAGGTTTGATGGAGAAGCATAGAAAAATAAAAGGATCTACATATGATATTTATTGATTTAGAAAGCATGATAAAGTCTCAAGAGATGTTCTTTGGAGAGTTAACGAGAAGTTAATATTGGTTATATTCAAGTCATTAAGGATATGTATACTAGTCAACTTGTGTCCAAACACAAGGAGGATTGACAAACTATTTTCCTATTTGGTTGGATTACATCAAGGATCAACATTAAGCCCTTATCTTTTACTTTAGTTATGGATGTTCTTAGAGGCATTTACAAGAAGATGTACCTTGGTGTATGCTTTTCGATGACATTCTTCTTGTTGATAAGACTAGAGAGTCCAACAAAACTTGAATTATGGAGGTCAACTTTAAAAGGTTTTCGTTTAAGCATCTAAAGCGAATATATAGTGTAATTTTAGTTGTAGAAGTTTTAGGTAGTGTTATGACTTTAGGTGATCAAGTCATTAATAAGAGTGAGATATTAAATTTCTATTGTTCAAAATGATGGTGAAATAGATGGAGATATTATTAGTAGAATTCAAGTTGGATGGTTGAAGTGGAGGAATGCATCCGCCTATTATGTGAAAAGTTCCACTTAAACTTGGAAAATTTTATAAGATGGTGGTAAGACCGCAATGACTTATAGAATGTTAAAAAGAAACATAAGACTAAGTTAAGTGTTACAGAGATGAGGATGCTCGTGGATGAGTGGCTTTACCCTGAGAGATAGAAAAAATGAGTATGTTCGGGAAAAAGTTGGAGTAGCTCCAATGGTAGATAAGATTAGGGAGAGTCGCCAGATGGTTTGGCCACATAAAGCGTCCGTAATGACAGGAGAGATGCATTAGATTTGCCTTATGTTAAGAAAGGTAGAGGTAGACCTAAAAGACTTGGTTAAGATGTATAAAAAATGATCTTAGTATACTTGAATTAAATGAGAATTTGACACATAGGGACATGAGACGAAGGATTCATGTATACCCCACCTAGTGGGATTAAGGCTTGTTGTTGTTGTTGTTGTTGTTGTTGTGCTTTGCAAAAAGCATGTGAAACTCAAGCAATCAGGAACATATAGAAAATTGTTAGTACTTTCCTCCTCCCATCTCTAACACTCTAATTGGGAGTTGGGGAAAGAAAAAATGATTCAAGTGAAGAGAAAGAAAACAAAGGGTATATTATTTATTTATTTTTGTTATTCAGAGGTTTATTTATTTTTGTCATTAAAATGAGTGAGTGATCCAAATATTTAGGCTCTATTGTTCAAAATGATGGTGAAATAGATGGAGATATTATTAGTAGAATTCAAGTTGGATGGTTGAAGTGGAGGAATGCATCTGGTCTATTGTGTGATAGAAAAGTACCGCTTAAATTTAAGGGAAAATTTTATAAGATGGTGGTAAGACCTGTAATGATTTATGGTGCAAAATGTTGGCCAATAAAAGAGAAGCATGAGACTAAGTTAAGTGTCGCAGAGATGAGAATGCTCAGGTGGATGTGTAGCTTTACTCTTAGAGATAAAATGCGAGATGAGTATGTTCGGGAAAAAGTTAAAGTAGCTCTAGTGGCCGATAAGATTAGAGAGAGTTGCCTTAGATGGTTTGGCCACATAAAGCGTCGGCCGTCTAATGACCCGGTTAGGAGAGTAGATGCATTAGATTTGTCTTATGTTAAGAAAGGTAGAGGTAAACCTAAAAAGACATGATTAAGATGTATAAAAATTGGCCGTAGTATACTTGAATTAAATGAGAATTTGACACATAATAAGACACAATGGAGACCAAGGATTCATGTAGCCGACCCCACTTAGTGGGATAAAGGCTTGTTGTTGTTACTGTTGTCGTTGTTGTTAGTTTTGAGAGAGAAAAGAAATTTATTCATTCAATTTTTATTTAGAGTTAGATAGAAAATAAAGAAAAAGAATTATTATAATTAATTTGACTTGTATATCTTCAAATAAATATAGGGGTTGTTTGGTTGCAAGTATTTAGGATCCTGATATATTCAAAACACACTATTTTATTTTCTTAAGGTTGTTTGATTGATTATCAAATAAAGCTATGAAATTTAGTTTTGTGTTTGGTTGGTTATAAACTTGTAAAGTAAAAAATAAATCTAGGGCATAGACATTTTCAAGTACGAATGATGACAATGTGAATGGAGATCATTAGTTGCAAAGGGGTCTTAAGCATGGGAGTTCTACATGGCCTGACGTAGTGTGAGGATGTCACATCGAGATCACTAATTGGAGCACAGATGAATGTTGAGTTTGCTGGTGGGGTATGCGTAGTGTGGGAAAATGGTTGTTGCCACTAAAGGCAAGGGCTATGCAATGTAAGGCGTGATAAAACAAAACGGGACATTTTGAATTTGCTTGATTTAGATGAATTTCGAGGGCATGCAAAATAGCTAAATTGGGGGTAGTCCAAATTCTTCAAAATTTTACTTTGCATTTGTTTTACTTTAAGTAGGGATGTAAGCAAGCCGAGCTTGAGCAAGCTAAGGTTCTGTTCGTGTTCAATTCGTTTGTATTGGCTTGTGTTTGGCTCAATTGGTTGAGCAAAACTAACCTAAATGAGCCTTAAAGCCATGTGTTATGATGAGATATTTATGCATACATTTATGTTAATAGTTGTTTTCCTTTGCAGTGTGGAACTAAAAGTATGATAGAAGTAAAAAAAATAGCAAATTTTATTATAAATATAAAAATAATAACAAGATTTGAACCCGTGCTATTTCAGACATGGGAAAATCTTCAACCTTTAGGATGCCACACTATAAAACTTTATATATATATATATATATTATTTTGAGCTAAAACAAGTTAAATATAATCGAACGAAGAGATGTTCGTGTTTCGACTCGTTTACTTAATGAATGATTCAAACACGAGCTGCTTAACATGCATGCCAAACATGAGCTGTTTGCGAACAGTGAGCTTTCTGGCAAAGTCAACAACAACAACAACAACAACAAGCCTTAATCCCACTAGGTGGGGTTGGCTACATGAATCCTTCGCTCCATCAGGTCCTATTATGTGTCAAATTCTCATTTAAATCAAGTATACCAAGATCATTTTTTATACATCTTAACCATATTTTTTTAAGTCTACCTCTACCTTTCTTAACATAAGGCAAATCTAATGCATCTACTCTCCTAATCGTCATCGGACAGTTGACGCTTTATGTGGCCAAACCATCAAGCGACTCCCTAATCTTATCTACCTGAGCTACTCCAACTTTTTCCGAATATACTCATTTTGCATTCTATCTCTAAAAGTAAAGTCACTCACCACCTAAGCATCCTCATCTCTGTAACACTTAACTTAATCTTATGCTTCTTTATGCTAACATTGCACCATAAGTCATTAGGTCCTACCACCATCTTATAAAATTTTCCTTTAAGTTTGTGGAAATTTTCTATCACATAAGCGATGCATTCCTCCACTTCAACCATCCAACTTGAATTCTACTAATAACATCTCCATCTATTTCACCATCATTTTGAACAATAGAGCCTAAATATCCAAACGCTCTTTATTAATGACTTGTTCACCTAATGTCACAACACTACCACTAGAACTTCTACAACTAAAATATATTCAGTTTAGATCTACTTAAATGAAAACCTTTAGACTCTAGAGTTGACCTTCATAATTCAAGTTTCTTGGACCCTCTCTAGTCTTATCAACAAGAAGAATGTCATGAAAAGCATACACCAAGGTATATCTTCTTGTAAATGCCTAAGAACATCCATAACTAAAAGATAAGGGCTTAAAGCTGATCCTTGATGTAATCCAACTGAAATAGGAAAATATTTTGTCAATCCTCCTTGTGTTTGGACACAATTAATGACTCTAGTATACATATCCTTAATGACTTGAATATAACCAATATTAACTCCTCGCTCTAGAACTCTCAAAAGAACATCTCTTGAAACTTTATCATAAGCTTTCTCTAAATCAATAAATATCATATGTAGATCCTCCTTACTTTCTCTATGCTTCTCCATCAAACCCCTTAATAAATGTATAACATCCATAGTAGATCTACCTGGCATGAAACCAAACTGATTGTGAGAAACTTCTATATCACATCATAACATATGCTCAATTACTCTCTCCCATAATTTTAATGTATGACACATTAACTGAATTCCTCTATAATTTGCACACTCTTGTGCATCACCTTTATTCTTAAATATAGGAGCCAACAAACTCTTTCTCCACTCATCTGGCATCTTTTTAGTCTTTAAAATGATATTAAAAAGATTTGGTCACATTAAAGAATTGGTCATTGATTTAGGCATCTCTTCAGCTCATGAGAGTGTTACTCTCTTTGCTATTAATTACTTCAAAGGTTTATTTAATATTTCTAGAGATCTACTTGGTTTCCAAATTTGTCTCCCTCAAGGTAGATCTATTCCTAGTCATCTTCAAGCAAGTCTTTTCGCTCACATTTTTGATGAGGGAATCAAGAGGATCATACTCTCAACTCCAAATAGCTCTGCCCTTGGCCCAGATGGTTTCACCTTCAATTGGGATTACATGTGCACATCTCTGCCAAACTATCAAACATTTATTTTTCACTGGAAAGCTACCATAGATTGCCCCCCCAAAAAAATCATGCCTCTAACATTAATGATTATTGACCTATATCGCCATGCAATTCCATTTACATGATAATTGCAAATCGCATGAAGTTGGCCATGCTTGATATTATACATTCTACTTAATCGGATCAACTAACAACATCATTCGTACAAATGAGATTCTTCTTGAGTTTGTCAAACCGGTTTTGGGTTAGTTTTTTTGTGCCAAATTAGATTTAAAAAAGCCTTTTGATTTCGTTATTAGAGAATCTATATGTCAAAAGCTCATTCGAAAGGCTTCCCTCTCCTTTTTGTTTCATGGATCAAAGCTTGTATAGAAGACATTCATTTTTCTATTTTCATAAATGAATCTTTACAGGGGTTTTTTTAACTCCTCAAATGGTAACAGGTAAGGATGTCCCCTCTCTCCCTATTTATTTTGCATAGTAATGGACAGGTTTTCTAATCTTTTAGAAAGTAAAATTACCTCAATTGATTTTGAAGGAATTCATCACTCTATGACCCATCTTCTTTATGCAGATGACTTAATAGTCTTTGAATAAGCTAATACCAATAATATGCAGTCCCTTAATTCAATACTTTACACCTTCTATTTAGCTTCTGGTTTATCTGTTAATCTATCTAAAACCAATATTTACTTTTCTAAATATGTGGGGAATCCAGGTGATCTTATAGCTCTTTTAAACATCTCCAATTTTGAGTAAAAATTTAAATATTTGGGAGTTCCATTCCCTATAAGAAAATTGCACATATTTGATTTCCAAACTCTTCTTCAAAAAATTATAACCAAGCTGGATGGTTGGTTGGAAAGCTAAAGTATTATCGTGGTAGATATCAACTTCCTAGATTCTCTATTTGGAGCTTAATTTCCCTTGGTCCAGAAGCTTGTTTTGCCTAAAACTTGTATAAAAATCATCAATAGCTGGTGCTCTAGATTCCTATATCATGGCAAACACTTTTCCCTTGAGCTGCATCTTATCTCATAGGAATATACTTGTAGATCGAGGGCTAATGGAGGCATTAGGCTTCCTTCTATTGCTGGTATGTCTTTTGCTTTCATTTCATCTATTTTCTGGAGAATGGTTACAACTAATAGCTTGCTCAAAACTTGATGGCTGAGCAAATATATATATTTTTGGAAGCCTCCTAACAGCAAATGTACTAATTTTTGGAAAAGGCTTACTTCGTGCAATTCAAAAATACATTAAACCTCTCTATTGGTATAAATGCTTCATTCAATCTCTTTTGGGATCCATGGCTTGCTGGTTTTTCTCTTTATGATATTTTTGGAGCAGCAATTTTACAATATTTAAACTTTGATCCCCATTCTTCTATATCTACTATTATTATAAACGGTATGTGAGAATTTGGATTAATTGCAAATTATGAGGTATTTTATCGGATCAATATCATACAAATAAATCATGAGGCCAATGATACCATTTGCTAGAACTCTGGATGTCCTCCCTCCTTTAAATATTTTATTAAAGCCCATTATGGTAATTTACCTAAAGTGGAATGGTATTCAACCATCCTGCATAGGCATTATGCGCTCAGATATTCTCTTCAAGCTTGGCTTTATATATCTGGTGATCTGAAAAATGCTGATCCCTTATTGGATAGAAATATTTGCATTGCTCCTTACTGCTTCTTTTGTTTTATAGATACTGAAACAAAAAATCATCTGTGTTTTTATTGTCCTTTCACTTTTAAGTTAGTGTAGAGATAATTCCTTGGGCCTCTAGCTTTCTTTTTAGACCAACTTTCATACAATGGATGATGTTTTTAAAGGGCATGCCACACTTATCTGATCAGTATAAGAGAATTTCTTTTCTCTTCTCTTGTTGCTTGATATATTACATTTGGAGAAAGAAATAATTGTAGGTATGATAATGCGATTGAGAGCTTCTCCACTTTGGTTCATTTGATCAAAAAGGTCATTCGCTATAAAATTAGCGAATGGAGAATCAATTCAGAAGCTGGGTGATTTCGCTTAGCTGTTATATTATCTTCTTTTTAGCTACTGGTTCAATTTTTTGTTTTTGAGAACAGTTTCTCAAGTTTTGCCGTGACTCAGAAAATTTTTGACAGAACGATGATAAGCAATTTTTATTTGCTACAATGCTATTCATGTGCATCATACTTTTAAGTATCGATTTATGATGTTCTTCCATTGGATGGTATTTAAGCTTTATCGAAGGTTCTCCTCTCTATGGCTTTCCTGCAACCTGGATGAATATTTTGGCCGAACTTATTCATTACCAGATCCTATCTTTGAGTCCCGTTATTATTATTATTATGTTTTTTTGCTATTCTACTTTATAGATTTTAGTCCTTTTGTCCATTCCATGTATCAATTTGTTTTGTTATCTATTATCTCTTGAGACTTTTGTAATTATTTTTCTCTTTGGGATTAATAAAATTTTGGGCTATTGCTCTAATTTTTCCAAAAAAAAAATCCTTCATATAGAGGAAAATTTTTCGAACTTCTCATTTCTTATTATTTATTAGTTCCCAGTACAAAGGGGTGTTTATTTTCTTTCTAATTCATTTCTGTTCTCTTAAGTTCTAACTCCATGATGGGCAAGGTGATTGTCTTTTAAATCTTAAAACGAACATACACACACTATTTTTCTTTTTGTATAAGTGTATTATACTTATATTACATCCAGAATTAGTTGTCAACCATATAATATGACCTTTAGCATTTTTTTGAACAAGGAATTTATGCTATGGAGAAATCCTAAGGAAGCTTTTATCATTTTGTTTTAATTTTTAAATATATTTTTTTGTTAAATGAACATCCAAAAACCTGTTATGAGCTTTTGGCCATGCTTCATTTTCTTTATCACACAATTTCTTACTTTTCTACAAGAGTTATTATTTTATAGGTGTTTTAATGACATATACCACTACAAAAATATGTATTTTCTTGTATGGATCCCAAATCTTTAATATATTTTTTGTCATGATTTGTTAGTGTGAATCTAAAAGTAGTATTCTATTAAATCTTTTAGAGTACAACCCTCAAGTTTACCTTAAGGAAACACGCCACTTTGTGGCCTTTCAAAAATTATTTCTCAATGAGTTGTCAAATGCCGAGGAGGGGGTCATGCATGCAGTCTATAATCAGAGATTATGATGGAACTAGTTTGTAATTGAGTTGAGTCAAGCTGAGATAGGACTTGACTTGCCCATCTTACAAGTCATTCAAGCTCAGATTGAGCTTTCACATATTTATCCATACATTTTGTGTGTTACGAATGATTTACAATCAAATTTTGCTCTTTAAATTAATTAAATTAATTCATAAATGAGCACAGAAATAAATAAGCTCATTAATGAGCTTTAGACCTGACTTATGTGAACAAGTATTACACACTTTCATTTGTTTCATATGAATCAAGCACTTGGAATGGCCATAAGCTAAAGGTTTTTGATTTTAAAAGTCTAACTAAACAAGCAATTCAATAGGTTTAGATTTAGATGCCAACTACTTTACATCCAACTTAACAAGATATTTAGCAAGACATTCACAAGTTTTTTTTTAAAATCATGCGTTATGAGGTATCAAGCTTGTTTATTGACAATGAGAAATTAGAAGTATAAATTTAAAGCTTATTGAATAAATGATCATGGACATTCTAATAAAAGGTATTGTGATTGTGAACAAAATTAAAATTAAGAATTCACAAATCTCGAAAATAATAGTATATGAAATCAAAATGCATACTCACTAATTATATATTTTTGTAAGTTATCATATATATAATTGGAGAAATCACACAGTGGATAAACCAATACACTACAATGATTACAACAACAACAAGCCTTTATCTCATTTTGTTAGGTCAGTTGAATCTTTCTTGTCCATTGTGTTTTATTAAGGTATCAAATTCTGATTTAATTCTAAAACATTGAGGACTATGATTGATAAAAAAATTAGTTACTAAATTAGGAGAAATTTTTGGACATTTTTGTGTGTAAATCATTGTAGTCTGTCATCATCATCATCAACTTTATCCCAACTATTTAGGTTAGTTTATAAACTTTTTGTTTGTTCCCCATGATTATTGCAAGGATTGCTAGACTTATTATCAATTAATTTTTAACTTACTTTTATGTTATCATAGGTATCTATCTTTTGGTTCCTATTTCTTTGATACCAATTTTATCTGGTAAAATATTATGCACATTTTATACCCAAGTTCATTTTTAACTATATTTTCAGTAGATATTAATCCAATGATCCCTCTAGGATAATCATTTCTTTATTTTTCTTGATTTTATTATTCATTTATCTTAACATTTTCATTTTTGTCATGTTGAATAGGTACCAATGCTTATCATTGCACACCACTTAAATCTATTCAATGTAGTCAAATTAATTATAGCTTAAAAATAACATTTAAATTTTATGATATCTTCTCGCCTATTAATAATCATTAGTCGCTTATCCACTTAACTATCTAGTTGTAAATTTAGAAGTTATATTTCTATTTATTTTTTCATTATTTTGTATAATAATTCAATATACTTAAACTTATCAATTTTAAGTTTCACTTTATTTTTCAATATATTAACTATCAATTATAAATATGACACTCACTAAAATTGTAAATAATATACTTGATCTTTGTTTAATTATTTATATTTATTTATCTTTATTTATCTTTTAAACATTTTCACCAATCTTCCAGCATTCTATTTATTTAGTAGATGTTTCATGTATTATAATTATATCATTTATATAAAGCATACGCAAAGACACTACTCTAAATATCATTAGTAGTTGTTTCCAAGACTATTCAAGAAAATAAGAGCTCGGTGTTGATCCTTAATGTAGTTTTTTTCATAATTGAAAATTTATTGGTCATTTCATACTGCTAATGCTTATTTTCTTAATGCCTGCCAATAAATTTTTGTGGTATTCAATTTCATGCTTTTTCCAAGATCAATAAAAATCATGTAAAACTTCTTTCTCTTTCCCTTATCTCTTTATTTTTTTCATATCTTAAGGAAATCATGATCAATGATGGGTAGCTCACTTGTCTACAAATGTAAATTTAAAAAAAGAGAGAAGAAGGTCAAAATAGTCAATGGACTATTTGTATGTTGCCATTTTAGTTCCATACTATAAACATATGCAATTTAATCCTTAGACTTATCAAATACGATTCAATATAATCCCATTGTTATATTATTAAGGATTAGATTTGAGGGGAATATTTTGAATCAAATTTGAGTAGTTTAGGAACTAAATTGGAGACATTAGCCAGTTTAGGATTGAAACAAATAGATGGATTATTTTTTACCTTTTTTATCTTAAAAAGAATCTTATCATATCTCTAAACTAGTTTATGCTCCCAAGGGGTAGCATCTCAAAATCTTGACAAGTAATTAGTGGAGTGAAAAATCAAATGACAAGCTAACAATCAAGCATAACTTTTATCAAGTTCACTTCGGGTTGATAGTTTCACTTGAAGTTAAAAAATTGCATTAAGATTAAGAAGAAATTTAAGTGTCGAAGTTTTCTTCAATTCAACCTTAAAGCTATTGGATCAAATCAAGCCAACTCAACTATAGATATTATAAACATGTATTTATGTATATAAAATAAATTTGAAACATTAAAAATAAATCATTTGGAGCTTCCTTCAAGCTTGTGTTACTTTGAAATTGAGATAATTCAAGTCACGAATGCTTGAAATTCAAGCTTATTCAAACCAATTTCAAATATATAATGCATTAGCTTTGAAATCAAATCGTTATCACCCCCTTTGAATAGATTGATCATTCAGCCCCACATATTCTTTGTTGACTCATGTTTTAACACCCATTGTTCCCTCATGTTAGTTGTTGGGACTTGATTGAGTTGATTGACCACCATCACATCTGATGGCATATACTTTCTAAGGAATTGCATACTAATATTGGTTCTATAAATCACTAGTATAATTTTCTAGGTCAACCATTTTCCCTCATTCATCCATCACCAATGCATCTCAATGGTTAAGAAGTTGATGCATATTGATCTTCATCCAAGAGAGTTCAATTAGAAGAAAACAAGTACAACTATTGCATAAGCATCAAATTTTGGCAACATTTACTCCAAAATCATATTAAATAATTACAATGATTTGATTTCAACTTATATGATTAGTGATTTTCTATCATGGCATTGAAAATTATATGGGAAGATTGTATGCTATAAGTGCAACTATAAGATATAAGGTTTGCTAAAATCAAATGAGATTTCACTTGAAGATATTTCTTCCTTATCTCATTTTATATTGAAATATGTGTCATAGCCTAGTTGCCACGACCCAAAAAAAGATATAACTCTTAAATGAGTCACATCATATCAGATGCATAATAAATACTACTCAAAATTTATTTAGAAGGAATTATATTCTTTTTTTTTCATATAGAGGCACTATTATTATCAATAAAAATAATAAAATAAAAGTCATCTATTTCTATTCAATTCACATCAAAATTTATACAATCAGAAGAAGACTATACACAACAATCATGATACACTGCAATATATATCAAAACAATAATATCATGATTGCTAAAAGAATAAATATATTCTAGCAAAAGAGATACCTATAAACAGGAACCTGCAATCTCTCTCTCTAATCAACCCACTCCTTGTCTTTTTTCTTTCCTGAAATTTACATATACAGGTAAAGCAGGAATGAGTATAAATACTCAATAGGTTATATGAAATCTACTCTAAATTTTTAACATACTATAAGAAAATAATATCTATTTTCAGATATAGTGAATTAACAAGTCTATTACAATTCATATCGAGTCAACAAGTGTATTATATATATCATCAAGTTCTTATACCTCCCAAAATGTTTACATCTGCATTTAATTGTTCATTCAGACTCTTATGCCTCTCTGTGCATAGCACAATTTATTTTATTCAGGTCTTTATACCTTCTTGTAAGTATACATGTTACTCAAGCATTTATGCTTCTCAATATATTTTACACATAAAATTCATAATTTATCTATAAATCAAGCCATATATTTACACATATATTTATAATGCATCATTATCAATGAATAAATATTTTGATAAATAGGAGTAATTCATTATAGTATATAAGAAATTTGCAAGTGTAAAATAATAGAACTTATAGGTAAATTTGTGTGTATATATCAACAATTACAATTTACAAAACTATTTATATGCTGTCCAGAACAATATTTTGAGATTTTTCTTATTTTATAATAATTTTTATCAGGCTCAATAGATTGAGAAAAATATGCAAAATATTATATAACATAAAATATTCGATGAAAATTTTATTTTTTTATGTCAATATATTTAACACAATTAATTCTACAACATATCAAAAGTTACACAGTAAAAAGTTTGTAAATCTTCGTAGATCTGAGTCTATACGAAATCTAACTAAATAAAATATCAAAAATTTTACAAAAAAGAAAAAAATTTTAAAATATAAGTGGGCTCAATATACTGAGACGGTTAATTTTTCAACATGCCCAACGGATGAAATGTTCTAAGACCTCTAAACCCAATTTTCTCTCCCCTCTTCCTCTCTTTTTCTCTCACTTTCTCTCGTTAAGTCTCACGACCAAGAGAAAAAAAGAATCTTGGGAAGGGAAATCAAATTGTGCATTTAGATATTTATATATAAATTGTTATTTTTATATAAAAATATATGTAATTATTCTAATTATTTAATTATTTATCATAGCTTTTAATATAAACTCATTTGTTTCTTATAATTCATCATTTCAAAAATTATGAAAAATATTTTGTAAATACTAAAGCACGTTTAAAATATTATGATAAAATAATTTGTAAAATGGATATTAGATGATCTTTGAAAACCTATATATACGAATACATACAAATTCTTTAAAAAGTTCAAATTATAGCTACCTTTATATTTTTCATATATATATACAGTGCTCATAAATATTTGATAAAATATTTATAAAATAGTGTCAAATGTCCTGTAATGTGATGAAGATGGTATAAAAATTGGACGTAAAATAAAATTCGAAAAATATATTTGAATATCATAAGTCATTGTCGTTCTTATAATATTTTGAAAAAATTGTATCATATTTTTTATAAAATATTTTTGTAAAGTAGAACCATACATATGAGTATTACAATCTCCCTATCTCAGAAAAATGTCATCCTTGACGTTCTAATACATGCATATCATCAATCAAATAGTTTTGGATAAAGCTGCATCATCTCAAACTCTTTCTCCCAGGTAGCTTCTCTATTCGATCTATATTTCCAATGTATTTTCATCATAGGAATTTGTTTAACATCATAAGTCAAAATGCAATCAGGTTCTATAAGTCAAATTAGGTTGTACCTCTATTCATTTTCTGATATTTTATTTGTCACATCTGTAACCCATTTTCTTTGTGAAAACATATGAAATATATTATGAATATCTGACATGTGATCTGACAGTAACAATTGATATGCAAACTTCTCAACTCTACCAATCACCTCAAATGGTCTAATATATCGTGGATTAAATTTACCTTCTCTACCAAATCTAGTCCCACCTTTCAATGAGCTGACTTTCACAAATACTTAAAATCAAAATACTTTTTTGTTTTATCTTGTGCGCTCAACTGTCTTTAATTAGTCTAATTTTTGTGGCATCATCTAAGTCTAGCCCCAACAATTTTCTTTCTCCCACTTCGTCCAAGATAAAGGTGTTTTGTATTTATGACCATATAAAATTTCATATGGTGTCAATCTAATGCTAGACTAAAAGTTATTAAGCAAACTCAAGAGCTACTAATTCTAAATTATAAGTAGGATAATTATTTTCATGTGATTTTAACTATTTAGAATAAACAATCATTTTAACATGTTGCATCAGCACACAATCCAAGTCCTTCAATGATGCATTACTAAATACTTAGAATCCTTCAGTATTATATGGAATATTCAAAATAAGTGCTGACACTATACAACTCTTCAATCTTTGAAAGCTATCTTCACAATCCATCATCCAATAAAATGGTATTGTTTTCCGTGTTAATTTTATCAAATGAATTGCAATCTGTGAAAATCCTTCAATAATTTTTTTATAATAACTAGTCATACCAAGAAAATTACGCACTTCAGAAACAGTAGTAGGTCTCAGCCAATCAATGACAACTTGTACCTTCTGAGAATCTATAGATATCCTCTCACCACTTACAACATGCCCCAAGAATACTATGCTCCTCAACTAGAACTCGCATTTCGAGAATTTTGTATATAGTTTGTGTTGTCCCAAGGTCTCAATACTAACCTCAAATGAGTGGCATGATCATCCTAAGTCTTAGAGTACATTAATGTATCATCAATAAAAATAATAATAATAAATTGATCCAAATATTCTCTAAATATTGGATTCATCAAATTCATAAGCATGGGGCATTAGTCACACCACAAATTATGACTAAGAACTCATAATGATCATAATGAGTGTTAAAGCTTTTTCCACATCATTCTCTTTCACTTTTAACTAATGATATCGGATCTTAAATCTATATTTAAAAAAGAAGCGTCTTCCAACTAATCAAACAATAAGTCACAATCACGGGCAATGAATATTTATTCTTGATACTCACTTTATTTAGTTCTCTATAATCAATACACATGTATCATGCCATCTATTTTTTTTACAAATAACATAGGAACACCCCACAGAGATGTATTAGGTCTAATAAAACCTCTGTCTACCAACTCTTTCAACTAAACCTTCAACTCTTGTAACTCTGTGTCATTTATAAGGAGTTTTAGTAATAGGAGATGAACCGGGTAGCATTTCAATACAAAACTCTATCTCTCTATTATGGGGCAAATTAACCAACTCCTTAGGAAAAATATCAGGAAAATCTCTTACTACATGAAATTCTTTAATCACCATTGACGTTTTGCTCTCATCCCTTACATGAGCAAGATATAGAAAACATCCATGCTTCCATAATTTGTCAATCTGTAGAGTGAGATAAGTGATGATAACACTGCTCTAACACATGAATATTTTCATCACCCACTATTAATGTCACTCTCTTTTTCATGCAATCAATATTGACACCATACATAATCAATTAATCTCCAAATAATATCAAACTCAGTCAAGGGCACTATCAACTCAAATTCCAGTCTTCTATCAGAAATCTCAATCTCACAAACACATGCACAACTAGTTGTCATACAATCTCCAGTGGATAAAATAATAGATAAACTAGATTACAATATAATTAGAGATAAATTCAATAATATAAAATATTTCTTAGCAATGAAAGAATAACCCCAAAATCAAATAAAACTCTACAAGATGCGTAAATAAGCAAGTCACACATCGCATTACATCTCTAGCTTGTTGAGTCAAAGTGTACACTCTAGCTTACTGGAGCTATAGAACCGGAGTGACATAATTCTTCTTAGTTTTTCTTGGCTATCTTTCAATAAATTTTTTCACCTCCACTCAAGATCCCTCACTAAAAGCTCTAAGTGGTGTCATCTATCTCTATGTCTATCTAGGATCTTCACCTCGAATATTTGATTTCTCTTTTAGTCCATTTTGTGGACAATTTGTTACTTTGTGCTTAACATAAAAAAACACTGTAATCATATAATATCAACCCAGATGCCTCTTTCCACAATTTGTATATATGTGTACACTACCAACAGAGCTCGTTAAACCGCTACTGACAGATACTAATGGACTCTTCCTTGAGTCTCTTGGTCCAAATTAACTCCTCTTCACACTAATACTACTCCTATGGATGTCTCTCCATCAAACCACTTCCTACTAGAATCCCAATCGCAGTGGATGTTAGATCATTCTCCACCAATTTAACTCTTTCTACTAGCTCAGTGAAATCTCTAATTCTGAATGGAACTAACTGTCATCTCAAACTATCTCTCACTCCTCTCAAGAATCTGTAACATTTTTCCTCTGAAGTACTAACCAACTGTGGGGCATGTCTTGTTAATACAGTAAACTCAGCCTCATATTGCATTACTATCTTGCTTCCTTGTATTAATCTCAAAAGCTTCTTACATCTATTGTAGTGAAGGAGGCAAAACCACTCTCTAAAAGTATCAAGAAACTCCTCCCATATGGCCTATTTATCCTAAAACTTTTCTCTTTCTGACCCAACTACCACCGTCTCCATTCAACAAAATATCTATGATACGGATTCTCTGGATTCTCGATATCATCAAATGTCTTTTCTAGTAATAGCCAATCCTCTGCTACTTGAGGTTCAATTGCACCTTTGAAGCGAGTGGGCTTCAATATCAAAACCATCTATAAATTCTTGCCTCCTTCCTCCACCTTAGTAATGGACATTCTACTCTGAGCCTCACCCACTAACTAGAGCCTCACCCACTAACTGAACCACCAAGCTAGCAATTTGAGTCATAAAATTAGAAGACATAGCTCCCACTATACTCTATATTGGCAAACTCTAGTTAAAACTTTGTCCATCTGTCATTTCTTACTCTTGAGAATTCATAATATCTAGTTTATAACATTGACACTTCTAAACATATGCCATACGTCATAATGATATATATATAAATCTTAAGCTACCTAAATCTCTGTCATTGAACAACTGATCATTCTTATGGCTCTGATTATAAATGAATTCATCCAAATTCATTGCTCTTATACCAAATTAAACTATTACGACCTAAAATAATATAACCTTTAAACTGAGGTAGGTCACATCATGTCGGATGCGTAACAGACATTACCTAAAATCTATTTAGAAGGATATATATATATATATATATATATATATATATATATATATATATATATATATATATATATATATATATATATTTCACATAGAATATTTCACAGTAGCCACCAATATCATCAATAAAAAAAAATAATAAAATAAAAGTCATCAACTTTGGTCCATATAAAAAAAATTATACAATCAAAAAAAAGACTATACACAACAATCATGGTACGCATCAATATCCATCAAAACAGTAACACCATACAACAACAATAACAACAAGCCTTAATCTCACTAGGTGGGGTCAGCTACATGAATCCTTTCGTCTCCATTGTGTCGTATTATGTGTCAAATTCTCGTTTAAATCAACTACGATCATTTTTTATACATCTTAACCAAGTCTTTTAGGTATCTACCTTCTTAACATAAGGCAAATCTAATATCTACTCTTCTAATCGGTCATCAGGCCGACGCTTTATGTGAAAACCATCTAAGATGACTCTCTCTAATCTTATCTACCATTGGAGCTACTCCAACTTTTCCAATATACTATTTTGCATTCTATCGCTAAGAGTAAAGCCACTCATCCACCTAAGCATCCTCATCTCGTAACACTTAACTTAGTCTTATGCTTTCTTTATTGGCCAACATGCACTATAAGTCATTCAGGTCTTACCAATCTTATAAAATTTTCCTTAAGTTTAAGTGAAACTTTTCTATCACATAATAGCCGATGCATTCCTCCACTTCAACCATCCAACTTGAATTCTACTAATAACATCTCCATCTATTTCATCATCATTTTTGAATAATAGAGCTTAAATATAAACACTCACTCTTATTAATGACTTGTTCACCTAATGTCACAAAACAGTAACACCATGATTGCAAAAAAAAAATAACTATATTCTAACAAAAGACATACCTATAAACAAGAACTTGCAATTTCTCTCTATAATTAATCTGCTCCTTATCCTTTCCTTTTTCTAAAATTTATATATACAAATAAAGTAGGAATGAGTATAAATACTCAGTAGGTCGCATGAAATTTACTCAAAATTTTTAATATATTATAATAAAATAGTATACACTATCAAATATAGTGAATTAATAGGTCTATTATAATTAATATCATTTTCAAATACTTCTGATCATCTTCTCCTTCGGGCCTTTATATCTCTCAAAATATTTACATCTATATTTAATTATTCATTTAGGCCCTTATGCCTCTCTATTTATAGCAAATTTATTTTATTTATGCCTTTATACCTCCTTGTAAGTACATATGTTACTCAGACTCTTATGTCTCTCAATATATTTCACATGTAAAATTCACAATTTACATGTAAATCAAGCCATATATTTACACAGATATTTACAATGCATCAATACCAATGAATAAATATTTTGATAAATAGGAGTAATTCGTTGCAGTATATAAGAAATTTACAAGTGTAAAATAATAGTAGAATTTGCAAGTAAATTTGTGTATATGCATCAATAATTATAATTTACAAAACTATTTATATGTAATGTGCAGAATAATATTTTGAAGCTTTTTTATTTTATAATAATTTTATCGTCAATATACTGACAAAATATACAAAATGCTATATAACATAAAATACTTGGTTGTTTGGTTTTATTTGAGTGGAAAAGAAAAGTGAATGTAGAATTTAATATTTTGAGTGTTTGATATATAAAAAAATTTTAACGATTTGTAGTGCATTTGAAATTTAGAATGGTCATTTTGGGTGTATTTGAATTACGGATGGAATTCCAAATACATCGAATAGTGTTCTGACCGCCAAAATCGCTTCACTATCAAACCATCGCCGCCTCCCATCATCGTTGTCGACCACCGCTCCGCCGACGCTTAGCAAGATAAGCTGTCGGATGCCACCATCAGCCGATAGATTAAGACCAAATTGTCCTCGACTATTAACGAGGGACCAATTAGTTTTCATAGACCAATTTGTCCTCCACTATTGATGACCTTGGTCCTTCCGTTGATATTTAACGAAAAGTGTAAAAAATTAAGATATGGCGCATTCGAATTAAAAAAAAAGGGAAAGCTTATAACAAAATCATCGAGTAATTGTAATACCTTCATTTGCATTCACGACGGCATGAAATGGCGGCACCATGTATTACTGCGAGAGGAGAATGGTCATGATCAGGAGGCATTTGGAGGAATCGTGGTGGAGATGAGGCATTTTGAGGAATCTCGTATGGAGACGCAAATGATTCGGTTATTGGCTCATAGATGTAGAGTTTCCTTGTGGTGGAGTGTCTAGGTGCTTGTCATGTGGAGTTCGTTGAGGCTATTGTGGAGAGGATTTATCGAATAATAGTCAACTTATGACAATGAGGTCGTCTAGAAAATTCTCAGCACTAGAATTTTCAAGGAGGAGGATGCCGGAGGTATGGTTATAATTTTCGACTGAGCATAATATTATAATTTAGGGTTAAATTCATCTCATTTTATTTTATAATTGTTATTAGATTTGATTTATCTAGTATATCATAATCTTTTGTATAATATTTTTTCAGAATACTCACTGCAGCTAACATTTGATACATCCATCAAGCTTCTACAAAGAATACTGATTGTTTTTAATAGTTTACATAATGTACTTTCATTTATTGATTTTAAATAATTTATTTTGTGTATATAGCTGAGAAAGAAGACTAATTGAATGATTTTGATAATTTTTTTATTTCCATTATTGACTTTAATTATGTATCTCAATAAATTGAATCTAATATTTTGTGATTAATCATAATGTCGAGTATGAAATTTCATTTCAAAATTTATTTGTCTTATCTTTTCAAAATTTCCTTTCAAAATTTTTTCGTTATAATAATGGCATTGTGAAACGAAATGTCGTATGTAATTCAAAAAATAACCATTAATTTTTTTATCACTCATACAATATCCTACTCAACAAACACCAATTATTTTCAGCTTTAAATACTTTTTTTATGTGATTAAACACAAAATTTTAGTAAGCATATTTTAAATATATATTTAAGATATGATTACAAGAATAATATTCTTTGTAAAATGAATTAAAAATAGAATAGAACTATGTTTTTTTTTTTTTACTTTGTAAATTGATTTACAATTTCTAATAATTATTATTATTTTGCTTAAAAAAAGAAGAGCATTAATCAAACTAAATATATTTCAAAGGAAATATAAAATAAAAAAAAAATGTGACAATTAATTGAAATGTAATTATTTTTTATTTTTATTTTAATTTCCAATAGTTCAAATCATTGGAATCAAACCAAAACCAATAGAAATATTCTAAAAGAATTTATTTATTAACAATCACTAATAAACAGAAAGAATACATTAATTTAAGAGAAAAATGATGATTTTATGGAATCGCTTCACAAACAAGTATCATTACTGAGTCTTTTCATATATCCACATTTATTTTAATTTATGAAAGAGCGTAATATCGATAATTTTGAAAAGGAGAGCCACCTTAAAAGAATAGAAAAAATTAATTTCCAAATTATGTAACGATAATAAATCATTACAAAAACACATTTCAATTATTATGAACACAAAGGAAATTTATCTATACGCTTAAAAATTAAAATTATCAAAGGAAATTTATATAAATGCGATTTTTAAATTATTACTTAAAATTTAATAAATTTATTTATAGCTAAAAAAATTAAAAAATTTATAAATTTATCTATGAAATGTAATTGAAATACACAATAAAAGTAAAAAAATTAATTTACAAATTTTAAATTTCTAAAAAATACCTAATTTTAACAATTAATTGTTATAATTTTTTTTTCAAATAGTCGGAGACCAAATTTGCTACATAGTCGAGACTAAATTGGTCCTCATTAATAGAGGGACCAATTTCTTAATCACACCACCGCTGGTTGTATTGTTTGACGCCATCAGATAATCTCAAAATACTTTACATTTATTTTGAACGAAAAAAGAAATTCATATATTTGTAGAGTTTTAACCAAACAAGTTAAAGTAATCCAAATCAATGTATTCCTTTACACTACATTCACTTTACTTTACACTCTAAATGCGCAACCAAACACTCTTAGTGAAAATTTTATTTTTCTATGTCAATATATTCAGCACAATTCATTCTATAACATATCAAAAGTTACATATTGAAAAGTTTGTAATCTTTGTAGATCTAAATTTGTACGAAATCTAATAAAATAAAATACCAAAAGTTGTACAAAAAAGCAAAATTTTTGAAAATTTAAGTATGGTAACGGTAGTCTACCTCGAGACGGTTAATTTTTCCAAATAATTTGACGAGCGAAATCAGCTTTAGGACCCCAAACTCAACCTTCTCTCTCCTCTCCCTCCCTTTTTCTCACTTTCTCTCTCTGTCTCACGACCAAGAGAAAAAAGGAATCTTGGGAAGGGAAACTAAATAGTGCATTTAGATATTTATATATAACAATTATTATTATTTTTATATGAAAAGGATATAAATGTAATTAATCTAATTATTTAATTTTTTTATCATAACCCTTAATATAAATTCATTTTTTTCTTAAAATTCATCGTTCCAAAAATTATGAAAAATATTCTATAAATACTAAAACACATTTAAAATATTATGGTAAAATGATTTGTAAAATGGATGTTAAATGACCTTAAAAAATCTATTTATATGAATATATGTAAATTTCTTAAAAAGTTCAAGTCTAATAACTAACTTTATATTTTCATATATAAAATGCTCATAAATATTGGATAAAATATTTATAAAATAGAGTGTCAAATGTTCTATAATTACATTATCGTTCTAATAATATTTTAAGAAAATTATATCACTTTTTTTTTATAATTTTTTTTTTTTGTAAAATAGAATCATACATGTGAGTATTACACTAATCTTGAGTGTTTATTCTTGACACTAGTCCAAAAGACTTTGGCTTCAAAATGCTAAGTTCCCCAAGTTGTATCACTCAAAATAACATTTGTATTGACAAACCTGTCAATGAAAATGCTCATATTCATTCTAGCATGAAATTTACTTTCCTGGATATTTAATCATATGTGTCATGCTTGAAATGCCTGAAATGACCACTAACCGAGCGTCCATCTTTCATAATATAGACTTGGGGCTTGAATTTTAGATTGTACCTAAGCATTGTGGTCGCTCTCCATGGAAATGGTAATTTGAAGCTCTTGGTAGATCAACCTCATGGGTATAGGAAAAATCTTCATTGGTACATCCAAAATAACTTGGAATCTTATATCTTAAGCAATTAGGGTTCAAAGGGTTGGGCTACCATGTGCTTTAGGGACATAGGATTTTTGATTTGGTCCACACCATCATGGACATGAAGATGTCTAAAGTTGATATGAATTTCTACTTTTAGCAATGTTGGAATTTCTTGTACTCTTTGGATGTTTTTTAATGATGGTGATAGTGCTGTGGACTAGAACTACTAACATTGATGGCCTACTAACCCACCCTCTCCTGTAGTTTGCCCCATACTGGATGAACTGAATTTCCAATCTTAGTTATGATTTAAAAAAAGTAGGATACGTCTAGCAAATTGATTTAGATGTTTCAAACAAAATATGATTAGGATGTGTTGGATTATGACTATATGCAACCCTAAACAAGAAGTATTGAAATTTTAATAGGTTGGTTTCGCTTCAACAATATCTTAGGTGATGCAAAACATGAAATATGTACTATCATCAATATGGGGATAGACATTCGAAAACAATAAAATCTATGAGGCTAAAAATTTTGATGAATGATCCAGGGCTTCAAAATGTTTGTATAATCGTCCATGACCGATTTGCAAATATGAACTGAGTGTGGATTGAATTGTGAAATTACAGTTTTAATATCCCAAAATAAGGTAGCACCCAATTTTGGGATGTGGAAGAGATATAAGTGGAGATCAAGAAAACTAACCTAATTTCACTCCACTTATTTTTTTCTTTATTTTAAGGGTTGAATCAAGAAAGGGATAGTTTCAATCTTACAGTTTCTTTTGAATTTGAATAGATTTCTATATTTTTCTTGGATCTAATAATTTGAGTTCAAATTTGGAATCAATGAAAATTTTAATTTTCACTTCCAAAACTTAATCCATGTCCCTCCCCTTATCTTTATTTTTACTTTCCAACCATTATCTTAGCTTTCTCCAAACCTCACAACATCAAAAATTCAATCTTCAATAGCCGTTGCTCCTCCAAGTTTCTACATCTTCACCTCTTGCAGCCAGAGTCAGTCCAACACCTTCGTAGATGTCTATTTCAGCACATGTATGCCTATCGTTTGTTCACCATTTTATTACAATAATGTTATTTTGATCCAAAAATTAGTGTGAAGACCATTATCCGTCAAGTTATTTCATAGAAAACTTAGTTTTATTGCTCTGGATATTTCATATCGATTTCATTTTTTTTTCCACCCATTCAATTCCGAATCATTATTTTGTTTCAAGTGCTTGTTTAAACTAAATAATGAGAAGAATATTCATGGTGATTCTATAAAGCCTAATGGCTACTATGAGGAAAGATTATTATTAATTGTAGGTCTTTTCAATATGAAAAAAATAATGGCAAAGCAAATGATTGATTAGATGGTCATGATAAACAAACAAATGTTAAAAATGATGCTTGCCATTGGAACTCTTATTATTAAGGCATCATCACCAACATTTGCTTGAGGACCAACTGTTCAAAGAAAAAGGAGGAAAATACATAACGAGGAGAAAAACTATCAAGGAAAATACATTTCTAGGATTAACACAAAAAGAAAAGAAGATCTTTCCTTCTAGGGGCTAATAAAGAGATATAAGTTGTGAGAATCAATAGAGAGAGCCTAATTTCACTCAAGTTTTTTCTTCTTATTTAAGGGATTGATTATTTATCGAGGGAGTTAGTAGTAAGTTGGTTTTTAAGGTGTAGTTTTTGCTTTATAGTTTCTTTAGAATTTGAATAGTTTCTTCTAGAATTTTCTTTTATCTTTATAAATAGATATCAAGTTTGTGACATGAATTTAAGTTTGAATGAATAAAAATCTGAATTTCCGCTTTGTCCTTTATCCAGCATCTTCCCAGTCTCTGTAAAACTATTCCAGTACTTGTAAAACTGTTGTTTGCTCCTTGTTTTACTAAAACTGCATTGTTGCTGACTATTTAGAATAAAAAAAATAGTAAAAAAATATTATCTCTCACGTTTTCCATAGAATATCATATTCTCTTGTTCTTAATACTTCCTACTGATTCCATTAGCCTTCCGCGCATCCAATTGTGATCAATCAAGAACGAGAGACAAGGCATAAATGATCTTAATCCTTTAAAATTACTAAAACAATCTAAGGTTGTTCTTTACCGAAGAGATCCATCCAGATAAAGACTTAATAGAATGGGCTCTAGCTTTCTTCTGAACTTAATATTGTTAAAAGATTTGTGAGTAGAAAAAAGCACAAAACAAACTCATTATAAAGACCAAGCAAAGGAATCGACGTAATTTATGCACAGCTGTCTTCTTACTACTGCTCAGCTATCTCCCCCTACTGTTGCACCAATCTTATTTGGTGAATTTCATCCAGTAATGGGTTACAGTTTCTATTTTTAACTAATTATTTTTTTCTCTCGCAACAACAACAACAAGCTTTTATCCCATTACGTGGGGTTGACTACATGAAACCTTCCTCTCCGTTGTGTCTTATAAAGTGTCAAATTCTTATTTAATTTTAATAAAAGGTCATTTTTTATACATCTTAATCAAGTTTTTTTAGTTCTACCTCTACCATTTTTTCCCTCTCAATCCTCAAAATTCTTAACTCTATTTGGAATAATTCCTTCAGGTCATGGAACTGAACAAAATAGTTTCAGGTTTTAAAGGTTCCTAACAGCATAGGCATAATTTATAATTTGATCAGAATTCATTGCGACTTCGTACTTATGTGTTATCTGTGCTTCATAGAGGATGGGACAATGCATATCACACTAACCAAACGGGACAAAGGGAACACTTGGCCTTCCCAATTCTCGGACAGGGCACACTCGATCCTTACTCTGCTGATCTTGAACAGAAGCGCCTTATGCTGCAGAGGTTCCAAGAAGAGGTTCGGTGGCCTAAATTACTTCGTTTTTATAACATATTTCAACCATCGCCAATAGTGTATTTTCATGCTTGTTTTTCTTTTCTTATATATGCATTGATTCAATTACATTGTTTTAATACATTTTTTTTTTGTTACTTTGATTTACAGAACCCAGGGTTCGATTTCTCTCAGGCCCAGTTTTCAGGGTCCTGTCCAGATCCTAGGACTTTCATGGGTGGCGTCCGGTTTGATTGACTTAGCCCTTAGTCTTGTCTTGATTACTGATCTTTAGAGTTCATTTGGTTCTCTCTGTAGATTTCTACTTTCATACTGAAAGACAGAAGTATAAATCTCTCAATTTCATCGAGTCTTTGCCATAAATGGAATTTCATCGAGTCTTTGCCATAAATGGATTGTGTTTCAGGAACTCAACTGCCATAATTAATATCCGTTGTTAGCTGATGAGTTTTTTTAGGGGCATTTACATTCATAGTATACAATTCTCGTATACTTACATATTACACATCTAAATTTTAATTTTTATAAAAATAATATTTAAATCTTTAATATTATATCAACAATAGTACCATCATTAACTTTTTATAGTGAAATGTATCATTTCATGTATAACGAAGGTGTTATTTTTTTGTTGAAGTATTAGATATATAAATATATAAAAATTGTGTTATATATATATATATATATGTAAAAATTTTCCTTTTTTAATTGAGGGGGAGTTACAAGCAATATCCTTCCTGTTCTAAATTATAATATATTTTTAAGCCTTCGAAAGATATATCACTATATATATATATATATATATATATATATATATATATATATATATATATATATATATATATATATATATCAAAATTCTTTAGTTCCAAATGGAATTTTAAAAATAATCATAAATAACAAATTCTCCTAAATTCTTGAAAACTCTACTCCTAGTCATCATTCCAATCAAATTTAATATCTTTTTTTTATTAATCTAGATAAATGTGCTACAATAAAAAAAAATTCTTTAAGAACTCATCTGTAGTAGACAGTCAATCTCAAAAAACTCTAAATTACAATTACATTAAAGCACCTTGATCATTCAAGTTTTTATTATATCCTTATCATTAATCCAGCAACACAAAAATAGAGTTTTTTTTTAATATAAATGAATATGCCAAATATATCCTAAATTTATTTAGATTAATATGAATTCATAATATTGGCTCTTAATTTTCATTTATATGTAAGTTAAATATAATCATTTGATTTTTCTTTGTAAATAAACTTAAAAAATATTTTCAAACTTTTTATTTGCTTCCCAAATAAACCTTATCAAGCTTATAACTAAGTTTTTTATCGAGCCTTCGTACATTCAACTCATTAACTCTATCAAACCAGCTAATGGGTGACTGGAGTTAGATTTTTCTGATCTTTTTGGCAGATTTAACATAGAAAGTAGAATTAATTAACAATTAAATAAAAAGGTAGTTAATTAAATTAATTAATATTATTTAAAACTAAATTATTTTAATATAATTTATTATTCATTTTAAAAATTATTTATTATTAATTTAATTCTTAAAAATATTATTGAATCTCTATCAAACTTGCTTCATATGAGCAATATTAATTAAGTCTTCAATTGATCCTCAATCAAATCTTAATCAAACTTTAAATTAATCTTTATTTAAATATCTGAAAGAACTTATTTATGAGTTTTAATTAATATTATTTATGAATATAAATAATCAAGTAATTTGTTATTTAAACTCATTTAATTAATAAATATATATTTAAGATTGTTGCGTGCCATAAAATATGTAACAGTAGAATAAAATTTTATGTTCTAGCTTGTATGAAAATCTAACACATGTGATAATTTTAAGTTTTCACGATAACGGGATTACAAAGATCAGATGTATGTGACAACGATAATCACGCGAACAATAGCAATGCAATAGAAGTAGAATCTGGCGTCAGCAATAACAACCATATCGCAAGATAATAGCGACAACTGGTGATGATTAACTGAACTTCTAAATTTCTCGCTTTTCTCAAGTTACTTCTAAATTTCATTCCTCCCCAAATGACAAGAATGTGGTCATATTTATAGGATTTTGAGAGATACATTTTGGTCATTATAGCCAAAATCTCAAAACACTCAATCGGACGGTTTATATCGATTCATTTGATCAGAGATAATTTTTTGGTGATTTGATCATTCAAATGATATTCGATTTTAGTGATCTTAAGTTCGTTTGATTCGTTTAGTTGTACCACTCACGTCAAATTTGAAAGTTATTTGACCATCCAGTCAATATTTCGAAATTTTCATATGTAGCTTTTGGGCTTAATTTGAGCTCATTTAGGTTCGATTTGAGTTCATTTGGGCTCAATTTGACTTGATTCTAATTTATTGAACTCATTTCATCGAATCGTTTAATTTGATTATATACATACTTTAACTTGAGATTCGTGCTTGATTTATATATTATAAAGGGATATATCAAATATTATTTGTTTAGTTAATTTTAAAAAATTAAATAAATTCTTATCATAAATAATTTATATAAAGCTAAGCTCATTTACATTCCTAAGAATAGCCCCCATGAGGAAGTCGCATTTCATTCCTTTGGTAAGCGTAAAAGAAATAATTGCATTCTTTATAATGACTTGTAACTAATTATTTTCCACCTAGCACTCTATGTGGGACGGAAATCTTGTTTAGGTGCGTGCATTCGTCACGTGATCTTAAATTGCTGTATAATAAAAATAAAATAAATATAAATATAGAATGATATCTACCGTACATTTCGAAATCAACGCTCATTACTTTTATAAAAAAATTAATTACTGTAAAGGATAAAAAACAATTAAAAATGTTACATAAATCATGGGACACACCTCATAAAAAATAAAATTTAAAATAAAATAATAATAATAAAAACTAAAAATAAAATTTTTTTATATGAAATTTATAATAAATTTTATTTTAGTGTAAACTAACTGAATAGTCTACAATATGAATTTTATTATTCTAAATCTGATTATTAAATTAATGAATATGACTGATAGTATTTTGAATATAATTATACAACAATAATGTGATTATTTAAAAGTTGATACAGATAATCATTAATTTTACAACATTATTATTTATATTCAAAATTTAGATGATTAGATTTATTATTTTACATGCAGCATTTGTAATAATAAAATTAGGTTCAATTTAAAATTATAATAATTATATATATAATTTTAATTTATATTTAATGGATTAAAAATTATGGTTGATACTAGGATCATAGATAAAGTTTTTAAAAATAAAATAATTAATTGCTCAATAGGCAATATTTAAATTTTTTATGTTTAATAAAAATTCAACCTTTTATTATTTATAAATAATTATCTTAAAGCATGCCATTTTATTAACCGGATGTCTTCACAATTCTCACACACGCACAACACAGACACAGAGAGAGAGAGAGAGAGAGAGAGAGAGAGAGAGAGATGGGTCGCAAGTCGTTCGTGGAGGTCTCGGCCGATTCCCACTTCCCGCTGGAGAACTTGCCTTATGGCGTTTTCCGACCAAAAAAGGCTGGCGGTGGCGATCCTTCACCGGGAGTAGCCATCGGTGATTACGTTCTTGATCTTTCCGCCATTGCCGCCTCGGGTCTCTTTGACGGGCCTTTGCTCAAGAACTCCCAATGTTTCAACCAGGTTTTGGACGAATTCATCCTTTTACTCTTTCCAGTCACTATGCTTGATTAATTTTGCAATCTGTTGACAATGGTGGTTGGAATTAGTTCTCAAATGTACAACCTGGAAGAATTATGCAACGCTGGCAAGGAGATGGCACGGTTTATGGTATTGAAGATGAAATTGATCTAGTAAAACTTACGAAGCTATTATAACCTAACTTATTTTAAGGTATCTTACTTTTGAAATAACTGCTAGAAGACTTTAACAAGTAGAACCGTAAACAGAACATGAATGATTCCAGCACTGCTTCCGAATTCCGATACATGTTAGCTTTGAGTTTTGAGTTAGGATTTTATTAGTTGACTAAAAATAGGGAAAAGTACTATTGCACCAAATGGCTTTTTCTTGGCTGAACAAGTGATCCTATGTTGAGCCTATTAGATGAGGCTTGAGCTCAGCATCATGACCCAATGGTAGAAACGCCATCATTTTTTTCATTAATATTGACTCCATGTTAATTTGATAATTCTAATGGCACTCACGTGAAAATTGGTTCAATAGCTAATGTATTGTTGTTTATCGTTACTGCAGCCTTCTCTTAATTTGTTCCTGGAGATGGGACGGCCTGCTTGGAAGGAGGCACGTTCGACCATCCAGAAGCTCTTGTCTGGTATATTACATTTATCATTCGTGATGGAGCATCTCATTGTCTGTCTTTAGCAGCTTTATGGTAGAGTTATGTTTAAAAGTTTTATAACGAGGTATAGCTAGAAATAGAATGCATTAAAAATAGAAAAATAAGTCTGCACTAGTTTTATTTTCTTCGAGTTAGTTCCTTTTCGTTGGTGTATGAAATTCTAAGTTTTGATGTTGTTCTAGTCGGCTTGTTTTCTACTTTTTTACTTTACTTTTTTGTAATATGCTTATGAAGATGGTATCTATGAGTTCTGATTCAATTCATATTGGATTCTCTCACGCAACTGCATTTGATTCCTTGTTTCATATATCTTTCAGTTCTCTATTTCATATTACTTGTTTATGATTTTTGGATCCAACTGATTTGTGGTTCTTTGGACATTTGGTTCCCTGCTTTCCTTCTAGTATTTTAATTTATTACATCCTCCGTTTCCTTCTGTTTTAGAGTTTGGTGGCTGTATTGAGCTTGGAGTGGATTGCCACTAATTTAGTGTCCTTCGTTTCACATGCCTTGTGCTCTTGACTATTACTCGATTTCTTCTATATGTGATATTATAGTTGGGCTTTAATATTTTATTACAATTAGACTTCGTTTGATTTGTTTCTTTTTCTGGTTTGGAGAAGTAAAGATATAGTTCAGTGAGGTATTAAAAATAATAAAGTCGCTTTTCTAGAAAAGATATTGAAAATAAGTGGATTTTGATTTTGATAAACTTTTCAATGAAGGATCCGAAAGTACGATTGATTTTAGCAACCTTAATACCCTAAATAAAAATAGAAATTTCATTTCTATCGTATTAGTAAATCGAAGTTAGTGAAGCTTTAAAAAAAATGAAATGTGGAAAAGCAAGAGGACCGGATAATATTCCAATAGATGTGTGGAAATGTTTAGGAGATCAAGGAATTTCTTTTACAAATCTTTTAATGTTATTTTAAAGACTAAAAGATGCCGATGAGTGGAGAAAAGAGTTTGGTTCCTTTATTTAAGAATAAAGGTGATGCACAAGAGTGCAAATTATAGAGGAATTAAGTTAATGTGCCATACATTAAAATTATGGGAGAGAGTAATTGAGCAAGTTACGATGTGATACGTAAGTTTCTACAATCGCGTTTCATGCCGTAGATCTACTATGGATGCTATACATTTGTTAAGAGGTTTTATGGAGAAGCATAGAGAAAGTAAGAAGGATCTACATATGATATTTATTGATTTAGAGAAAGCTTATGATAAAGTCTAAAGAGATGTTCTTTGGAGAGTTCTAGAACAGAAAGGAGTTAATATTGGTTATATTCAAGTTAGGATATGTATACTAGAGTCACTTGTGTTCAAACACAAGGAGGATTGACAAAATATTTTCCTATTTGGTTGGATTACACCAAGGATCAACATTAAGCCCTTATCTTTTTACTTTAGTTATGGATGTTCTTATGAGGCATTTACAAGAAGATGTACCTTGGTGTATGCTTTTGTCGAGATGACATTCTTCTTGTTGATAAGACTAGAGAGGGAGTCCAACGTAAACTTGAATTATGGAGGTCAACTTTAGAGTCTAAAGGTTTTCGTTTAAGTAGATCTAAACCTATATGGAGTGTAATTTTAGTTGTAGAAGTTTTAGTGATAGTGTGACTTTAGGATGTCATTAATAAGAAAGAGCGATTGTGATATTTAGGCTCATTGTTCAAAATGATGGTGAAATAGATGGAATGTTATTAGTAGAATTCAAGTTGGATGGTTGAAGATAAATTTTATTATGTGATAGAAAAGTTCCACTTAAACTTAATTGAAAATTTTATAAGATGGGTAAGACAGAATTTAATGTCACAAAAGATAAGCAAGACTAAGTTTACGAGATGAGGATGCTCGTGGATGAGTGGCTTTACTCTTAGATAGAATGCAAAATGAAAGGAAAAAAAGTTGGAGTAGCCCAGTGGTAGATAAGATTAGGGAGAGTTTTAGATGGTTTGGCCACATAAAGCGTCCGTCAAGATTAGGAGAGTAGATGCATTAGATTTATGTTAAGAAAAGGTAGAGTAAAAAAGACTTGGTTAAGATGTATAAAAAATGATCTTAGTATCAATTAATTAAATGAGAATTTGACACATAATAGGACACAATGGAGACGAAGGATTCATGTATTCACCCTCACAAGGATTATTGGTTGTTATGTTGTTGTTGTTGTGCATGTGTAAATTGGACCTTACTATTTTTATTCTCTTATCGACTAAACTACTTTAGCGAAGTTTGGCCGTAGACAATTTTCCTTCTATTTGCATTGTAGCATATCAAATAATTGGTAGAAGTGGTATTTACGGATGGTGCTGAAACGAAAGTTTTTATTTTTTTAGTCTAGATTTTGGTTATATGAGAAACTACTAACTGCAGATCTTTTCGGATTATATTTTGAATCCATGATACATTTAAAAAACTAACGTTACACTTAATGAACCTTGTTTTTTCATTAAAATTTGTGTGTACTGGTTGAATATAAATTCTTCAAGTATGATGAGAATTTTGACTGGAAATGTTAAACATTTTTTACTATCAATGCTGTTATGTTTAACCCTCAATCAAAAGCGAGGCAAACATCCATGGGGCTCAAACATTACTAAAGATATCATCATAACCCCATAAATATTAGATTTTCAGTCCCTAGTCTTGGGCTAGATTATAACCCTGTAAGTTTCATAATACTTTCAAGTTAATCACTAAGTCCTACTTTCCTAGGCTTCTCTAACATTAGAGATGTAGGCCGTTGTCCTTAAGCCACTTTGCATTGAGTTGTAAACCGCACTATCCAAACATTAGGATTCATATGCCTATGTGAAGTTTATGCTAATTAAGATGAACACCATTTTACCTCATTCTTGGGCCATCTTTTGAAGTGAACTAAACTCAAGTTAACTCGTGGCTTCACCTTTGAAGCAACCCATGGATACAACAATGCATGTTCTATTATTGGTCATGCAATTAATGATCTCATTAGTAAGGGCTTCCCCTAATCTCATTAGTAGAGATTTTCCCCATGATATCACTACAAAGTCAAATGTTTGACTTTGACAATACTTCATTGCAAAGTTGTTTCCCATTCGTATTTTTAGGGTAGATTCAAAGTATACGTTTGCATTATTGAATTTGTATGCCATGCCTTTTATTTGAAGTCAATCACACTCACTATAATCAGCTATATTTCACACCTCTGAGCTAATCTCAGTATCAATCGGGCAAGCCTAATTTTCAAACCTATAGTACTCACATCTTAGTATTTTTGAACCACTAATAACTTTCCTCATACCTTCAGGGTCTTTTATTTTTTTCAGGTCTAAATTATCAAGCCTTGCTATCTTGGTTTATTAGGGATATATGATAAAAGACAACCCATGATTTTTAATCAAGGCTGATTATGATGATTGAACCATGAAATCTTGATTGTGTTGATCACTCATTCCTAGCCATTTGATTCACTCATAATCCCAAATTCCTAACCATCAATCCGAAGTGCAGTTAATGTTTTTATTCAAGAATATTCTAAGGAAAAATGTCCATGATGCAATTAATTATGAGGGCATGCCCATAAAGAACCTAAATCCTCTAGAAATAAATCTCAGCTAGTCTTGACCGTTGGCCATGAGAAATTTCTAAGATCTTAACCTAATATAGCTTATCTTCTGCACTCTAGCCAATCCAAGCAGGTGGCATTCTCTTAAGAAGACCACAACCACATTCGGCATTTAGTTGTAAATTGTTTAACAATGTTATGTCTAGGTCCAGTAGATTTTGATTGCTTGTCTTCGGATGGCTCCAAAATTGCCACCCACCTCTCAAAGAGAGATGATTTATGTTATGAAATTTTCGTGCAGATGGAATAGTAGATAAGACACTACTCAGAGATTTCACCCTCATTTTGTGAGGACTTTAGATCTGTTAGTTTCCTATAAGCACTATAATTACCCTCTCAATGTCGAGAACTTTCGATTTAATGTTAGATCGCTTAACGATACAGATAAGTAGCGAATGTGGAGTTTTAAAATTTAGATTTAGAATTTATGAAATTCATCATTATTTAACTTAAAACATATGGTTGATGAAATGATGACGTGCCCGATCTAGATCTCTGTTCCCGCTATTGCCATGGCCCCTAAGGAGGTAGACCAACCCGATCAAGATCTTTATCGAATACGAAGTTATGTCGTCAAGAAATCCTTGTAGATATGGTGTTTGTTTAACGCGTCATCTAATGACAAAATTTTGCTATCAAATATACTCTATGATTCATAACTCGAAAGCGTACATACTGCAATGCAATATAATATAATGTAATTGCAATCACCCGATCGAGGACTCGTCAGAACGATTATATGGAGTCACCAAACCACTGCATGGGACATGAGCTACGTTCTTACTGCATGAGATTATTTGAGTTTGATTATAGTGGTTTATTTGGCTTGACATTAATTCGCTGAGTTAGAGTTTTCTCACATCCCCAACAAACGACAAGCGATGGTGGATGAATGAGTTGCTTTTAAGTATTTAAATAATAAATTTCATTTAGTTCAGATGTTTTCTTAGTTTAAATTTAGTTTTAAGATGAATTGATTTAGAGCTCAAATATCTTTTAATGATAATATCCCCTCCGGTTGAGATTTTCAAATAACGCTACCATCATCGGTACTAAACTCGCTATTTTTTAGCAGAGAATCGGGTCTATAACTTGAATTTATAAATTTGAATGCAAGATACAATAATTTAAAATCTAAATAAGATAGTAATCCTCCAGGTTGATTTTCATTCAATATATATCATCTAATCCTTATCAACTCTATTTATTTCGTAGAGGGATCTGACTTATGTGTAATTTAAATCATTTAGGAAATTGATATCATAACAGACCTTGTCTTGTAAATGTAGAGGATTGGGTCTTATGATCTACTGTAATTTAAGTTCATTTAGAAGTTTGACATTTAGTAGATCTTATCAACTCTATTTCAAGCATACGAGATTATACCTACTGTGATCATATTCTATGGAGCTAAACATTTATATCTTTCATTAACTTGAATTAGTTTGAAGACATTCATTAGCTTGCATACATATAGTCATAAATAATCGAATTAATTCATTCTTCTTTCTTAACTTGCAGATCCTCGACACGTTTTAAGACTTAAGATGTTCGGCTCATGAGGTAATTAGAATACTTATGCAATTTTGGAAAGCTCAAATTGAATTGAAGATTGCTTATATTTTGTACAAGAATTCATTTTTCAAATGATTACAAATTTCAAACACTTGAATTGAGTGATACACCCATAATTTATGAAAATTAATACATCAAGATTCGAATTTCAACGCCTTACCGCCAGACGAAGAGTTGAAATGGCGGAAGGCGCTTTAAATTGTTCTAACATCTTATTGGCTCTCTTGGAATAACATATATTGAAGTGTCAAATTTCAATTCGCTTCAAGTTCATAAATCTGTTTGAGTTCAATCCATCTTTCTTTATTTGAAATATAATCTTCAAATTCATTTCAAATTCATTTCAAATTCATTCTCATTTATAATTCAAAATTCAATTCAATATCAATTTTATTTTAGCAGAGTAGCTATTTGCTTATGAATTATGTTGCAGCATTTAATTTTGGATAAAATTTGAAGATTTCGACAAGATCACATCATCCCCGTTTCATCAAACTGCTTACCCCAGACGCCTTTGAGAATAGACGGTGTCTTGCGACACCACTACCGAGTATTCATACCCACTAAGCCCTATTGAGCATTAGTGGGTCTTCGACCACCTGCATAAAAGTAAATATATATGCAATTTCAAATCATTCAAATTTCATTTTAGATTATTTATTTTCGATGTGTTTGATTTCTTTTTTAAATGAATCTTGATTCTTCCCTCTTTTTTTTAAGTCTAAACTTACTCAACATTTCGGCAACATTTCGGCAATATTCTGACGTCATCCCCGCAGGTTATATCTGAGCTTATCCGACACGCTTTATTGATGTGAATGACGGTCTGAACACCACAACCGAAGTCTTCATAGCAGTTCTATCGAGTGTCTTTGATCACCTGCATAAAAGCAAAATATATGCAATTTCAAATCATTCAAATTTTATTTTATATTATTTATTTTCGCTTGATTTTTTTTTTAAAATGAATATTGATTCTTCCACCTTTTTTTTAAGTCCAAAATTTAATCAAAATTTCAACAAGATTTGAAGATTCCGCCATCCCCGCATGGCTACATCGAACTCTTTACCCTAGATGCCTTATTGAGCGTAATGACGTGTTTCATGACATCACTGAAAGTCTTCATATCCACTAAGCATTGAGCATTAGGGTCTTCGATCACTAAAGAAAGGACAAAGATATATACAATTTTCATACATTCAAAGAGATCTAACAATTCGCTTACTTTACGCTTCTATGATAGAAGACGCTCATGACACCACAAATAATTTCATCTCGTTACGATGAGTAAAGACCTTCAAACCTGCATAAAGAAGAAAGCATATGCATATATATTTTTTTTACATATTTCCATACATCCATAATCAACAACACTAATGATTTTGCATGAGTTCGATTAGCAGGGATTGAATAGGAGATATTGGAGTGTTAATTATTTGGATTGAATGATGGGGGAAATGCTGGAAATCGAGAGTAACTCGCATGATGACGAGTTGTCTCGGCAGCCGTCGTTTGTGTGGAAGGGAAAGGATGGGGAAGATGCCGGAAACCGAGAGTAACCTACCTGATGGTAGAGTTATCTCTTGTTTTTGTCATTTATGAGAAGGGAAGGCCGAAAAATGGAGATGAGGGCTTATGGTGAAGCTTGGTCGGCAATGTGAGGAAGGATTGGAGGAGTCGTGCGATTTGTTAGCTTGCGGCTCGGCAGCAACTGCAGGCTTTGGCTTTGCAACCACCTTAGACTTAGCAGCCGGATTGACAGACACTTCAGTACTCGCAGAGCTCACAACTCTCGGTAACAATTGCTGTGGTGGAGAAACTGCACTGTATATCTTGCTTGATGAAACCCTGGAAAACACCGCATTAGGCAGAAATTGTATCCAAAAGGTTTTCAGCTAAGCTCCTTGCAGCTTCAAGACTCTTGGAATTTGTACTTGGCAAATAAAGATGCAGTGGTTGTTGAACATCTTCAGCATTAGAAATGTCACGACTGCCAGAACCCAGCCCTCTCAGTACAACAGTCGCTCCTGTTTCATTGATAATGTGATTTATATACTGATCCTGAGCAGCACTGCTAGAGGTGGTGTATGGGCCAGAAGTTGATAGTAAGTTGACTCCTTGCCGCAGTATTTCCTCAACTATGGGAGCTGCACGGTCAACAACTATAATTCGTTCTGCCATGTCTTTCAAATGGGAACCAGCAGAAATATGAAGATAGAGAGGCTTTTCACTATCTGGTAATGCATTGGGAGGGGGGTACTTTCCTCTAGCGATAACAATGGCACCAGTGCTTATTTGAATCTCCTCCTCAACTAGCTAGTCAATTAATATGCCTCTCATTCTCTGAGTGATATCTGGCTACACGGTTTCCAAAAGGTTTGAAGAGGGTCTCCGAATAAGCTCTGCAGTTCGAAGATTATAATGAATAGCGTTGGCATAGAGGCTGCAAATTTGAGGATTTGAAAGGTCAGAGTCAATATCTTGAACTCCCGAGCAACTTAAGCTATTTTAATCCTTAGAATATCTTTAGCATTCTCTCTCAGATAAGTGTCTCCTAATCTATTTCCTTTCGCCATTGCTGTAGGAAGTGAGTCTCCCCCATCAATGACATAGTCTTCAACATGTGCGGTGACAAGACAGCCCTTCGTGCAAATTAAATCTATATTATCTTTTCTTTTGGAAATCTTCACATTCTTCATTTCTTCATCTTTTCCAATGTTAACATCATCATGAGATAGCATGCTACTGGCAGAAGTGGTAGGCCAAGTTTTTAGCTTTTTGGAGTCGGGCCTTGTTCTAGCTTTAGATTGTCTTGATATAGCTTGCTGTGTGCAAGCCTTGATCTGCATTTTTACTGCATTCGAGCTATTTTCATAAGAGTTCTCTCGGCATAAATCTGAGATATCCTTAAGCACTTCTCTTTTGTTGTTCTATGAAACTGCAACACAATGTACATCACAACTATTCTCATCTGAGTCCACCCTCTTTCTTCTTCCAATCAGTCTTTGCTTTTTATCTGGTTTTAGCAGTGGTCTAGGCAGCGTTATCGTGCCATGAAAAGCTAATGTATCGGCTTTAGCTCGTGTTATAGGACCTGTGGCTTTCCCATAACTAGGAATTGTTGCAGCTTGTTTCTTTATGGTAAAACAACGTTAAGCTTCAATGATAATGAAGAAAAATATCTTCAAAGGATGATGCCTTCCGGACCAACTCCAACAGCAAAAATAAAAAACGGAATGGCTCCAGTGAGAAGCTCTAGGAATTCCGGATAAACATGTGATTGTCAGGCTGCGACAGCGATCGTTTCCAGTTATATAGGGTTCCGACGATAATTCCAACCGTTTGAGAGAGGGGCAAAATGGCAGTCTCTGCGAGTAAAAGAACGAGAGGGAAGCTGCTGTATTAACCCGCGATCCCCTGTGCTTCCCCCTGAGAGGGAAAGAAAAATAGGGTATTAAGGCGCCTTAATTGCCTAATTAATTTATTTCTTTAAAAGTTTAGGCGGGATTTGAAAATTTTGAATGAAAATTTGAATATGATTAAGCTGTATTTATAGATCTGATTAATAATTTATATTCATGCAAAAATTCTGATTTAATCATATTATGATTTAATAATTGTCATGCTGAAAACCACCAAGAGTGAAAGTTTACGCTTTAAATTTATGAAATCCAACACACACACGAGATATTTAAAGAAACGAAAACTCCGGAATTTTAACGCGAAAACCAAAAGAGGAAAAAATCACGCCTACCTAAGAAAAGCTTTACTATATTTGTTTTGAGTACAAGTTTTTCCGATAACGATTACATAATTATATAAGGGGCGACAAAATCCCAAAATCGACAACAACACCATATATAGTCGCGTCAGGTAGCTAGTGGTAGAGATGATAGTGAACAATGAACGACATCGACGATGAAGGTCGCCATGATGGAGACCGACCGGAGATTGACGACGGCGGGATCGGTGGCGGGCCGACGGCGGCCGTACGTGGTTGGTAACCAACGGGGGTGGTCGACGACCGTCGAGTGGTGGCACCATTATGCTTGGAGGATTTTCAAACTTTATAGCTCTCTCATCTCTCTTGCTTGACCTCTCCTCATATGAGAAATGATGGGCTATTTATAAATTGGAGGAGTGACGTCTCTATAAATACATGCAAAATCTGAACCACTCTCCATCGGACGGCTCATGATGATTCCCTTGATCATATGATGTATTTTGTGTATTTGCATGCTCAAATGAAGTCAGAATTATGAGATCTTGGGCTCGTTAGATCCGGCCCATCGAGACGCCGATTTGACTATAAACACTCCACGTGTTGAGAGTTATTTAGGATTTAACCGACATCCCGAGTTTCAAGGATATTTTAAGCGATCTCGACCCGCCAACTTGGATACTGCTTAAAGATCAAGATTCGCTTTACTAGTATTTTAAGTCATATCGCCTCCTATTTTTACGACATTATCTCAATCATTCAAAATATATATATCAAATACTTAAAATAACAAATTCTTCAATGAAATTTGAGGCCCATTAACCACACATTTTGAGAATGGATCTTCACGAGACAAGATTACGACTAAATCGCAGTGTCACGGATGAGTATGCTGAGTCGAGATTGAGAACCCATCCGAGATCGGCCGCTGAGTTCCGGGCGCCGGTGAGCGCCCACGATAATGGGTCATGGAGGCCGGGTCAACAGGGGCAGCGGGCTGCGGCGCTGGCCGGGCCGGAGGGTGGCGCGAACCGGCTGGTCGCTGAACCGACGTGCGGGTCTGGCGTGGGGCTGGCCGAACGGGTCTGAGCGGCAACAATGGCCGTGGAGGGTCGCGAATGACGACGGGCCGGTGGGTCAGACGGACAGCGGTCGGCGGATGAACGCCGCGGCCGCACTTAAAGACGCAACAATAATTAAGATTAAATCGAATTGTATTAAATTAAATTGGATGTCTAATTTTTAAAATATCCCGTCAAATTTCTTTTGAATCTTGCCGAAATCAAACACACATAATATGAGTATCATTTTTAGGTAAATTCGACGTTCCGGACGCAACGACGCGTCCGTTTCGCGATCGGAGGTCATTTGATTAACGTCGGCTTCGAATCGGGTCAATTTCAGTTCAAAATTGCCGCTGTCCCACCGCCGACATTTCGGCATCGTCCAAGCGCTCATTTGATTGGTTTCGACGTTTGACACTAATGACACGAATTACGCATCGCTGCAGCCTCCGACTGATATCGCATAGGCGGCCGACGGATTTCTTCTTAATCGCTCGACCGTCGAAGTGAATATGTATATTCGATCACTCGAGACTCAACGATGAAGAGTTCGTTGATCGAGTCGACCAATTTTGGTGACGCCACAGCATTTCAACTCCGATTTTCGTGCCGTTGTATCCTAAGTTTGTCGAATTTATCTTGTATGCTCGACTCGACTTATGTGACATGCATGGAGGTCAACACGGGACCCGTAAAAAATTTTGAATTCTTGTGGGCCAAAGCATAGGGTAGCCTAAACTCAAGCTATGAGAAATGTACACTAATGCTCAGGTAACTTGTGATTCTGAACTTTATTCCATTTGAAGTTTGGTTCAACAAGTGGATTCATCTTTGTTTTTGAGGTGTTATTACGTGTTTTGAGCAGATTTTATTTCATTTATACAATGGATTGGATTCCAGATTAATGCGACTAACTTTATTTCCGTGACTGCAGATGATGAGCCAACCTTACGTGACAATATAAATTTGAGAAAGAAGTCCCTGTTACCAATGGTTTGTGATCATGCATGGAATTTTTTATTATTGCTTTTTTAAATGAGTTAAATTCAATCTTTGACCAAGCAGAATGAGGTGGAGATGCTTTTACCAGTTGTAATTGGAG
The DNA here is from genome assembly GCA_021442155.1 of Cymbidium sinense. NCBI lineage: Eukaryota > Viridiplantae > Streptophyta > Magnoliopsida > Asparagales > Orchidaceae > Cymbidium > Cymbidium sinense. The sequence continues at coordinate 34,484,923 of CM038219.1, forward strand.
ACTACACGGATTTTTTCTGCTCCTTGTATCATACTAAAAACTGTGGAATCATATTTCGAGGCCCCGAGAACCCTATAATGCCTAACTGGTATCATTCCTTTTTCATTCATTTTATTGTCCTATGTCAAAGCAATGATGTGTAATATAGACCCTTGATCTGTTATTTGTCAGTTCTGATGTAAACTATTGAATCATGGGCTTTGCTAAATACCCCTTCTCTATATTGTAGAAACTTTTTTATTGTCCCATTGTATTTTTTTTAAAATTTCATAACTATTGAATTATGCCTCTGCTATCTTTCTTTTTTTAAATATTTTAATTTTAAAATATTATGGAAATGGTTTAGCAGAATTATAAACAATAAACCAGAATCTTTTTATTTATTTTAAAGAAGAAACCCAAATCGAAATATGGAGAAATGGGATGGATGATATGCAACTTCTTTTCACCTCACAATCTCTTTCCCTCCCATCCCATGGCAACTAGAAATAGCATTTTAATGTTTTCTTCCTCGCATCCATTTGTAGGGATCAAAACTAAACAGATTAGTCAAGATTTAACAAAATAATTAAGATTCATCTAATTTGAAATAGGGGAAATTTTTAAATTATCCATAATTATAAGTTTAATTAGCTAATTAGACACCGAAAAAAAATTAACAAAATAGGCCAAGTAACGGATGACTAGCTCGCCTTAATTTTTTTTTTTTAAATTATATGCAGCTGCAGTATTTTGCTCATATCTATCTCATCTGGTGTCGGAATTGAGTGAGCTTGGTATCGTTGGAATCGTAACGAAATTTCCCACAACTTTCATGTTGATCAAAAATTAAGATTGTGGTTCGATAAGTAGCAGTTTTGTGAATGCTGAAAAAAGCGACCGACTGAAATTTTGAGCAACCGCCTTTATATCGCATTATTCGGTTCGACTCATCTGGGAATCAGAATTAAATTACCAACTTTCATGTTGATCATAAATTACGATACCAAAATTTAATAATTTAAGGTGTGTTTAATAATTTAAGCTCGCTGATTCTCGATAACGATGAATATAGACAAATAAAGCTACCGCTCAAAAATTTCGCGTCGGTCAGCTTTTTTTGCGATAATTCAGACGCCACAATCTTAATTTGATCAATGAAAAGTAATAAAATTTCGATGATACTGCTCAATTCCGACACCGGATGAGAGATTAGCAAAATATCGAATGCCTCAAATTTTTTTTTTAAAAAAATTAAAGTCACGTCCGTTGAACGAGACGACGCGTGGATGCTATACGCCGTCCGCAACGACGACTTGACCTATTTTGTTAAAATTTTTTTTTCGATGCCTAATTAGCTAATTAAACTTATAATTATGCCTAATTTAAAATTTTTTCCTTTAAATATTTATTTGTTAATTGAGATAATCAAATACCATAAAATCTTTTACGTGAAGCTACTTATATCTAGTTATCTTTCTCTATCATTGGATGTAAATATTCTGCCTCACTACGGATTTGAGCTAAATCTCAAACATAGCCTGCAGGTTATGGAACTCAATTTGTGTATGTAGATGACATCTTTATGTTTTAAATCTTAAACACCCTACACGGCACCCTGTATTTATGACCTATTTGCTCCTATTCAGTTCTCATCTTATCCTATATTTTGTCCAGAATCTTCTGATTCACTTTGTATGTCTTGAATTTCAATATATGAATTAGATCACATTAAATGCCATCCGTATTTAATACGTGAATAAAAACTCCAGGTTTCACCTTCCTGTTGCTTATCATGGACGGGCATCATCTGTAGTTATTTCTGGGACAAATATTATTCGTCCAAGGTGAATATCATTGACAATTATTACTTGTTATTAATTTTCTATACATGTGTTTTCTTTCTTTGGGCTTTCCATTTGTCCATTCACCATTTATCCACCGTTAAAACTAATTGCTATGGGAAACACTTGTGCCCTTTTGTCTTACCTGTAGTAGTAAATGATCTAATGCCTACTTTTGAGGGTTTCTTGAGAATTTATACACTTTCCATTTGCCAAGGCATGTTTGCTTAGTCCATAGGTATGAATGGATAAGAACGTACTACATAGTTGACAAAAAGTCCCCTGTTCCAAGATGCATCTATATAGCTTTCTAGAATATTTTGTTTTTTTAAATATCAAATATTCAAATTAAAATTCAGATATTCTATAGAGCTTTGAGGACTATTTGCTTTAGTGGCAAAGAAAAAAAAGAAGAAACTACAGCTTATCCTAGATGCTTTCAAATGGGTTGCTTGTTTTTGGAATAATGTTCTAATAATCAATTATAAAATCAACTATTTTTATTCAGATAAAAAAACTTTTTTTTTTTTTTTTTTTTTTTTTTTTTTGTGATAGCATGTTTGCTTAGGAAAAATGACCGAATCTCCATCATCTAAGATTTTAAGAGTTTGTTTTTCATGATGTTTTTCATGAGGCAGATTAACTTTTATTCAACTAGATTTCTCTTAATATTTATGTTAGGATTTATTTAGATTTGGGTTCTACTTCCTGTGGACGCAGATCCATTATTAATTACTCTCTTGTTGCAGTGGAAGAGCACTATCAATTAAGATTGGATGTAGATATTAATCTTTGATGTGAATTAGTTTTTAGTGATATTGTGTGTATAACTATTTGGGATAGGTGAAAGTAATTTCGATCAAGATTCCATGGTTCCGTTATCTTTGGACTAGTATTGGTTCTAGTATACCAACATTGAAGAGTTGTTAATCTTAATGCCCTGAGAACCTAATTAGTAGCCATGGGTTGCCTCGTCCTAGAAATCCCGAGTAGATTATGCGTGCTCATTGAATAGTTTTAGTGTGGGGTCATGATCCTGTCCTTTAGATAAGATGATTTGTGAATTTTATGATTTACGTAGGGTTTGTCGTCATTAATATACACTGTTGGTAGGATTTTATAACTTTTGGAAATCCCTAGATAGAAATAGGTTTGTGAACATATGATGAGCTTATATCCATTGGAAGGCCGTAGATGTAAATGAAGCCTACCTTGCAGACATAGGTTGGGCTTACATCCATTAGAATGTTGGGTTAAATGTGTTGTTAATCTTACGGACATAGATTGGTCTTACATCCATTGAATTGTCATTTTTAGTTTTGTAATATCTTTTATACTCAAGACGACTCTTAATTTGTTAGATTGTTTTGATTTCTATAAAAGATGATTTTATTGCATTCAGATTTTTGATATATTATGTTCGATCAATCAAGCGATTGAATGTTATTTATGATTAAGCTTGCACGTGTTTACGTGGGCCTTTTAAACTTAGATCTTATGCTTTGTGAACTCTATAAAATTTGCTAGGTGATTGAATTAGTTTTAAATTTATCAATATGTTTATTTATTAGAGATTTAATGGCGTAGGTTTAAATATTCAATTTACAATTTTCATTAAATCGTATTATTTTAATGTGAGAGGGAATGAGAGTTTATAATCCATTTAATTCAATAATTTATTGATTTTATTGAAAATGTTTAAGTATAATTTTTCCTTTGAATTTCAACAACATGACTATTTAGTAGTGCTGTATTTTTGTGAAATTTAGTGTGATCAACACACTCTTTTCCTTTGCTTCGGACTCAAATCGATGGAAGGAGGTTTTCGTCGCTTGCCTGATCTAAGATTGATAACTAAGGCCTTCGTAATTTTTTCAATTGGACCCAAGATCAATTTGCACAAGTCTTCTTTGTTTATATTTTATTAGATTTTTTAGATAATTTAAAATATGTACAATTTTTATAAAATTTTGGCAGCATGATTGCTTAGCAGTGCTGCATTGTGTGAATTTTAGTGTGATCAATGCACTCTTCTATCTTGCTCCAGGTCTAAGATTGACAAAGTGAGATTTTCATCTTTTGTCAGACCCAAGATTGATGACAAAGATTTTCATAATTATCCCATCTAGACCTCAGATCGGCGTGCATGGATTTTCAAGTTTTCGAACATGAAAAATTATGTATGTATGTATAACATAAAGTTTTAAAGGATCCTTCTCCTTTTTTTTTTTCTCTTTGAACTAAATTGCCCTCTCACTTTACTCAACCACACAAGCCTAAAAAGGTCAAGAGACGGCCCCTCCTCTCTCGATTCCTCTTTTCCTCAGTCTCCCCTCTCTTGCTCTTTCCCTCGTAGGCGTGCAAGTTCACCGATCCTCAGCTCATCTCTCTCAAAACTCTCTCTTGCTCTTTCTCCCTTCCCATGCATGCGTATGGTCATCAGGTTGGCCAACCCACCTTTGCTTGTCTTTATAGTGAATCGAGCTTAGGAGTGTAAATGAGTCGAGTCGAGTTTTGACTTAATGTTTAAGTTTGTAACCTATGGAGCTCGAGCTTGACTCGATTTAAACAAAGTCAAGCTCGAGCTCATTTAAAAAGCACGATAAATTATTGAACCGATAACATAATATATCGATAATTGCATTTCGCCATTATGTAAACGAGCCGGCTCGATAGGCTACTGAGCCGAGTCAACTAGGCTCGAACTTGAGCTCGAAACGAGCTGAGCTCGAGTCAGCTCACGAGCCGGCTTGACTCACTTACACCCCTAATCAAGCCTCCCTCAAGCCCCGCCTGCACGGCTTGGAAGTCGTGGGTGGAGACATGTGACATGGCCGTCGAGCGAGTGGGGCGGTGGGATTGACCGAGTTTAGGGACTGTTCATTTGTTTCCTGCAGTTATATAGTCGCATGTTGTTATTGTAGCTATGGACTGTTCATTTGGTTCTTGCAGCTCATTTAACTTCTCTTAGATGCTCTTTTCCATCGTTTCTGTATCCATGCATTTTTGTTCTGTGATTGTGGCAGCTTTTCTATGGATATTGGTGTAATTGAAGGACCATGAGATTTCCTTACTATAGTGGTTACTCCTATGGCTTTTCTATTATGAGAATTGCTCTGATTGTTTTGCGGCTTCTGCCTATCTATGCAATTTCTCCATTTTTTTTGGTTACGGGACTTGCAACACTAACTCTTATTGGATGCTTGAGTTCTTTGAATCTCGTGCAAGTGATGATTATTGAATTCTTCTAGAAGCCATCTCCTTGTACTGGTGCGTGACTTGTATTTCTTTGGTGATCTTTTTACATATAATGTCATCTTAATTATTTGTAATTGGATTTGCAAGTATAATTAATTTTAGTCGAATTAGCGATAACAGTTTTCTTAATTGGTGCTCAAATTTTGATCAAATTGTGATTTTTGGTGGTTTTGAATTTTCTCACTGAATTTCTTTAATCTAGTAAATTATGAAATTGCCATTTGACATGGATCTCTCATAGTTTGGGATCTACATCAAAAGAAGATAAGTGCTTGTTTGCATTGGCTTTTTTTAAAATTGTGAATTTGAGATCCATGTATGTTTTTCAGCCATTGCACATTTGGTTGCATTATGAAAATCAAATCCCAACACATCTTGTATCAGTAATGCTTATTGTTATATATCCTCATAGTCCTCTGTATCATATTCTTCTTATTCCTCTTAGCGATGGTTCAGAGCTTCATCACCATAGTGGAGTGCTCTTTGAGGAAACATTGGTGGTAAAAGCTAAGGACTGTGATCAGGGACAGATCCAAAGAATTTTTTAGTGGGGGGCATAACTCACCTTCATTGCAAAATTTATATATGCAAATTAATACCTTTTACGTACAAATTAACCATCACAAAATATATTTCCAACAATATAACAAAAAGGTGAAAGATGCTTGGATGGCCATGCCTATCAGTGGTTCAAAACAACCATACAAAGCAGGCAGAAAAATGTAAATACTGAGAAATTGTTGGCAGTCCAATATAACTGGAAGAAATCTTTTTCGACAACCAACTAAATATGCATATCATATCATTTATTCAAAGTTACAACAGCAATATTAACAGAAAGAACCCCTAAAGAAGCTTGGCAAGAAGAGCACCAACCCCAACCCCAACGTTGTAAAGAAAATCTGTGATTTCGTAAAGCGAACAAAATAAATCAAGAAAAATTAGATAGTTGAAATCAAAATGAGCTTGATTTGGGGGAAATTGTTCTGTAGTTACCGTGAGCACAGTCTTTGCCTACTTAATTGTATTCCAGAACTATGTCGATGATTATTCCAAGAGCACGAAGCCAACGAGGGAGACGACTAGTGCTATCTTCTTCATTAACAGCTTGTTTTGAACCTTGTAGGAGCTCTCCATCAAGCTATCCATGTCGGAGATTGAGATCACTTGGTCCACATACTCCATGGCCTTCCTTGGAGCGGGAAAGAGAGAGAGAGAGAGAGAGAGGGTGGTATGAGAGAAAAGGATAAGAGAGAGTTTTCTTCCTAGCTTGCGTGGGATGAGGGATCTCCGGATGGCTCGGATTGAGGCTGCTAGGGCCTGGGATGGGGACTGAAGGTGGGATTACAAAATAAATAGCAAGGTTTATTAGGATTTTATTAAAAAAATTATTTAGTGGGCTAGTTGGGGAACAGCTCCCAGTGCCCTCACTGTAGCTCCGCCCCTAGTTGCAATGCTGCCTCAACTTGTGCTTAAATTTAACTTGATAGATTTTCCTAGTTTTCTTTGGATGGAAACTACCAACTTAGCTGCTACTTTTTGTATATTTGAAAACAGACATCTGTATAGTTGGAAGTTTTGCTTTTTAAATCCGGTGCTCTGTATTGGATACAACGTTAATTATGCTATGCAAAAAGCCATTCTATTGTGGAGAATATCTCTCCTGCTCCACATACAAAAGGTTATTACAAAATCTTTAACTGTACCTCTCTTTTGTACTTAACGTTAAACATGGATGCCATGTTACTTTACTATTCTATTAATAGATTTCAGGCATCAATGACACTTGTGGCACATTAATTTCTGTATATCCAAATAGTCTTTTTGGAGTTGTCTAAGATTTTCTTCTTTTCACCCTAAACATATGCTGTAATTTCGATCATTTTTTTACTTGTTAAGAATTTCTTTTGCGTTACTTTTTCAGAGGTCAAGGTCATCCAATAGGCAGCTCATCTCCTTATTTTGGGCCCACAAAGAAACTGGATTTTGAACTTGAAATGGTTAGCTGCAGTAACTTGAAAATCATAGTTTTAATTTGTTATTACATACCATTTAATTAAATTATAATTTAATCTTCTACAATTTTATAGATCATGATTCTTCTGTAGTCTCTCGTAAGTTTGGCATTAACAACTTTTTAGCGGATTTAATATTTTCTCAGGCTGCTATTGTTGGTCCAGGCAATCAGTTAGGCAAAAATATTGATGTTAACAAGGCATATGATCACATTTTTGGACTTGTGCTCATGAATGACTGGAGTGGTGATCACTGTTCTCTTTCCTGATAATTTCAATTTCCTTTGCATTGTTGTTTCCAATAACTAGAGTTGCTTTGACAGCTAGGGATATCCAATCATGGGAATATGTCCCCCTGGGGCCATTTCTTGGAAAGAGCTTTGGTAGATATAATTTCTCTTTTTTTTGTCGCCCATTTGTTTGTGTACTGTCTTGTTAGAATCCATTGCTTGTTAATTCGAGATATTATATATTGTAACTGCAATTAGGTACAACAATATCTCCTTGGATTGTGACCCTTGAGGCTCTAGAACCTTTTGTTTGTGATCCACCAAAGCAGGTAACTAGACTATTGACTGTTTCTTTTTTCAACAATTTAGTAATACAATGGAAGAGCAAAAGAAAAAAAAAATGTTTTCTTCCTCCTAAAAATTAATTTGAGGTTGTAATGGAGATGCATACTATTCTTCTGACCTAAAAAGTTGCGTTCTCATTCTTCCCGAGGATCTTTGTTCTTGCAAGCGTAATGAGGCATCCAAAGAGGCCTATCTTTCAAGTAAAAAAGATTTTTTTTTTTAGAAGATGAAAATGATCATTTCATCTGCTATTTGGTACTGCATGCATCTTGTGTTTATCTGCGCCTAACATAAAGGATCAGACCGTAACAATTCAGCTGAATCAGATTATATTTACAATTTTCTTATGAATTGTATGAGGTAATTTTGTTATTCTTGTTACAGGGAGGCCATTATTGTAACTTCATTGTGTTTTAATTTGCAGGATCCTCATCCGCTGCCATATTTAGCTGAAAAGAAGCATGTAAATTATGACATTCCTTTGGAGGTATTATTCTTTATGTTCCATTATCCCTTTGAATCTTTTATGCTTACTTTGTCTTAGCCTATAATGCTTAAGATGTTGCGTCATTAACATTTATATACTGATTGCAATATCTTTCCCTGTAAGGTCCGGATCAAACCTGCTGGGCAAGAACAGGCATCAGTCATTACAAAGAGTAACTTTAAACATTTGTAAGTATTTCTTGTTAAAAAATTCAAATAACATGTGCCATTATTGCACGTTCCTTTTGCTCAAGCATTCATTATATACACAGAGTCCACTGGCTATTTTTTTTCCCTTTCTAAACGCAAATAAGTTATGCTATCTAATTTTCAGTAAATTATTACCCTTACAACAAAGAAAATTGAATTAGTGTAGTACTTTGAGACCTGAATGGACGGGAAGGACATGTCTCTCATTATGCTATCTGATGGTGAAATTGATGGGTTTATTAGTAGAATTTAAGTTGGATGGTTGAAGTGGAGGAATGTATCTGGTCTGTTGTGTGATAGAAAGGTACCGCTTAGACTTAAGAGAAAATTTTATGAGATGGTGATAAGACCTTCAATGATTTATGGTGTAGAATGTTGGCCAATAAAAGAGAAGCATACGATTAAGTTAAGTGATGTAGAGATAAGGATGCTTGGGTGGATGAGTGGCTTTACTCTTAGAGATAAAATGCAAAATGAATATGTTTACAAAAAGATTGGAGTAGCCCTAGTGGCAGATAAGATTAGATAGAGTTGCCTTAGATGGTTTGGCTGCATAAAGCGTCGGCCGTCCGATGATCCGGTTAGAAGAGTAGATGTATTAGATTTGCCTTATGTTAAGAAAGGTAGAGGTAGACCTAAAAAGACTTGGTTAAGATGTAAAAAAATGACCTTAGTTTATTAGAATTAAATGAAAATTTGACACATAATATAGGACACAATGGAGAAGAAGGATTCATGTAGCCGACTCCACATAGTGGGATAGAGACTTGTTGTTGTTTTAATGCATCATCTCTCTTTATTTCTATTTTTTATCACATCAATTCACATCCTTTACTATAATGTTTGAAAATTAAATAAATGAAAGAAGGAACACACTGTTTCTGCTAGGTATCACACGATTATTCTTCTCAAAAGTGGGAATCTTAAAAGCCCAGAAATATTTTTTCATTTGGGTTTGAAACGAATGGAAAGTGGGTGGATTCTGTTTTTCCGTTTCACATTTTTGTTGGGGAAGGAAAATAAGATGGAATGAGAAAATGTACAATTTCTGGATCCTTCATGGATTTGACTATGTGACCTAGTGAAAAAAATGTGAGGGATAAATTTTTTGTCTCTGCTTGTTTGATTCTTATCAAGCTTTATAGCATGATCCTCTCTGATTACCATCAAGTTTTCTTCTTACTGCTCAGTGAGTTAAGCAAAGACTTGAATCTGCTCAAACACATTACTATAAGCATTTACTACTCATGACTTCTTGTTGGAGGAATTGCCTGATTGAAAAATTATTGAGATAGTTTGAATATGCGCAAAAGAGAACATAAAAAGGGATAGACAAATTAGGTAACATGCGTTTCTTACCCAAAGTTTTAATTATGAATGCTCTTACCTGACAGAAGGAGAAAAAGATACCAAAAGAGTTGAACCCATATAGTTTGGATAAGATGATTATGGTGATGATGGTAGTAATTGGCTTGTAAAAACTTAACAAAAATTTGTATGTCACTGAAGGCTATCTCCACATGTTTTTCTTATTTAGCGGGCAGTAGTTGTTTCCTGTCCTAAAAGCCTCCCAACTATATAGATCATTTTTTGTATGAGGAGGGGAGGGGATGGGGGAGGGGGGTGGTCCAACCATGTTTCCACTACAATACTTCTTCCTCCTCATAATCCTTTAATCCCTTTTCATATTTTTGGGTATTTGCTGAAGTGCTTTTCTTGATATCAGTTATAGTGATCAACTACTCATCTTTAGCCAATGCATATAATCATTATCTACATCTTAATTCTTGAATTAGAGTCAAGGTGAATCTAAAGAGTTGCAACGTATCAATATGTAGTCTACCAGCTTCCTTTAAACTCATGATTATTCCTTTAACTTTGTCAAACATGACCCCTACCATACTTGTCAATCAAGCATGTATTAGGTGAACATGCATTATTTTCTCAAACGGCTATCAAAGTAAATTATCTAATCAAATCATCAAATATTTGCAATTCATATACTACTTAACTTAATTCATATCATTAAATTACCTAAAGATAAATCTTTAAATAAATAAAAGAGAACGTTAATTTAATTTACAAAAAACCTTTAAGCTTCCCAAAACTATAATTCAACAAAACAGACTACTACCTTTTTCCGAAATTATTAATAGATCATAAGAAAAGTTTAAGACAAGAATGCTAAAGTAAGCTCGATGACAAGAGAATAATCGTAATATTTAAATTTGCAAACCGGTAATGTGGTTGCATGTAAACAAGGCGAACAATATGAAATGTAGAATAAATAACGAACAGTAATATAGTAGTTCATATCAGATCAATGTGAGAGCGAATTTTCATTAAATCATTTCGCCTTATATCAAATCATTTTAGAAATGTCATTTATAATCAGGTTTGACTTATAAAAGGTCGTCAGCCTGGTAAAAGTGGGGAAGAACCATACTTTACCTAATGTATAATTAATTGAAACGGCTCAACCTCAAAATGAGTCGAATACTAAGATCCCCAATCACCATGTGAATTTTTTATCTTTTCATTTCTATAACATATTCTTCCATCAATTTTCACATTTCCGATCACATTACCGATTTTAAAACATTTCGCCTAACGAAATCATATATCTTTAATCAATGTAAATCATCAGAATCAATAATCTACAAGAATAAACATTTCAGATTTATTCAATAAAATATCTATACGATTCATACATTTATCTGGTAAAGAAAAGATAGAGTTTTCAAATAATGATTTAATTCAAAGTAATCTACTAACGCCAATATTACCCGCTGAATCAACAAAATTAACAAACAATGTCAATCTAAATCCCATTCAATAATTCTAAACTCACGCTAAAAAGTTGAACTCCAATCACGATTTTAACACCAAGAAAGAAAAGGATAGGAAAGAAAAATTAGAACTTACTAAGTTTTCCGTCGCCGAAAAGTCTAGAGAATCGGTTCACGGATTTCAAACCGAAAGTTTACTGGATTTCAAGGTTACATGGATGTGGCGGTTTCGACGGAAGCGAGCGTCCAAAAAGGCTTCCGGATGCGGGTTCTGTCGACGCTGAATCCTTTTCCCGGCGCGGTCAAGGCCTGAGCTTCCTCGTAAGCACGCCTGGAAGGAGCGGCTTCTCGCTCTGTCACGGAGCGGTCCGTCGAAGCCGAAGCCGAGGGAAGGGAAAGGAGGAGAAGAACTCGCAGCGTGAAGGAAATCAGCGTGAAGGACTGAGGCCGCGGTAGGGAAGGAATGAAATAGGAAGCTGCGGGAGAGATCCAACCATACACGCCGAATTTAATCCATACGACGCTTAGCCGCATCTAATGCTACAGTAACGACAAAATTAATTAGGCAATTAGGAAATAAGCTATTGAATTAATTGGATATTACAAACTTAGGTTCATAAGAATATCATTCACATTAAACATTGACTTTCTAATAGATGTAAGTCCAACTTGTATTTGGCAGACATCGCTTAAATCAAGACATTTCAGTGGATTTAAGCCTAACTCAATTAGGCATTCCAATGGATGTAAGCCCAATGTGTGTCATTCAACTTTAACACTCCAAAGGGATATGAGTCCAACACACATTGATAAAATGAATGACACTTGATAGGTGACCTTCCAATGGATGTATGCCCATTCATTATTTGCAAAATAGACCTCATTTATGATTAGAATTTTAAAGAGATATAAGTGTAATTCATATCTATAATATGGACTTCACATTAAGTTCAAATCAATATTAAATATTGACATTCCAATGGATGTAAGCTTAATGTATGTCGTAAGTGATTTTTTATATAATTGCATACTGGTCTGATGATGCAAACCCTACTAGTTCATAAAATTTTTAAATTATTTTGTCTGAAGATGAAATCATAAGATTGAATCTTTGGGCAAACTTATAAGTTTAGTTTGCTCATTTGCACAATAATTCTAGTTTACTCAAAATTTTTGGGATTAGACAATTTATGGCTGTTAATTAGGTAATAGCTCTTTTATGTTGGTAGATTGGAATAATGGTAGTCCAGGGATGACGGAATCATGGGATATTGATCGGGACTACTTTCCTTTCCCCAGATATTTATCCACACCACATTACTAAGCATCGATACACATCAGAGATTGATACCTACTTTCAACCTTATTCGAGAATGCTTTTCTATTGCAGTAAGAGGGATAATAAATTATGGATGTTTGTATCTATAGGAAGTAGAACTTAGATCTAAATAAACCCTAGCATCATATTGGGGGAAATTGGGTCAAATTAAAATCAATTTGGCTCATGAAGAAAGAACTCCCTAACATCATAGGATGGCGGAGACCATGAAATGTTTTCTTTGAGCGATCATTGGGATCAATTTTGTTGTGTTTTTTGTTCTACTTTTAGTATATATTTTTAAGTATTTTTATTTTTTATTTTAAAAAATAAATAATATTACTTTTAAAAATACTTAAAATAACTTTCAGATATTTTGATTATTTTTAAAAACCACTCACTATTATATATGTTTTATTTTGAAATAAAATATAAACAAAATAAAATAAAAACAAAAAAAATAATTCATCCCAACGACCGTTAGGTTTTCTTGGCATCTTTTATAATATATAAAGGATGAACCTTGTCGCTTGTATCCCTGCTCTACCCTTCTTCGAATTACTTGGTTATTAGTGGTAGTTCATTTAATAAAACTGTAAAGGACATATGAATTTACTAGCACATCTCTTATTCCTCAAACTTTGGATTCCTTGATGAGACAGGCTAAGAACGACCTAGCTGAAGCGTAAATGCGACTTTGTCACACCTTTATCATTTTGTGAGCACATTCCTTCACTCAGCAGAAAGGATCGTGGGCCTACATTTCCAATATACGAAGAAAATTATTGTGAGCCTTTCTTCATGAAGTATCAGACCAATTAAAAGAACTGATCAGATGACGGGAGAGAGAATTACTATAGTAAGAAGGAAAATTGCAACTCATTATGCCTGACTGGAATCTTTTAAACTAGAACAAAATTTGTCACAACAGTTTAATTGAGCCTAAGCCAATTTGTTACTGCTGATGAAAGTCCACTGTGACAAGCGACCCAGTAATCCTACCAAACTCTACTGGATAAAAAGAAAGGTACGGATGAGATTTAGATCGACAACTCCTAAAACAAGATTTGATTTCTAAGTGCTTGAAAGAAAACAGGTTGTTTTCACCAGGTCTAGCTAGATTGAATGGTGATTAGATCAAGTTGTGTCAAGATAAGGGGCACTTGAATTTGAAGTAACCATTGACCAGATCTTGGATGCTAAACTATTTGTCTTACCATTTGTAGGAAAAAAATATATCAGAATGTCCCGAACAAAAAATAATTAGGATGGGCTTTAAAGCTCTTGCATCAATTTTAAGATGGGTGCAATACATAAATAATTTGTATTTCAGTTATCTTAAAATAAATCCATGGACTTCAAAGTCCATCTTGATCAAAAATTTGATCAGGATATCCTGATCTATATATATATATATATATGTTTTTTCCATTTACATTGATTGGCCTACTTGAATTTTATGATGAGGAGATTGATTTTGAATGGATTACTAGTTTTCCTTTGTTCATATCGCTTTCTTATTTGTATGCTTTTTCAGATACTGGACAATCACGCAACAGTTGGCGCATCACACCATAAATGGCTGCAATTTAAGACCTGGTGATCTTCTTGGCACTGGAACAATAAGCGGACCTGTATGTAAAAGTGTCATCTCATACTTCAGTGAATAACAATTCTTGAATAGCTTGTTTTTTCACGGTAAGATATATCTTTTTCGTTGCAAGTACTTGAATTTCATATTTGATTTGCAGGACCAAGATTCTCTTGGCTGCTTGCTAGAGCTAACATGGAATGGACAAAACCAGCTTAACATAAATGGCTCAGCTCAGAGTTTCCTGGAAGATGGGGATGAAATAATTATTACTGGATGTTGTGAGGTTTGTTCTCCTAAACTTACCGGGCATGCACGTTGTGATCTATGGCTCAAGTAATTTTATCTACTCTATTGTCAATTTCTTTAGCTTAAATGGTTCACTTATAATATGATGTTGTTTCTAAACATTGGTCTGTTCTATTATCAATTTCCTTAGTTTTGTTTGATTCTGTGGTTATGGAAGATTATTTTATAATGGTGGTTTAAAAGGAATTAATTAAAACTCAACTAAATAATCATGTCTTGATTTGTTTTACTAAGACTAATATGAACAATGTAAAGACAGTTGAAATTATGCGGACTAACACAATGGCCTTATTAGAGAAATAAATCGAACCCAAGGAGCAAGAGGAAGAGTGAAGTTAGGTCTCAGATGAATTTCTGGAAGTATTGATTTGTAGAGAACTTAGTTAAACCTTTTTGAATGGATAAGGGCAAATCAAATTGAGCCAGTGAAACATAGTTTTTGAGAGAAACATATTTTGTAGAGAAATTTCATTGATCTGATTCAATCATATAAGCATCTTTAACTTCCATAACTATTTTTTTCATTTTGATCTTCTTCAATGGAGATTGTGGATTTTTCTTTCACTCACTTTTGCTATGACTCCTTCATAGACATTAAGCTCAGTTCCACTGAATTTCTCTTGCAGGTAATGTTGGTTTGGCAACTCATCTATATGTCACACCATATGGACGACTTCCACTTGCAGTGTCCTCTCATTTTCTTGCACATGAATCTTTGATCGGCGTCTCCATTGAATCTGTAGTTCAATGTGTAGAATAAATATTTCTTTGATTGGGGGATTACGGTTGAAATCAACTCTCCTGTGGGGGGGAGGTGAAGCTGATTGATGATGGGATCTCCTGAGTGATTCTCTAGGGTGTTGACTGTCATGAGCTTTATCATTAGGTCCCTTCCTTTTAGGGATCCACTTTTGATGTATTTTGTCAGAGGCGGATCTTTGGGTGTGCACAATAGGTGTCACGAATTTTTCTCTTTCCAACATAATTTCTTCACTTGGTTTTGTCCTCCAGATCTACCTATCATTCCCCTGGGACCTTTCGACAGTGGATTACTGGACATGCAGTCTAAATTTCACGTTCCGATGCTCATCGTGCAGGGCATGCTAGGCTTGGTGACTAGTCACCATAGGAGATGATAGCCTTCTTAGTGGAGCTTCAACATTTTCGATCACCATTGACCTTTGAATCTTTTTTTTTTTTTTCATTAGGCCTCTGTCTTGCTACTTTGAGAATTTTGTGTACCATAGCAGACAGGGTTTCAGGATGTTTCTTTTGAGGCATTGGAGTTTGGCGATGTTGTGTCCAGAAGGATTGCTTCACCTCTTTAGTAGAGCTATTTCTCTTTACCCACTTCAGATTGTCAAAATTATTGTGAGTAGGAATACTTTCTTTTGGTAGTAGTCGTATGTTTAGATAATATTTGTTGACTTGTTCAATGTTGGTTGTTCAGTCGTATGTTTAGATAACATTTGTTGAGCTCTTAACTCAACATTTCTTTTTCTTATTTGTCTTCTAGCTAATTGTCCTCCATATGAGGAAGCCTCAAAGTCATGTCTTCTCACTGCAAAGGGCTCAGTTGCAAAGTAGTTGTACTACAAAGCATTGATGATATAGTCTACCCATAAATTATTCTCGTCATCACTGGGGTTTCAGACTAACCTAGTCTTTCAAACATTGAAATCCTTTTTTCTGAAGACTTCCTTGGCAAGAGTTGGTTGTTGCACATGCTGGCATATATGACATGCAGAGGTTTCAGTAAATTGAAACATTTTAGCATGGCTTCGGATAGGTGCACCATGAGTAAGCTCCTCAATAGTTGCATTTGTGATGGCTGAGAAATCTATGCTACTAATTTTAATGGTAGCATCAGCATCTCCCGTGTTGATAATCGTTTTGGCCAAACAAATATTAGTTTCACACTCGAGCTGAAGAGTGAAAGGAGTATTTTGTAGATTTATTCTACACAAATAAAAATGTGGATCATCAATTAATAATCAATATTTCACCCATACTTTCAAAATGCAGAGGTGCTACAAAACAAAATAATAGTGTAATAAAATAGGCTCTATATGATTGTTCATTGAACTTAGAGTCTTATTCATTATTAATCTCAATTTATCATTCATTTGATTATTTAGTTTATTTTTAAAATTTTAAAATATATTGTTGTTAATATAGTATATATATGACTAGCTAATGATGAAAAGAGAAACCTATCCCTAATAGAGTCGCTAGAAATCTGTGAGCTCTGAGAATTTGCGCCAGCCTCTTTATGAAAGAGAGTATAAATTTGTGCTGAACAAAATTTTTAGAAGACAGATGATATTTGTTGTGGATAAATAAGACTACCTAGAGATTTCACCCTTATTGGGTGAGGACTTTAGATCTTATTCCAGTTTTTCTATAGGCACAAGCACATATAGTTAATTACTCCTTTCATAACAGTGAAAAAGAATGTTCGATTAAGGCTATTAATTGAGTTATTAATTGCTTAGCGCATGGTAATAGCAAATTAGACTTTACAATTTATGGAACTCATCATTTTTAACACTGAAACATATATTCTGGGAAATGATGATGCATCTTATCAAGATCTCATGGTTCTATTGTTTTGAGTTATTGTGGTCTTTGGTCCACTTAGTTAGAGTGGGTGGTTGACCCAACCTGATCGAATAATTCTTATCAGTAGTCATTAGTTGCTTCATCCAAAGAGATCTTGTAGACTTAGAGGGTGTTTGACAACGGATTTGATTTATTTCAAGTAGGATTTACTAAATCCAGTACATCTGGATTTAGTAAATCCGGAGCTGTTAAATCCTGAAAAGTGTTTGGTAATAGATTTATTAAATTTTGCTAAATCCAGAAAAATGTTTGATAAGTTATTCGAAGATTTAAGTCTGTTATAATAAAATAATAATTTTTTAAAGAATATGAAAATAAATAAATAAAAATATAATATTGAAATTAAAATTCATCATTTAACAAATATATCATGTTTCTTACAAAATATAAATAAATATTATATTATTTAGATGTAATAAAAATTATTTTGATAATGAAATTTCATTTTTCAACTCCTTCGATAACGCGTTACGACTTCTACTACTTTAGATATAAAAAAATTGTATTAGTAAACTATATTATCAAATATTATTTTTTCTTAATTTATAAAGCTACTCTCTTACTGCCCACATCAGAAAGTATTATTATATGCCTTAAATAATCTCCTTGAACTCTTTCGCCAACAGTTTGAATTAATTTTTTTGTCAAACTTGTTACAATAAGAATTATATTTATTAATCATAACTAATTTACAATAATATATTAATTAATAAGTAATTGGTGATGAAATTAATTTAATTAAACTTAAATTAAACTAAAATAAACTAATTTAATAATAACCTCATAATTCTTATCTAGTTAATTATAAATTAATTAAAATTAAGATTTTTTAGTTAAACTAGCTAAACAAGTAATAATGACTTAAAATAATATTTTAATTAATTATTAATTAGAATATAATATTTTGATTAGTTATTGTTTATAAATTTATAAATATAATTATTTTTTAAAATTTTTTATAATAAATTTAATTATAAATAATATTAATTTAATTAACTTAATTTGTCTCATTAACATTAATTACTAAGGGGGTGTTTGGTAATAAATTGGATTTAATTCAAGTTGAATTTAGTAAATTTAGTACATATGAATTTAGAAAATTTTGAACTTTTAAATCCTGCTAAATCCTGAGGAGATATTTGATAAATTATTTGAGAATTTAAAAGATTTTTTTTGAAGAAAATATGAAAGAAACCTGCTATCATGTTGTAATTAAGTTTAAGATATATTTAAGTAATAATTATCTCCATGATATTATTACCTAAATCTTGAATTATGTTTGGCATGTAATAGTTAAATTCGAGGAGTTATTTGACAAGTTATTTGAGGATTTAAATCTATTAACTCAAGTAATAATTTAAATTAATTAAAATTAATTAACTATCAAATGTATAATAATTATATTTATTAAATTATAATTAACTTAGAATAACATATCAATTAATTATTAATAGTATTAAATTAAGTTAGTTAAAATTAACTTAAATTATTTTTAAAATAATATTAACTATTATATTAGTTAAAATTAATTAACTATCAGACCATAATTACATTTAATAATTATAATTAATTTTTAATGTTAGTAATATGCAATTAAAATTAACTACCAAAAACATTAATTAATCAATTATTAGTATTAATATTAACTATTAATTAGTTAAAATCAATTAGCTATTAATTAGTTAAAATCAATTAACAATTAAAATATAATTATATATGTAACTCGACTCACTTCAGTTTTGTAAATCCAGGCTTCTGCAGGATTTTACTAAAAAGGGGATTTATAGAATTTATATTTGATTACTAAAGCGAGATTTACTAAATCAGCGTTTTGGCGATTCTGATTTAAGGCTTAAATATTTAAGGTGCGGAATAAATCCGTTACCAAACACCCCTAGGTTGATAATTATTTAGGGGACAATTTCAAGTTCACCCTAGTTGACAAAGGGCTTAGTGTCCTATTAGGTATACCTTATGATTCATAATTTAAAGGGTAAAAAAATATTGAAGAGTATATGAGTTATAACTGTGATCGTAATAGAGTTGAGCATCGTAGCTAAATCATTTTGTTAGAGAACTATGGTCGTAGTTTCATATGTAGAGCCTCTTGACCAAATCACATGAATAGAGGACTCAGGCCACGTCTTTATTTTTGCAAAATACTTTGATGTGAATGTAGTAGTATACTTAATATGACAGTAGCTCTTTATGAATTTAGATTTTCTTAAATAGCCACACTCAACAAATAGTTGCAGATTGATGAATTTTAGTTCAAATTTAAGATGATGAATTTGCATTTAGTGATCATTCAAATTTCTTAATGTTTTATTAGGATTTAATCTGGAGATGATTCATTTAAGATTTTCAAATATATTAATGAAAATTACCCTTCTAATTAAGATCATTAATTCAATCCGTCGTAGATATTTGTGTATATTTATTTCGATAGAGGATTAAGTCTGTTATTTGCCTTTAGAAGTTCAAATTCAGAATGATTTATCTTTAACATTTGAAAATTTTAGATAATGATAACCCCTCTGATTGAAATTTTCAATTAACACGACCATCATCGAGTATTAATTACTATATATTAATCGAGCTAATCTATTTTAGACTTTATCAACTCTACTTCTAATGTAGAGGATCAAATCTAGTAGTTGCACATGATTAGCTATGAAATCTTATTATGTCGCGGATTCTGTTAACTGATGCAAGTAGATGATCAGATTTGCATGTTACGACATGCAATTATACTTTATAATTTTTGAAGTTGAATGTTTGTATTTCTAAACATGAAATAGTCATGTTAAGGCTATTAAGGACTTGACACAAACAATAAAAATAAGCTTAATAAGATCAACTTGAGGGCATCATTTTCTATTAATTTTCATATGTATAAATAACTAATGACAAACCCCTATTTAATTAACATATACAAATATTATAATGTGTATATTCTATATTGTTATTGCTATCTCAAATATATTTATTTATATACAATATATATTTACACACACACACACACATATATATATATATATATATATATATATATATATATATATATATATATATATATATATATATATATATATATATATATATATATATATATATATATATATATATATATTAATTAGATTAAATCAAATTATTAGGGTAATTGTAAAATGATCATGTTATTTATTCCTCATAATAGTCATTGTCGCTCGCACTGATTTGTGTGCTGTTGACCTCCAATTTAGATGCCTTTTCATATTTGAACAATTTTGATTGCACTCATAATATTAGTTTGCTTGATGTTGGAGATCTTTGTTTGTCAATTTCGCTATGCATTTTTGCCCCAATAAACAAAATTGGAGTGAAGGTCATGAGATGTTACTCTAAAGCTACAATGATTTGTTATTAAAGCATTTTATGTGCTTGTCATCTAGTTGTGTGCAAAATCAAAGTGCATATAATCAAGTTCATATTAAAAGGAGAAATTATTTAAACATCTTAAGGATGAATTTCTTGGTTTATATCAAGCACAACAAGAGATTAAAGTCGAGATATTTGAAGAAAAATGATTTAGAGGATGAAAAAGATCTGTTAGATCCATTAGTTTGTGATAATGCGATATCATATGATGAATAGTTTGTTGATGATGATAATGAAGTTACACAATTAGATTTGCAATAAGATCTAAATATTGATTTTTTTTATAGAGATAAAAAGACTAATAGGTCTAACACAAGTCTCAAAGAAATTTGTAGAAAAGGTTTCTATAAACATTATGTAATTGATATTGTAACCATTAAAGTCAATGGTTTAAACTTAAATTAATATTTTTATTAATTTTTAATGATTTGAGAAAATGAGATAATTGATATTAAAGATGAGGAGAAAGATTGAGAGAATCTTGACACAATTGTGAATGAGACGGGAAAAATCAAATCATAATGACAATGTTTTTAATAAAGACTCATTGTGAGATGAGAAAGATTTATTGTGTTGAACTTATTTTGAATTATAATGTTCTTATTTTGATATATTATTTTGATGTTTGTATGACACTTCTTCATGATTTGATGTTATAATGTAACTATGTCATCTTAACTTTGATGTTACTATAATGTTTCTTAATTTATGCAATTTGTTGCTTCGCAGATTTAAACCTCAAAATGTATTGAGGTTTACGCCTTATCTTATAGATAGAAAATGCTTCAATTGTATAATTTTGAACCTTAATCAACTTAACTCGAAATGAATATTGATTTGGACACTAACTTAAAAAAAATTATAATTTCATATGAATTTTTTTAAAGAAAATATTCAAAATAGTTGAGTTTTATTTTTAGGTTTAGCCAACCCACCTTGACCTATATATATATATATATATATATATATATATATATATATTGAATTTTTTATTAAAAAATATTCAAGTAGTTAAGTTTTACTTCTAGGTTTAACCAACCCACCCCAACCTAATCTTTTTAGTCACTTTAGCTAACTCGAACTCGATCAATCCAAATCATTCATGAGTTCAACCAAATCTAAATTTTTTGTGTTGAATTCAAATCGAGTTTTTGTATCTGGTCCAATATAGGCATCCCCAAGTCTAGGCAACTCAAGGCTTTAGGTGAATTCAAACTCGGCGAATTTCTCGATGTACAAAGTTTGAGCTGGTTCTCAATCAATGGCTTCATGGACCCAATTCAGGTCTTTATTCGTGAACTGATTAACTTACCATCTGTGAATACTTTTCGCTGTTTGCGCTTGCCCGACGATCAGTTGACACCTTTTGTCCCTCGCATCTCTCAGTTATGCTATTTAAAGATACATACTAATTTGTAGCTACATTATTGCATTTATATTACTGATATATAAACGTCTAAATTTTTACAATTTTTTATAAACAACTGAAAATCAATTCTGCTCTGTGAATCCCTTGCAGGGGCCAGACTATAAAATAGGATTCGGCACCTGCAATGGTAAAATACTGCCAGCAATCTCCGAAGACCAATGATACCAAAAACCTTAAAGTTTTCTTCAGATGCTTCTCAGTGCAGAGAGGTTCGTAATCCCACTATCACTTGACAATGTGATAAATAATAAACATTATTGTTAGTAATGTTCTTCTGACACTGCAAAGCGTTAGGAACAAGATATTTCATTTGCATAAATGAACATATTTTAGCGTAATATTTAAACTCAACTGCTTGTAGATTTTTAACTAGTTTTGTCATTCTTTCTGCTTCTGCATTTGCCTATGCTATAAGGTTTTACACGAGAAAAAAAAAAATCAGTAATCATGTTTGTTTTTTTTAAATAATGATGGAAATTTGTTAAATATATTTTTTGAGAAAAATATATAATTAAAGATATTTTGATGAAATTTTTTAGGTAAAAAAATTTGTAGATTTATTTTAAGATGAGTGAATCAAATTATTACCCTTTAAATTTTTTTTTTATTTACTAGCAACCAAATATCTTTAGGGAAGTAGAGGATGTTTTCATCGTATTGTAAAAGCAAATATTTCGGTTTAAAGGTTGTTTGGGATTAGTTTAAGTTTTTATTTTTTATTTTATTTTATTAAATTTATATTTTAATTTAAAATAAAATTCATTAGGTGGTGATAGTTTTTAAAAATGTTTAAAATGTTTAAAAGTTTAGTCAAGTATTTTTAAAAATAATGTGATTTCTTTTATAAAAATAAAAATAAAAATACAAATCAAAATTGATCTCAAATATGCTCTTAGAGATTTTATAAGATTAGGTGCGTAAATCAGCCGAGTTTGAGCGAGTTAAGATTGTTCAGGTTCGGTTCGATTATAAATCTAGTTTAAAATATTTATTCATATTTGTTTGGTATAGTTAATGAATGAGTCGAACACGAGTTATTTAACGAGTTATTTGCAAACTAATTTTTTTGGCAGCTCTACCTAAGATTTTATAAATTTCAGGTTTTAATGATTGTACTAAGCGTATTGCTTGTTGAGCTACCGCATGAGCTTTCTACAAGTCTGTATGTCCTTAAAATTTAATATTACTATCATGGATTGTGATTATGATCCACAATGTAAAAAATATTAAACAAATTGAGATATACTAATGTTTTACCAAAATCTAATATTCATTTACGTGCAAAAACATGTTTGCATGACTGAGATTTCAGACTAGTTTTACATTTTATTTCACCAAATTAAATCTCAACTGCATTTCCATTATCACAAATAAATTTTGTTTTTTTCAATTTTATATCAACTGAAGAGCTTCACGCGTGGAATTCCAGTCACCTTCATGCATTAAACTCAATGCCAGATACATTTTTAATTATTTTTTGATAAAAAAATTCGTTTGCTTGATTGAGATCATACAATGCTTATTTTAATAATGATAAAGAGAATGAATGATTTTTAGGGGTGTAAACGAGCTTGTAACAAAACTCTTGTTAGGTGTTTCGTTTAAATTATGATTGTTATTTCGTTTATATATAGTTGAAATGTCTGGTGTTAGGTTCCTTTAACTAAATTTGGCCGACACTACATTACACAAACTTTGAGAGGAGGATTGACGCATTTTGCGTAATAAAATTTTAACCCTTAAACTGCGTTTTTGTAATGTGTTCATATGTATATATAATAATAAAATAATAATAATAATAATAATAGTAATAGTAATAAATAATAATAATAAATAAAAATAATAATAATAAATAAAAATAATAATAATAAAATAATAATAATAGTAATTAATAATAATAATAATATAATATAATATAATTTTTTATTTCGAGCTAAATCAGTAGAAACGCGTCGAACAAATGATTGTTCATGTTCTCGTTTATATATCGCTTGAAATATGCATTATGTTATTTCGTTTAATTGAGCGATGACACATTTCTCTAACTAACACAAGTTGCGACGAGCTTTTTTTGGCGAAATGATGTTGATGTTATATTTGCCATAACACTGAAGTCTAAATGAAAGAAAAATGATCATATCCCTTAAGTGAATCATTAATCTCTCTCTCTCTCTCTCACTCACTCTCTCTCCCTCCGGCGATTCTCCTCGTCTCTATCTCTTGTAGACCATCCATTCAACCTCTTATCATTGCTACATGCTCCTTGCCTTTTAGCTCTCTCACTATTAACAGACATGCATTTTCCACTTTTACATCATTCTCTACTCACACCCAATTTCTCCCTACCGGACACCAAAAAGCCAACTACACTGTTGCTGCCATTATTTATTGTCCTACTAGTATTGAAATCTCCTTGGTTTGATTGTTTCAAATCAACACTAAAGTTTGCCCAAGTTCCATACACCATAGAAGAGGAGAGTTAACAATGCTAATGCGGCTTCAAAATTGGATAAGCCCGCCATTATTGTAGTTTTTTTCCAATTGCCTCTTTCTTAGATGCTAGCATGCACACTTTTAGTATCAATAGTTGCTTTATATGTTTCCTTTAGTAGATTGTTGTAATTTCAAATAAAAGTACTTCGGTATAAAAATCTATAAAGAGCATATTTTGTTAAGGAACTTCATCAATAAAAAAATGATAAATTTTTTTTTTCAATCGATGATAGATAATGTTGCATAGAGATTTATTTCAAAATAATTTGAAGAATATCCAATAAGATTACTATCTTTTTAAACCTCAAAAGTAAAATCATATATGTCAAGGTGGTGAAAACTCAATTATTTGTGAAAAATTTAAGATTGGAAGAGAGAAAAAATGCTCTTAGCACAACAAAATATTCTTATTATATAGCTGCATAAGGAAGAAAAAAAATAAAAATATTATTATATCATGTTGATTGCATCCATTGAATGTGTTTGATTTCTTATATGACAAGGACTATTATTTCTTATCATTTCATGGTCATGATGAGTCTTCTAAATCAAGTAATTATATGAATTACTTGGAGTTATTTCTTCTTTATTTGATCATAATAAAGAAAAAAAAGTTATATTTGCAAATATAAATACAAAATTGAAGTTTATTTCACTAAAGTTCAAACAAAAATATTATTATATAATAATTATTAAGACCTTACTTTTTATCATAACTAATATTAATGATTTTTATTTTTCCATTATTACAAATGAATCACTTAACACATAAATGAAAGAGCAATAAGTTGTTGAGCAATAAGTTGTTGCACTAAGATATGTTAACAACAAGGATAAATTATTGAGAAATATTAGGGTTAAACATACTTCTTCTACCACTATATTTACATAAAAAGAAATTATTGTGTCTATTATGTCCAAATATTTATTAAGATTGAATAAGATTTGTGAAAATAGTCATGATAGGGCATCTAATATACATAAGTGTTTCATGGATTGAATGCCTTCATTAAGAAAGAAAATTCTTAAGCATTTTATATTCATATTTTACTAATCAACTCAAACTACATTTAATAGCTATAATACAAATTTATTGCTAAATGTAACATCTATTTAAGATTACTTCAAGAATTGTGAATAATGTTAGAGCATCTAGCAAAAGAAATAATACTTTTAGAGTCATTCAACATTAATTTTTTTTTATAACTAAAATTAATTATCACAATCCTTAAATTTTTTGGTTGTACTTTGAAGTTCTTGATTTAAGAATACTGTGATTTTTTTAAAGAAGCAAAAAATGTACACACATAAAAAAGTAAAAGATGAATTATTGTCAGTTTAATTGGCTATAATTGGTTCAATTGGCTATTATTGTAGACTAAAATAGTGACTATTTTTGCTTATTTTCTTAAATTGATTATTTTGTTTTTAAGTTTTATTTTTATTTATTTAAATAATAAAAATTATTTTTATGAAAAATTAAATAAATATATTTTTATGTGTTCACTTAAAATGCTTTAGGTTGAAGGATTAATTATGATAATAGATTGTAAAACCAAACGACAATCTTAAGTATGTTTTTTTTAAAAAAATTAATATATTAAAATTTTGGATATGTAATCGATAAATAATTTCGAGAGAGATAAATTTTGTTTTTGTTAAAAGAAATTTGATGCTTCCCTCATTACTATATTTTGTTGATGTTGTTTACATAAATTTTAAATAAAAAAAAAGTATATATGAAATTATTAAAACTAAATTTATTATTAAGTTTATGTGGTATGTATGAAAAAACAATACACTTTTGATGTATTTGGATTTACTTTATAAAACACAAATTTATTAAAAACTGGATTTTGAATTTTTTGAAGTTACATAATTCAAATATTGCATGAAGATTTATATTTAATTAAATAAATTTCTTAGGGGAACTAAACTCTTTTGAGGATGTGCAAACTTATAATATAAATAAAATAATATAAAAAGAATAATATAAATTTCCAAAATAACATTTTGTATTTCAATATGATCAATGATTTAATTTAAGCTTTACAATTTATTCATATTTTTTTTATAAATGGAGTATATCATTCTCAATATAAAGTATAGATATTTCATTGCCAACTTTTACTTATTCTACTATGTAATCAAAGTTTGGAAAATTTCATTTTAGAAAATATTCTTTCAACTATAACAACAATAATTAACAAAATTAATACAAAAGCAATAAACTTATAAAATTATGAGATACACATCATCCTTCTTTATCAAAATATTATATTTTCTTTCCCTATTATACCATTTATATTGCTATCAGATAATAAAAAGACAAAACAACAAGAGAGAGCGCGCCAATATGGGACACGTGGCATCCTAAGAATGGATAGAGATGCCACAGGGCAAGGACAGCGGGAGCAACAACTAAAGGAAGCTTTACAATTTATTTATATTTTTTCATAAATGGAGTATAGATAGTCATTGCCAACTTCTTCTTAGTCCTACATTGTTAACTGAAATAAAGGAAGCTACCACTGTTCTACAAATAGCATTCCTGGTGTACCGATTAAGCATATTTAGGGTATAGGGTATAGGGTATAAGGTATAGGTATAGAGATTAAGATTAAGATTAAGATTGGGATTTAAATTTAGATTTAGTTTTTAGATTAGATTTAGAGTTTAGGGCATATTTACTTGGAATGGGGTTAGCGATCAATGGTACGGTCTTTGAAGGTGTATGCCACAATAAAAAGGAGAGGGTGCCCTATAATTTGTTGCTAGAGGAATTCACATTCGTGCGGTCCCCACCAAATTGTATAAAGAAATATTCGTATAAAGTTGAATGATATTGCATTTGTGAATTAAGTATATTAGAAGGATATTTTTATATTTATGGTTATGTATATTTAATTAAATTATGTTAATGTACTTAGTTATTAATTTAATAATTATGTGATTAGCATCAAAATTAGTTATAAAAAAGATTACAGTACCGATGTGAATTGCATACATGCTTTTACTTGTTATTGTATGTTAATATAATATTTTGAAAAATGATAAGCGGAGAAAAAGGTGCTAACTCAATAACGTAAACTTTAATAAGATTGTGTTTGAAAATTATTTAAATTATCTAAATAACAGATAAATTATTAAAGAAATAAAAAAAGTTATATTTACAAATACAAATACAAATACAAAATTGAAGTTTATTTCACTAAAGGTTCAAAAAAAAGTTATTATATAATAATTATTAAGATCTTACTTTTTATCATAACTAATATTAATGATTTTTATTTTTTCATCATTACAAATGAATCACTTGACACATAAATGAAAGAGCAATTAGTTATTGCAGTAAGATATATTAATAACCACTTTTGTTTTTTATTTTTTATTTTGTGTTTATGTTTTCTTTTGTTTATATTTTGCTTAAAAATAAATTTATTTGATTGTAACATTATTTTTTTTTAAAAACTCTAAAAATACTCTAAACAAACATATTTTTAAAAACATAAAAATAAAAACAAAAAACAAAAAATAAAATTGATCCCAAATTGCCACTTAATAATCATTTTCTTGAAACTAATATTGAGTTATTTTTTTGTGTGACATGTTTATATCCAAGTGATCCTTCTTTGCTTTCGATGAAGGAAAATTATATTTTGTCCTGTAGGATTATATTCAAGTGATTTTTGTACACTTGAGCTTGTAGCTCTTGATCATCAGTTGTCCAATTATATAATTTAGGGTGAATTTTAATTTTTTAGTCCTTCATATTTTTCTTCTAACGTAAATGAATTGCAGCATTTTTTGTGTTGTCCTGTGAAATATATTTTGCGCTTTTGATTTTGATGGAAATGATTATTTTCATGTACTCTTTATTATTTTGTTGCAGTGACTCTGCAATGCCTACGGTATTCGTTACACTAAAAGGAAAAGAAGTCATCGAATGGAAGAAGGAGAAGCGAGAAAAGTGGTCGTCGTGAGTGCAAACAGAGAAAACTAGCCCGACTCGAACACGGAGGAGACGAAGAAAGGGCAGAGTGTGAAGCAGGAAAAGATGGCAATGGCATCAAGCGAGGAGGAACTGAGGAGGAGGCAGAAGGAGAAGCAGGAAAAGATCCTAATGGTTCTGCTTTGTCATCGTCGCGAGGCAAGGAGCTGGAGATGGAGGTGGTTTCTAAAGCAATCCTCCAGAGGTGGGGAGAATGATGAAGTTGCAGAAGCGGCGCTGCTCCTGCTGTCCTTGTTCTGTGGCATCTCTATCCATTCTTGGATGCCACGTGCCCCTCGTTGGCGCGCTCTCTCTTACTGTTTTGTCTTTTTGTTATCTGATAGCAATATAAATGATATAACAGGAAAAGAAAACATCATATTATGATAATGAACGATGATGTTTATCTCATAATTTTATAAGTTTATTGCTTTTGTATTAACTTTGTTAATTATTATTGTTATAGTTGAAAGAATATTTTCTAAAATGAAAATTGTCGAACTTTAATTACATAGTAGAATAAGTAAAAATTGGCAATGAAATATCTATACTTTATATTGAGAATGATGTGTTATACTATATTTATAAATAAATATAAATAAACTGTAAAGCTTATATTAAATCATTGATCATATTGAAATCCAAAACGTTATTTTGGAAATTTATATTATTACTTTTATATTATTTTATTTATATTATAAGTTTACACATCCTCAAAAAAAGTTTAGTTCGCCCCTAAGAAATTTATTTAATTAAATATAAATCTTCATGCAATATTTGAATCACATAACTTCTAAAATTCAAAATCTAGTTTTAATAAATTTGTAGTTAAAATAAATGTTTTATAAAGTAAATCCAAATACATCAAAAGTGTATTATTTTTTCATACATACCACATAAACTTAATAATAAATTTAATTTTGATAATTTCATATGTACTTTTTTTATTTAAAAATTATGTAAACAACATCAACAAAATATAGTAATGAGGAAGCATCAAATTTCTTTTAACAAAACAAAATTTATCTCTTTATTTATCGATTACATATCCAAAATTTTATTATATTAATTTTTTTTTTAAAACATACTTAAGATTGTCATTTGGTTTTACAATCTATTATCATAAGTAATCCTAGAAGCTAAAGCATTTTAAGTGAACACATAAAATATATTTATTTAATTTTTCATAAAATAATTTTATTATTTAAAAAATAAAATAAAACTTAAAACAAAATAATCAATTTAAGAAAATAAGCAAAAATAGTCACAATTTTAGTTTACAATAATAGCCAATTGAACAAATTATAGCCAATTAAACTGACAATAATTCTTCTTTTACTTTTTTTTTTTTGCTTCTTTAAGAAAATCACAGTATTCTTAAATCAAGAACTTCAAAGTACAACAAAAAAGTTTATGATACCATTTAAAGAATCAAATAATCCTCAAGTATTAGTATTTATAATCAAAATAGAGTGTTATGATGAGAAAAATATAATATATAATTAAGAGAATCAATATATGCAACAACTAAAAAAATTAAAACAACACCTTAAAAATTATAAATAACTTTACATTTTACACATGAGAGGAATTAGCAGTTGAAAAGAGTCTTGTCAGTGCTTACATAAGCTTGATACAACAGTTCTAAATACTGCTTATTTTCTTTCTATTTTTTTTCTTGATAATATCCTATTATAACTTACAGTCTCCACTCCTTAACAATACATGCAATTCATAGAGACGATTTAATGTTAGGACTAAAAAGATCTTGAACACACTTATTAAAGCTCAAAATATAATTAGAAGTGCGAAAGAGAAGAGCAAGAGAAGAAAGGTCTAAAATCCTTTTGATAAATGTTTTGAGCAAATACACTAGTTGAGAGAAGAGGGTGTAATGGTGTTTCTATTAGGAGTGTTCATAGGACACCATACAAATCATTGGGGGTACTTATTAGAATGATCGAGTACGACATCAAAAAATGATCTATTATCTCGAAAGATATACATATCACCATATAATGGACTCAATCACCTAATAAGGACTCATAAGGCCGATGACTCTATGTATACCAGAAATATTTCACTTACTTCACATGGATGAAGTAAAGCATAATTTATTTTAAACCGTATCCTTAAATTTTCTATAGAGACAAGCTCCTATAGTTAATTACATCTTTGGAGACATAAATCTTCTAAGAATACTCTCAATTAAAGTGATTGATTGACATCACAATGGATTTTAAACCTTGATATCAAATGTTTGATAATTTTGGAAATCAAGTGGGAGGACTCAATTTTGAAGAGTTCTTAATGGAATCTAGTTGGGAAATAAGTTTGAAATTCCCTTAGATGCTGAGAAGTCCAGTAACTATTCTAACTATTTAATTGTGGTATTTTAATTTGGAGTCGTAGAGATACAACACAAATTTTAGGGAGTACTTATTGAAGTGATCGGGAACGACATTAAGGTATATTGTGCTATCTTGAGAGGTAAAAACATCACCATACAATGGACTTAATCACTAAATATAGTCTCCTAAGGCAGTTTGGTCTATGTATATACCAGAGATCTTTCTCCAACTTTACATGGAGAAGTAAAGCAAGATTTATTTTATGTTCGGTTCTTTAGTTCTGTATGGAAGTGAGCTTCTATAGTTAAGTAGATCTTAAGAAATGAGAATTTTGTAAGAGCACTCTCGATTAAAGTAGTCAATAAGTATCTTCAAAGACTTCAAAGATAGACTATCAAAGGATTATGTATTTTCTAGAAATTAAGTGAGAAAGTTCAAATAGAAAGACTTATTTATAGGTTCTAAAAGAAAATATGTAGGAAGCCTAGTGAGTGCTTCAATCTAGCATACAATGAGGATTTATATTTTTAAATAAGAGAATGCACTTTTATTTAAGTTGGAATCTTAGAATGCTAGAGCTTATAGTCCAACAACACAAGATTATGAAAACACCTAAGAAGTAAGGACTTATACTCAGTGAAAGAGACCACATCGAACCTAAATCTAGAGTGCTCTAGCGCAGGCTCAAAGCTCGACCTAACTCTATTCTGGGGAAATGAAATATAGTGGTGTGGAGAAAAATTTCCACACACATAGAAAGAGTCGCCTTCAAATCTATGGTGAAAGAAGAGCCAAAATTATATATGTGAAAATTTATCTTGGTAACATACCATGCAGATCCACAGATGTACTTATTCAGGTGATTGGATACGTCATCAAGGTATAGTGTACTATCTCGAAAGACATAAGTCACTACCCTTTAATGGAACTAATCACCTAAATAAGGACTCCTAAGGACGATGGGTTTGCATATGTACCAGAGATTCTTCCCCTGCTTTACATAGAAAAGTAAAACATGATTTATTTTAAATCAGGTTCATTAAGTTCTCTACAGGGGCAAACCCCTATTATTAATTACATCCTAAAGGATAGGATCCTTTAGAAAACTCTTGATTAAGATAAATGATTTCAATAGGAAGGACTATCAATTGGGTTTGTATTTGAAGATCAAATGTGATTGTTCAAAAGAGGAGTTATTATCGAAGCTAAAATGGGAATAAGTAGATGCTATAATAGAAAACCTAGCGAGCATCTCAAACTATCCTAAAATTGGGCTTTACATTTTAGAAATTGATTTAGTTTGTTTGAGTTATATTTTTTTTCATTAGAATTTTAGGACTTAAGATTCCTTAACAAAAGATTAAGGAAATGCCTAAGAGGTGAGGAATTATGCTTATGGCCCACAAAGGAGAGAAGCAACCTCAGAACCTAAATCTAGGGAGCTTCGGTGAGGGCCAGAAATACAACCTAAATCTAAGGAAAAGATAATTGGTTTGCCTCCAGAGAGGACAAAACCACGACTTGGACTTACAACCGCTAGAGTGGGCCAACTAACTCTTATAATTTTAAATACATGTAGGCAAGTCTTTATTCTTATGCAAGATAGCTAGGCTAATTTTACTCAGAAAGAGACTAAGTCCTTAAACTCACTCCCTAAAGAGACTAGATCATATAAAGGGACATACTCAAATGACCTAAATCTAATACATTTCAAATTTCATTTTATTTTCATTTTTTTGGATAATCAATTTGACTCAGGTTAATAGGATTTTTATGACTAATGCATGAGAAAGTAGATTATTGGCCAAAATCAGTGAGAAGTTTAGGAGGTGATTCCCAATGACCCTCAAAGCTTAAGTTTCTCTAGCAAAGATGGAAGCCCTATCAAGAGTGAAATAAGATGCATTTGTATGATATTATAAAGAAAAGCTCATCCCTAAGGATTTCTTTTCTTTATCATGATTTTAATCCTAATCTTTAGAGATGATTATGAGTTGGTTTTAGTTTGAATTATTAAGTTGGATAAAAGATTTATTTTTTCCTAAAGAGGCTAATTCATATCCATGCCATACATAAAGCAAGAAAGAAACTAGGAAAAACATATCACTTAATGCACAAGTTAAACAAGCACCATCAAATTTATAAAACTAGCGCAAAAAGAATAAATGATCATTTGTGCACCATAAACCCAAAATATCAAATGTGGGTAGCAGCTCTACCCTTTACAACCCAGATTAACAATGAATTATAATTTAAGCAAAAGGAATTCATTGTTATGGGGTCTTCAAGCTCTATTCTTCTTTCTTTTTTCTTCTTTCTGATTTTCTTCCTTTGGATGGTTGAATGGTAGATGCTACAAGGCTTCACATGGTACATAAGTTGGGATCTTATGACCAATGCTCATCCTAATCCCCAATAACAAATCATTCCAAATCCTAAATATACAAATTTTTACATGAAAAAGAAATGTATAAATCTAACTAACACCAAAATAAAGGTTAGTCTAATCACACCACACAAATCCCAAGCATGTATGTTGGACTTATCACCCCACATATGGGTGACTAAGTCCACCTGGTCTATGGATTATGCAAAGGGGTATAAGCACGTGCAAGAAGCATTTATATTTTTATTTATGATAGCGCCCCTTTAGGAAGATCCTCTGCATGAAAGAATAGTTAGACTAAGCACGTTCTACCATTCATTCTACGAGCATACACCCTAACATCTAATCTAAAACATTCATCACAAAATATAACATAACATCAAACCATGCACCGACCTAACTTAGAGCTGGAAGTAGTGTCTTAGGCTAATGTATGTGCTTTGAAGGTTTGTGTGGTATGCTTAGCTTAGGACTTTAGGTTTGAGTTTTCTAAGTGTGAAAGATGTGTTCAACTTAGAGGAAGGTTTCTTTCAAGTTGTTTAGTGATTTTGGGTTATTTTTATTACATGTTTTAATTTGGTTTAAGTGAAACCTATAATTAATTACTCAGTTTCTTTTCTTTCCTTCCCTAATCCTTAAGTAATTTCTAAGGTAAGTTCACATTTTTAATTTCATTTAGGTGAATATTTTGATTAAATATTTACATTAATCTTAAGTTTGTAAAAATCCTAAACAAACTATCCAAAAAGAAAGGCATTTTAAGATTAAGAAAAATGAATCAGAATTCACGCAACACACATTACTTCATTTCTTTCCTAACACATATAACATGCTTATGGATGGTCCCTAGGCAAATCTATACATAAATGAGAATAGTTAACACACTTTTTTGATGCATGTTAAGTAATTCATTTAAGAAAATTTAGAAGTTTTAGATGCATGAATTTTCTTATGTAGAAAAGATTTTTCTTATCCAAAATTTCACATACATGCATGAAAGTAAGAAAGGCATAAGTGAGTACAGCGTCATTGTTAACCAGAGGTGTAAGGTACAATACCTACTGAGGGCTACTTAAAGCCTCGCAACCTCACTATTTTCCAGACTAATATACCACTTTCCTTGAGTACTACCATGCATATAAAAGATATGAAATGAAGAAGGAATATGCAAAAATTGTTTAATAATTTCATTTTTGTTTATGAAATTTATTCATGCAAGTATAGGCAATCCTTCTTAGATGATGGCATAGGGATGAATAAGGTATAGAACTAAGTAAGTGTTGGGTTCTTTTTTAAATGAACCCTACATCTTACCAATCCTTATTCAAAGCTATGCTAACATAAGAAAAGAAAGAAAGGCTATACTAAACATGGCTTATAATTTCATCACATGCAAGCTTACAATTAGGATATAAGAATAGCAAACTTTCATATTTGATGTTTTATTTATAGATTTTGAAAATACTTTAGATTTAGTAGTGATAATAGCCATTCATATTTACTTTAGCCAGCACATGCACATTTGACATAAACTAAATAATTTCATTTTAAAACTTTGAAAACATGAAAGCATGGATGCATAAATCACATGGAATACAATTTAACATGTTGGGAAAGATCTAAAGCAATGTAATCATGTAAGCAAACTCACTTTACTTAATTCCTAAAGACATTCTTATAGAATAAGAAAACTTTGAATAAGAAAACTTTGTTTGTTTGAAGTTTGATTTAATTTTGCAAAGGTGAGATGAGTTTGTTGTTCCTAACCCATTCCCACATATGTTTTGTATTTTAGTTTAATTTTGAGATAATTAAATCCATTTTTAAGCATTGATTAGGTTAAGGTATATATTAAGTGGCTGGATTAACCCTTGCCTACACCACCTTAGGAAAATTAACTAAGTAATTATGAGCCAATGAGATGACATAAAACCCACAAGGTATGTGAATTTGTAATGCACCTAGTAATGAAAAGGCCTAATGCAATTTGGCTCACAATTAAGAGTTAATTAAATGAAGGGGTTTAGCTTAAGTACTTTTAAAACACCCCTTCACACTTATATGTTGTAAAGATATCATAACTTTGTCATTAAATAAAATAATAATAAAATACCATCTTTATATGTGTAGGTAGAAAACTTATTAAAACTTATCATCAGTTAGATAAGCAATTTACATTATCGAATCTATGGTAGTAGCATGCATAATGGCTTTGAGATGCAAATGGATTTTTAATTAAGTAGTTTATAAGAGAAAAAAAAAAATCTTCATTAATGTGACAAGGCATTACTAATTTTATTAGAGAAACTTTAGTTATATTCCATGATTTAATCAAAGCCAAATAATTTAACTAAAAATCTCTGATACACTAGAGTTTGAATAGTTTAATTTATTATTTAACATATACTATATTAGTCAATCTTAATGATAAAATTTTGCCTAATAAAATATTGACATCGTTTGTAGATTAATATGATAATAGCAAAAAGTTTATAAGCATAAATTAAAACCTATTGCATGTATAACTTTAGCATCTTGTTGAAGAAAGCAATGATTTTTTTTTTCTTGAGTGAGGATTGCTTCTATGATAGTGCTCAAAGCATTCATTTGCAGAATAAAAGAAAGTGTGAAATTAGGAAGGGCCAATAACTATGAGTTTGATAAGTACATTTCAAGTTAATAAATAAGACATCTGACTTAACCGTCCAAAGCAATTTATCTTTTTACAGTAAATTAATAAGTAGGTAATTAGTATTGTGAAATTATAAATAAAGGATTCATAATGATCTATTAATTTTATGAACTTATATAATTACTCGACTAAATATTAAGACTAAAATGCTATCCAAGAAGATAATTAATGATGATGCAAAATTAAATACTAGAAGATTAATAATGGTTAGCGATGATTGCTAGCTAAGGTGTGATTATTATCATTGGCTCATTCATGTCATGGATGTGTTTAGGTTTATAGTGGATGAAGGAAGATCATTCTCTAAATAGGAACTTGATATAACACATTATATAGATATAAAAAAGCAATGCTAAAACTCAAGAAGAAAGTAATCAAAGAATAAGTCCAACTAAAAGCAACCAAACAAAACCTAATAAAGAGCACATAATTTAGAATATTTATAATATAATTTATGTTTTAATATTTTTATATTTTTATTTCTCAATCAGAAGTTTGTCTCCTCTGCTTTGACATAAAAAGATATTAAAATTGACTGGTTGGGACTCATCATTAATTAATGGCTATCAACCTCTTTTTTTCTTTTTTTTTCTCTCTATTTTTTAAAAGTTTTTGCATAAAGTCTTATAATGCCTATAAATATGGGTTGAGATACTATAACTTTAATTATTTAATAAAATGTTTTTAAAGTATTATTTTTAATTTTGTGTTTGATGACTTAAGGTTATCATTTGTTTGGTGAGAAAAGTTAATTATTCGTATTATGTTTTATATTCTCTTGGAGTCTATTTGGTGCAGCTATAATTTTAATTTTTTTTGTAAATATGGCTGTGAAGCTATTGTGAAGATAGCAATTTTTAGAAAATTATTGTTGGTGTCAAAAATATTTTTTTTTAAAAAAGTCAGACAATAGCTTTTTTGGCAACCACAATACTTTAACAACTTTAGTTCTCAAAAGCTACTAACCAAATGCTTAAGTGATTGCTTTTTGAAAAGTAAAGCAAACATAAAGTTATCTCAAATGTACCATTAATCTATTGCTCTTAACTTATTTACACCTATTTTTACATCTTTAGTAGTCTTTAAAGTAAGTCATCATGCATCTCAAGTCTCACATTTATTCTAAAAGTTCATACAAAGCTCTCATTCAAATTAGACAAGTTTAAAGCCTAGTATTGCTTTCTATCCCTTGATACCTACATAAATTTCATCAAATTTAATCATTTATTCTAGACCATTAGAACAAATTTTAAATTAATGACTCATAATTATTTATAGCCATTTTGTTCATCTTAAACTCTTTTGCTAAAAAGATAGTCTAAATAAGCCATAATTAGCTCAATTTGGTATACTTTTAATACTTTAACCATTATATCATACTAAATCTCTTAATGTTCTCCTAAAAAAACTAATGATTCCATCTCCAAAGAATATGCTATAGATCCATAGTTTTTATCTTTAAATCTCATCCAAAGACATCCACCATCATAATCACTTTTTCAAATGCAATTAAGATTGGCATCCATGCCATACAAACTTGATTTTGATAGCTCCTCATAAAAACATTGTGTAGATTGTCTTATATGAAATCATTAAGTCATGAGGGCATTTTTTTATCTCCAGTTGATTAAAACCTTACAATCGTAGATGTCTCAAATTTTTTTTTTCAAAATATCAAAATAGTAAAAAAGTTTAATTTCAAAAAGGAACGTTAAAATTTAAATATAATTTTTATTTAATGTTTGAAATCCATCAAATTAATCTAGTATCTAATTTAATTTACAAACTATGTATTTTTATAATAATTATATTTATGTCATAATCAGTATAAAATATTAAATTAAAAATAATTTTATATAAATGCACAAAGGCTGTAATAATTAGAGAATTTAATTTTTAAAAGATTGACATACATACCACACAATTGGTATACATTTATATATCTAACATCCAAAATTTGATATTTACTTATTCAACACTTTTTTATATTTGAAAATGTGTATTTCACTTTAAAAAAAGTGAATGATGATGATATTTTTGATGTACTATTTAAGATTGAGATGTTATATATGTAAGAAATTAAAGTTTAAATATTAGATATGCAAAGCATAAGAATTGTATGGTATGAAT
Organism: Cymbidium sinense; assembly: GCA_021442155.1. Lineage (NCBI taxonomy): Eukaryota > Viridiplantae > Streptophyta > Magnoliopsida > Asparagales > Orchidaceae > Cymbidium > Cymbidium sinense. Next base: position 34,522,811 of record CM038219.1, read on the forward strand.
GTAAATCTCCCTTTTTTTCATAAGAACACAAATTTGACTTTATATTCTTACATATAATTGCAATATTAGAAAGAAATGATTTTTCTAATTTTCTAATTACTATAAGATGAGATATCAATTGCAAAATAAGGTTCTCCGAGCTTATTTATTAGTTTAATATTTTAATATAATTAATATACTATATATATTTTAATTTTTTTATTAGTTTATGTAAAGATTTATATTGAACAAAACTTTTTTGCCTAATCATTTAAAAACTTCAAAATAATCATTTAATTTTATTTCAAAACAAATGATTTCATCTTAAATCAAAGTCAAATTAATTCAAAATTGAATTGATAATAATCTTATTAAATCTTTTGGAAAATAAATATAAAAGATACTATTATTTTAAATTATAATGTAACAAATCATTTTAATATTTTTATTCTTTCGTATATTGCATTTATCTAATTTTATCATTAATATCTATGGAAGAGATCTAAAAATCCATGCTTAATTATTTCAATCATTCTAGATAATCTAAATGGCTTTAGAAAAAGCCATGTAATGAATGATTTCAATCATTCCATATACAAATAGAATTCTTATTGCAACGGTCAACCATACTTTCCTGGACGAGGTTGGCTAGCGATCAAGGTGGCTGGCTGCTTAGGTTAGTGGCCTTCATTGCACATACATGAGGTGCGCTGCCCTAACATGGTTGTGTTTTAATGATGATGCAAAATTAAATACTAGAAGATGAATATTGATTGGTGATGATTGCCTAGTTAAAGTGTAGTTATTAATATTGGCTCATCATAGCCCTTCATGGTTGTGTTAAAGTCTATAGTGGAAGATGGGAAACCTCAAGTTTAGTCGATCGGGCAACTTATAGGATCTCCATTACACATGAGTTGTGAAGAGCCATCACATATATGTATAGAGTGGTTGAATCAGCAACCGAGTGAGTCAGTAGTGTTTATCTATTTTGGTAGCAGTGACACTCTATCATGAGAGCAAGCATGCGAGCTTGCCCTTGGATTGGAGATGAGTGGAAAGAGATTTCTTTGGGTGGTGTGGGCGGGGTGAAACACTAGGCTAGGAGGTAGTTTTTTGGACCCGAATCAAAGTGGTGATGATCCTGCAAAATTTCTGCCTGGAGGATTTGTGGAGAGGACAAAGGAAAGGGGAATGATGCTTATGTCATGGGCACCACAACTATATGTATTGGGTCACCATTCGACAGGTGGATTCATGTCGTATTGTGGGTGGAACTCCACATTGGAGAGCTCAGTGAATGGTGTGCCGATGATCGCTTGGCCGCTTCACTCGGAGCAAAGGATGAATGCGATTTTGCTTGTGGAAGGAGCGAAAGTGGCATTGAGGGCGAGGGAGGAGGAGAATGGGCAGTGAGGAGGAGGAGGTGGTAAAGTTGTGTGAAGTTGATGGTAGGGGAGGAAGGGAAGGCCATGTGACCACAGAATGAAAAGAAAGAAGTGAGGGCTATGGAGAAAGAGGGGTCTTCTTATAAGGCTTTGGAGGAAGTCATTAGTATTTTGAAGGATTCATGTTCCATCTAAGTGAATATATTTTTTAGAATTATCATCCAATAATTAATGCTCTATTATATATTGTGTACTTTTTTTTAGAGATACCATCTAAAAATAATTCATAAAATGTAATGAGATCAAAATTTGAGATTTATTGGGCATTGAAAAAAAAGAAATAAAATATTAACTTAAAATATTCCTAAGCTAAATTTGGATGAAGATTTAATATACTTTTTTAATAAATCGTAGTATAGATTTTTGTTTCATAATCTTCATTATAATTGGTTGTTGAGATCTAAATATCTCTTTGGGATTTGTAATATGTTAAAGGTACTATCGATCACATTCAAGCTTATCTCCCAAAGCAAAGAATTAAATTTAGTTTAGATTTTCCTTACAAAATTGAGATTTATTATACTTGACAACAATTGATTTGAATTATAAGAACATGTGTTTTTAAACCCTAAACCTATAACCTTAAACCTATAACCCTAAATCCTAAATCCTAAATTATAAAACCTTAAAACTTAAACTACCCACCACCCAAACCTAAATCCTAACCACTAAAACCAAAAAAACCTAAATCCTAAACCTAAACTCTAATCCCTCCTAACCCAAATCCCACCTAAACTAAACCTTCCCCAAACCTAAACTCTAAAACCTACCACTGAGCCACTAAATTTAAACCCTAAACCCCCATAACTAATTTAAACTCCATGACCCTCTACCCTAACCTAAACTGACCTCCATCCCTAAAACTCCTAACCTAAACTCTAAACACTAAACCCTAAACCCTGACCCTAAAGCTGAGCTAAACTAAACCTGACCTCATCCCTAAAAACCAAGATCCTGGGCCCCAAACCCAAAACCTAAAACCTAAATACCTAAACTTAAACTAAAATAAAACCTAAAATAAAATAAATAAAAAACCTAAACATAAATAAAATAAAAATCAAAACTAAAACTTAAACCTAAACCTAAAAATAAAATAAAATAAACTAATAATAAAATTAACATAAAATAAATAAAAACCTAAACTAAATTAAAAAATAAAATAAACCTAAGAATAAAAAACCTAAATAAAATAAAAAGAAGATGTAAAATAAAAATAAAATATACCCAAAATAAAATAATTTAAATTAAAAACTAAATAAAAACCTAAGCCTAAAAAACCTAAAACTAAAAAATATAGCCTAAACCCAAAACTAAAAAAAGCCTAACCCTAAAATAAAAAAAATAAACAAAATAAACCTAAACCTAAATCTAAACCATTAACTAAGCTAAAATAAATAAAACCTAAAACTAAAATAAACTAAACTTGAACCCTAAAGTAAATAATATAAAATAAACTAAAAATAAACTTAAACCTAAACTCAAAAATAAAACCTAAAACCAAACCATAAAAAATAAACAAAAATAAAAAACTTAAACTAAAATAAATAAACCTAAAATAAATAAACTAAACTGAATAAAATAAAAAAATAAACATAAATAAAAATAAAAAATAAAATAAAATAGAATAAATAAAAAATAAAATAAATAAACTAAAAGAATGTTGAATTTGAATTTGTTCACTATTAATAAAAAAAAACCAAAATCCTAAACCATAAACTAAGACTTGAACCCTAAACCTAAACTTAAACTCTAAACCTAAACCCTAAACCCTAAACCTAACACTAAACCCTAAAACCTACCCACCTAAATTAAACCCTAATCCCTAAACTCAAAAGCCTAAACCCTAAACCCTAAACCTTAAACCCTAAACCCTAAACCATAAACCCTAAAAAAATTAAAAACCTAAACATAAACTAAATAAAACCTAAGAATAAAATAAATAAAGAATCAAAATGAAAATAAAATATAAAAATATAAAAAATAAAACATAAACTAAAACCTAAACCAAAACTTAAAAAAGAAAAAAAATTAAAAATTAAAATAAAATAAAAATAAAATAAATAAAACCCAAACTAAGCTATAAAATAAAATAAACCTAAGAATTAAAAAGTTAAATGAAATAAAAACTAAACATAAAATAAAAATAAAATAAACCTAAAATAAAATAAAATAAAAATTTAATAAAAACTTAATCCTAAAAAATAAACCAAAATATAAAGCCTAAAAAGAAATAAAATATAATACCCAAAGCCTAAACTAGAAATAAAAACTAAAGCTAAAATAAAAATAAAATAAACAAAATAAAGTAAACCTAAACCTAAGTTAAAATAAATTAAACAAAAATAAATAAAATCGAAGCCTAAACCTAAAATAAACTAAACCTAAACCCTAAACTAAATAAATTAAAATAAACTAGAAATAAACCTAAATCTAAAAAATAAGACCTAAAATATAAAATAAAACCTAAACCTAAACCTAAAACTAAACCTAAACCTAAACCAAAAAATAAAAAATAAAACCTAGACCTTTAAAAAAAAACTAAACTAAGAAATAAACAAAAACCTAAACCTAATCCTAAAAAATAAACTAAAATAAAAAAAAACTTAAACTAAAATAAATAAACATAAAATAAATAACTAAACTAAATAAAAATAAAAAATCAACTAAATAAACCTAAACATAATGATTACTAATTAAAACCTCTCCTTAAACCACACTAAATCATAAACCCCCACCAACCTAAACCCTAAACCTGACCTCCCTAAACCCTGCACTTAAACCTGACCACTACTAACCTCCACTACCCCTAACTAATATACTTAAACCCACCACTCTTACCATACCAGATCTAAACTAACTAAATCCTAAATCCTAAATCTTAAACCCTGCTAACCTCCCTAACTGACCACTAGCTAAACCACTAGCTAAACACTAAATCCTAATCCCTCCTCATAATGACCCTAAACTAAACCCTAAAAACTAAACTCTAAACTCTAAATCCTAAAACCTAAACCTAAACCTGACTTAAGAAAATCTAAAATAAAAAAAAATAAAGAAACCTAAATAAATAAGATAATAATAAAGATAAAACATAACCTAAAACCTAACTAAAAATAAAATAAAATAAAATAAAATAAAATTAATAAGAGCCTACTAAACTAAAAAAAATAAAATAAACCTACAAATAAAAAACCTAAATAAAATAAAACTAAGCATAAAATAAAAATAAAATCGTGAAAATAAAATTAGGTAAATAAAACCTAGACCAAAAAAATAAACCTAAAAATAAATAAAAAAATAAAACCTAAACCCTAAACTAAAAGAGGAAACTAAACCTAAAATTAAAATAAAATAAAACTAAACCTAAACTAAAATAAATTAATAAAAATAAATAAAACCTAGACCCAAAATAAACTAAATCTAAGCATACACCCAAAACTAAATAAAATAAAATACACTAAAAATAAGCCTAAACTTAAACTAAAAAAATAAAACCTAAATATAAACCTAAAATAGAAACCTAAAACCTAAACCTAAAAAAATAAAATAAAAACATAAACTTAAACCTAAAAATAAAAAATAAAACTCAACTAAAAAATAAACCTAGACCTAAACCTAAACCTAAAAAATAAAATAAAATAAAAAACCTAAACTAAAATAAATAAACCTAAAGTAAATAAACTAAGCTAAATAAAAATAATAAAATAAACCTAAATAAAAATAAAAATTAAAGTAAATTATAATAAATAATAAATAAACTAAATATACTAAATAGACCTAAACCAATCGGTTTACTTAATTCAAAAAAAAAAAATTTACCTTAAACTGTAAACCCGAAACCCTAAAAAAATGCTAAACCTAATAAACCCTAAACCCTAAAAACCCTAAATCCTCAAACCCTAAACCCTCAAATCCTAAACCCTAAATCACGAACAAAACCTTCCCTAAACTTAAACCTAAGAATAAAATAAATAAAAACCTAAACTTAAATAAAACAAAATAAAATAAAAACCTAAAGTAAACTAAATAGATAAAATAAGCCTAAGAATAAAAAACCTAAATGAAATATAAACTAAACGTAAAATGAAAACAAAATAAAATAAAATAAAAACAAAATAAAATTCTGAACCTAAAAAATAAACATAAAAATAAATAAAAAATAAAACCTAAACCCTAAACTAAAAAAAAAAATTAAACCTAAAATAAAATAAAATAAATAAAATAAATAAAATAAAATAAAGCTAAGCCTAAACTAAAATAAACTAAACTAAAATAAATAAAACCTAAACCTAAACCTAATCTAAATAAAATAAAATAAACTAAAAATAAACCTAGACCTAAACTAAAAACTAAAACCTAAAAATAAACCTAAAAACCCTAAAACCTCTACCTAAAAAAATAAAATAAAAATCTAAACCAAAACTTAAAAATAAAAAATAAAACCAAAACCTAAACAAAAAAAATAAAAAGAAAACTCAACTAAAAAATAAACTTAAAAAACCTAATAACTAAAATAAAAACCTAAACTAAAATAAATAAAACTAAAATAAATAAACTAAACTAAATAAAATAAAGCTAAATAAAAATAAAATAAAGTAAACTAAAAATAAATAATTATATAAATAAAATAAATCCACTTGCTTTTAATTTTAAAAAAACCATAATACTAAATCATAAACCATATACCCTAAACCGATGAACCTGACCCTATCACAAACTGACCTCCCTAAACCACAACCCAAAACCTAAATATTAAAATCCTAAACATTAAATACTAAACTCTAAACCCTAAACCATAAACCCTAAAACCCTAAACCTTAAACCATAAACTATAAACCCTAAAAATCCTAAGCCCTAAAGCCTAAACCTAAACCATTAAACCCTAACCCTACACCCTAAACCATAAAGCATAAACCCCTATGACCTAAACCCTCTACCCTAACACTAAACTCTAAACACCAAACCCTAAACCTAACTTGAAATAACTAAATAAATTAAAAAATAAACTTAAAACATAATAAACCTAAACCTAAAGCTAAACCATAAGAATGGGTAGAACCTTGATGATAGGAACATCACTATTAACTAGGCTCAGTCTAGATCTAGCACTGGAGGCAAAGGTAGAGGCGATCATTATCATAGTGGTGGTAGGGGATCTAGAGGTGCTGCTGGATATGGAGGTGGTCATCGAAGTAGTGGTGGTTATGGAGGTGGGAGGAGCGACGGAGGTTATAGTCATGGTGGTGGTGGAGGGAAGGATCGGGGATATGATGGTGGATCCTACTACTTAAGAATAGAACTAGAAATTGAAGAACGATCGATCCAATATACTGCTTATGGAATTGCATATTTATAGTAGAGGTTCTAGTTATCTAGGGTTTTTGATTTGCTCTATGCGTGCTCATTTTTTATCTATGTTACCCCTTGTGTCCTAGAAAACTTGGTGTGTTACTTGGTTGATGAAATTGAAAAGAAGAAATGTCAAATATGAATTTATTTTTTTGTTAAAAAAATAATGTAAAAACCCTAAACCCTAAACTAAAACTTGAACCCTAAACCTAAAACCTAAAATCTAAATCCTAAACCATAAACCCTAAACCCTAAACCCTAAAACCTAAACCTTAAACCCTAAACCCTACACCCTAAATCATAAACCCTAAAACCCTAAATCTTAAATCCTAAACCCTAAACCCTAAACTTAAATCTTAATAACTAAAATAAACTAAATAACCTAAATAAAACCTAAACTAAATAAACCTAAAATAAACCTAAATAAACCTAAATAAATAAACTCAACCTAAACTAAATAAACCTAAACTAAAAATAATATAAAAACTAAACTAAATAAACCTGACCCCTAACCTCCCCCCCCCCCCTCTCCTTTGCGGCGCTCTATCGATTTCATTTTCCCCTTTGTGTCCCCATCTTACATTTTTGGTGGATTCTTCATCATTCTCAACCGACTTCTGGAGTTTTTCAATCTCTAGCTGCTCACATAATGTGTCTCTTCTGCTTATGGCTGCGGTGACCTCAAACCTACGGCTTATTTCTCCCATTTTGGATGATTCAGCTAGGACACCAATTTTGTGGGGATTCTTGAACCTAATGTCATTCCTGCTATTAAATCCTTTAAGGATGCACTTTTTGGTAAGAGCTCTAGCTCTTCTGACTCAGTGAATCTGATTTCAACTTCTTTTTGAGCTATGCCTACGATCATGTGTTTAGATCTTGATGTTGAAAAGCTTGGAAAACCATTCGAATTTACTTTGATTGGAAAATTTTCTTTGCACTAGCCAAATTTAGATAAAATCATATATTTTTTCATAACCTTCAACTTTCAGGTGCTTTCTCTATTGGCTTTATTGATCCAAGACATATTCTGATTCAACTTACAAATAATTTGGATTATTCAAGGGTTTTCTCACATCAATTTTATTTTTTCTTTAATTATCAAATGCATTTGTTGAATTGGTCTCCCCTTTTTGATATAAAGTAAAAATCACCTATTGTTCCTATGTGGTTAGCTCTTCCAAATATAAAAATATATTATGTTACTGACTAGGTTTTATTTGCTGTCGGGGCTCTTTTTGGAGGGTCTCTCCAAATCGATCGACGCGTGAGATCTGTCCATCATTGCTGTTCATTGGTTGAACTTGACATATCTAAAAAACACCCTAAGGATGTCTAGATCAGATTTGAAATGTTTGGTTATTTATAAAAGGTCAAATTTGAAATTTTTTTGGTTTTCTGTTCCCATTGCAAGATACATGCTGATGATAATTCAGAGTGTTTTGTTCTTCACCCACATCTTAAAAAAAATTTGAATGATCCTAACTCTAAATTAGCTTATGATAAAGTTAATAAATCTATTTTTGTGCCTAAAAATAACTTAAATGTTTATATTAGGTTAGATTCTTTGGAATCTTTTGATGTTCCTAAAATTGTTATTTCTGCTTCACATTTTGACCATGACAAAGGTATTAATAATGTTGAAAAAGATGGTTTGTCCAACAACCTTTCTTTACATGAGAATATGCCTATTATGGCTAATTCCAAATTCAAAGAGGCTGAAAAAATGATGATTCATTCTCTAATGAGTCTATTCCTGCTTCTTTGCCGGCATTAATTGATGAGAATGAGGTTTTAAATGTTAACTTCAATTATAACTTGAATATTGTTTATTTGGAAGAGGGGGAAGTTGTAATTAGAGATGTTTTTGCTGATCCTTATCCTATTAATAATATTCCTAATCAATCTATTTTTGATGGTGACACTTTGGGTAAAAATAGAAAATTCCAAACTATCTTTAAAAAAAAACTAAGAACTCTAAGATGAAACCTCTAATCTTGCGGATCTACTAGATCTAGATACTATTCACATAAATAATGTGTTGTTTCAATTTTGGCTTAGGAGAGGATTTATTATTATTTCTCTTTCTCTCTTTATTATTATCATTTAATTCCCTTTTACAATTTTCTTTATGTTTAATTCTCTTGTTTAGAATGTTAGAGGGATTGGTACCCTCACTGTTCATAATCGTATTAGAAATCTTTGTAGAATTCACAATATCTCTTTACTTATTGTTATTGAACCTCTTATACATTCTGATAAAATCAATCATGTTGCTAGAATGCTTGGTTTCAATCATTTTTTCTCTAACATTAGTAATAAAATTTTATGCTTTTGGAATAGCTTCTTAAATGTTTTAATTTTAGATGATCTTCAACAAGTTGTCAATGCTTAAATTTCTTTTGGTGATTCTTGTGTGCTTGGATCTTTTGTTTATGCTTCTTGTAATAGAGCTAGTTGGAATGTTCTTTGGGAGAATTTGAGAGGTTTTGCTCTTTCTGTTAACAAACCTTGGTTGGTTGGGGGTGATTTTAACACTATTCTATATTCATCTGGAAGAAGGGGTGGTTTCTCTCCTAATATTCATTCTATGGAAAGATTTTCAAATATGATTCTTGATTACAATCTTATTCAAATTGATTTTAAAGGCTCTAATTATACTTGGCAAACTCTAAGCACTTGCAATGTCTTGATAGAATTCTTTTCAACTCTCATTAGATTAATCAATGGCCTCTTACCCCTGTTGACCATTTTGTAGAACTTTATTTGATCATGCCCCTCTTTTGGTCTCTGTTAAAGATAACTCTAAAAGAATAAACACCTAGCCCTATTTCAGATTTCAAAATATGTGGATTCAGCATCTAGATTTCTTAAAGTCATGGCCATTAATTAGATTGTCCCTTTACACCCTGATAATTTGATTAGGGGTATTCATAGATTATGGTTTAAGCTTAAAATGCTCAAACAAAATCTGGTTTGGTGGAACAAACATTATTTTAAAATTCTTTTTGCTAATATAAAAAACATGGAACTTTTGGTTTGTCATCTTGAAAGTACTATTTTGACTGATTCTTCTAAGCTTAAGGATCTGAATGAAGCAAAAGATAATCTTATTAATTATCAAAATATGGAAGAGGGCTATTGGCAGAAAAAAGTTGCTAGTAAACCTATTGCTGATGGAGACATGAATACTAGGTATTTTCATGCTTTATTTAATAAAAAGAGAGCTTTAAATTCTATCCAAAAAATTAAAAGTGATAATGGAGATTGGACCACTTGATTTTAATGTTATTAAAGGTTTTGTTATTAACCACTTTAGAAATATGCTTAATAAAAGCCACTCTTATGAAGCTATTTCTAATTCACATTTGATCCCTTATATTATTACCAATGATGATAATCATTGGCTTACTAGGTTGCCTACTGAAGATGAGATTGGTAAAGTTCTTAATAGCACGAACATTGATTGCTTTGGTCCGAGGGTTATACTACTCAATTATTTCAAAATTGTTGGTCTATTATTAAGCATGACTTAATTAATGCTATTGTTGATTTCTTCTTTGGTAATCCTTTGCCTAAATATTTTTCAAGCAGTTCCATTATTCTCATACCTAAAAAAGATAATCTAGATTCTTGGAGTGATATCAAACCTATTAGTCTTTGCACTTTCTTTAATAAATTGATTTCTAAAATTCTTGCTAATAGACTGAGTCCTTTGCTCAAAACATTCTTCTTACTCAAGAGCTTATTCATGATTTGGATGTTCCAACTAGAGGTGGTAACATCCTTTTAAAATTAGATATTTTTAAAGCCTTTAATAATATCTCTTGGGATTTCCTTTTAAATATCCTGCATTTATTTGATTTCTCTGATAATTTCATTAACCTTATTAAAAATTGTATTAAGAATGCCTAGTTTTCTATTCTTCTTAATGGTGAAGCTATAGGATTTTTTCCTTCTTCTCATGGTTTGAGACAAGGAGATCCTTTGTCCCCTTCTTTGTTTATTATTGTTGTGGAATACCTTTCTAGGAGTTTAAATGATTTATTCAATAATAATCCTAGCATGTACTTTAGAACTCTTGGTGGTATCCTGTTTCTCATCTTAGCTTTGCTTTGATTTCATTATCTTTTCTAATGCTTCTTTTCATCATATCAAAAGACTTATGAAATTTTTAAATAATTTTGGTAGAGAAAGTGGTCTTTCTATTAATAAAAGTAAGAGCTACTTTATTACCTCCTCTATAATTTCTAATAACAAAATCAATCATATCTTGAGAATCGCTAACTTTAAACACTAAGAACATCCTATTAAATATCTGTGTGCTCCTCTTTTTAAAGTTAAAAAAGGATCCCATCTTGTTGACGAGCTTATCCAAAAAATTTCTAATAAAATTTTAGTGTGGTAATTTTAATTACTTTCTTTTGGTGGCAGTCTTACTTTGCTTAAGAGTACTCTTAATTGATGCCTTTATATCTTATTCAAACCATATCCCTACTAATTCTATTGTAAATAGAATTGATCATCTCCTTAATAAATTTTTATGGGGCTCTAATAATTCGGTTAAAAGGATGCATTGGACTTCTTGGCATAAATGTTTTGGTCTTCTGCGTGAAGGTGGGCTTTGCTGCAAACTTATTCATGAAGCTATTACTGCCTTCTCACATAAACTCTGGTGGAATTTTAGAAAAAAAGATAGCCTATGGGTAAATTTTATAACAACTAAATACTAACAGGGTGCACCCTGTAATATGTACTTATAGAGTGGGTGACTCCCCAATTTGGAAAAGCCTTTGCTCCATTAAATGAGAGGTTGAATTCTTGATATCTTGGGATATAAATTTGAGATCTTCTTTCTTTTGGCAAGATAATTGGATTGGTGGTGGTTCTATTGATTCTTTTTTTTACCCATTCTCTTTCTAAAGTTAACTCCTTTTGTCTTAATAATAGGTGGAATGGTAGTAAACTTAGCAAATTTATTCCTATCTCTCTTTTGGATAAATTTACTAATATTCCTATCCTTTCCAACAAGCCTGATCAAACTCTTTTTATGCTATCTTATAATGGTGATTTTATTCTTAAAGAGGCTTGGAATTATATTAGAGATGCTCATATTTCTTCCAATGTATTTATTAAACTTTGGAATAATATCATCCCTATCTCTTATTCTCCTTACTTGGAGAATCCTAAAAACTTCATTCCTATTGATTCCTTGATCTGGGATAAAGGTTTTCATTTGCCTTCCAAATGTTATTGTTGTTTTCATATTGAAATTGTTAATCATGTTTTTGTCAATGGCGTTATTGCCTCCAAATTATGGTTTTGGTATGATGATCTTTTTAATACAAACCATTTCCATGGTTTTCTTTCTTTATATCAACTTCTTGAAGCCTATTTCCAAAACAATTATGAAAGGTCATATCAAAGTTTTAATTTCCATTACCCTTATTTGGTTCATATGGATGGATAGAAATGATGCTAAATATTATGGTATTTCTATGAATCAAAAAAGGATTATTGCTAGAACCAAAGAAAAAATTCATGCTTTATTTAATGCTAATTTAATTAGTAACACTCATCTTTAGAGGTTGCAAATTTGTGGCAAAAAAATTGGGTCTTTACCTACCTGAGATCACCTTCTGTAAAGAAGATAGGATTATATATTGGATAAAACCTCATAATAATATTATTAAAATTAATATAGATGGCTCTATCTCTCAGAATACATTTGGTTGTGGTGGTATTTTTAGGGATTTTAAAGGTAATGTCATTTGTGTTTTGCTTATCCTCTTAAACAATGTTCTATTATCTATGCTGAATTAATGACTGTAAACAAAGCTATTGACATTTGTTTACAAAAAGGTTTCTTCAATATTTGGATTGAAGTTGATGCTCTCTTACTCATTGACATGTTGACTTCCACAAAGATGGGGAATGTGGATTTATTCTACCTTCTTAATCATACTAGAACAATCCTCTCTCAAGTATGCTTTAAAATTTCTCACGTTTGGCTTGAAGGATATGCCTGTGTGGATTATCTGGCTAATCTAGGTGTTAAATTAAATGATCTCACTCTTTATGATCATCTTAATTTACCTAGACAATTGAGAGGCTTGGTTAATCTGGATAACACTAAATTATCTTATCTCAAAAATTAATTTTACTTTGTGTTTTTTAGGTTTCTATGATTTTCTGTGTGCATTTTCATTTTACTAAATTTTTTGGATGTTTCACTCTCTTGTCTAGTTTGTGTTATAATACTTGGGAGATCTCTTTGAGGTGGTGGCTGGCTGTTCAACCTCTTTTGTTGGAGAGGTGTTCTCTTTGGCTAACTATTTTATTTAGGGATCTAAATGTCAACAGTTTCTTCATGTGCTGACTTGATCTTATGGTGGCCTCCTTTTGGGTTATGCCTCTACATGCTTTTGGCTTTTCCCCTTTCTTAATTGGTCCTAGTTTTGCCTCCAGTTTTGGCTGGTTGTTTCCTTACTCATGGAGGTTTTTCTGCTATGATTTTTGGGCCTAGTGGGTTCTGCTATTTGCTACTACCCTCTACATGGTCTATCTTGGGTGGCTATTATTTGATGGTTACTATCGATCTTTTTACTCTTGAGTTTTTTGCTGGGCCTTTTGGTGGTTTTTCTATCTAGATGGGGCCTTGGTATATTTTTCCTTGCCACTCTGGTTGACTATTAGGGGTTGGGTGGTCCTCCCAAGCTGTGGCTTTTTGTTTTATTGGGTGATTACCATTTATTTCTTGGTTATTTTGGGTGGTTTCCTGTTGGTCGTCACTATGCCTGTCTTTCTCTATGTTGGGATTGCCTCCATTTTGGACTAGCTATTTCCTTATCGGAGTTGACTCATCTGCTGCTTTGTTAATTGGATGGGTGGTCTTGTGGGTTGGCTGATTTAGTTGGATGTGCTAGGTAGTTTGGTTGGTTTTCATTTTGGTTTTCTTTCTGATATGTTGTTAGCTGATAGGGTTGACCTTTTGGTGGCTTTTATTTGTTTTAGTTTTGGCCTTATGGTGGTTGGGTGCTACTATTTTCTATGGTTGTCTTTCTATTTCTGATGGAGGTATTGTGACTGCCTTTTTATTTCTTGCCTCTGCTGTCTAGGTTGGACTAGTGGCTACTGTTAGTGTTGGCCTTGACCTCTGATCTAGTTTAAAATTACTGGTTTCTTAGTGGTAGTTGTAGGTTACTATTTTGGTTTTGGGCTGTTGCTTGTGGTTGTCTGGTGACTCTAGTGGGTTTTGTTCCTATCCATGGTGGCTTTGCTTTCTGGGTGATATCTTGGTAGCTGCTCTTTCATTTATGCTATCGTAGTTTTGTTGATGCTACTTCCTTTCGAGTTTAGTGGCCTTTAGTTGGCTAGGTGTTTTGTGGGCCAGCTTTTTCTGTTGCTTGGACTGCAGGTACTATAGAATTGTTGACATTCACTCTTTGGCAGATTTCCTTCATCGAGGTAAGTGGGCTATAATGGCTCGGATGATTTCTCAATTATCTTTTGGCTGGAAGCAGCATATGTGATTGTAACCCTTCTTTTGACATCTGGATGCTCACATTTGTGGTTGCCCCTAAAGATACAGGTGACTGAGCCTGAGCCTTATTTGAAATTTTCTCTTATATTCCTCTTTATTATGTGCTAAAGCTTGATTTTCTCTAACTGTGCTAATGACAATTTCTAGTTGCTTACAGGATTCTTTTACAGGTTATTTATAGGTTTTGGATCCTGGATGTGGATTGTGCAACTCTCAAAAGATTTTTGACTCTGGTAGTGGGCTTAGGCTGATTGTCCTGTTTCCTGGGCTATTTCTTATTTCTTTTCTGGTCTTTTATTGCTTTTGTTTAGTTTCCTTGCTTTTGTTGTATTAGATAGGGGATTTTTCTCTCTAGGTTGAATGTAACACTTTGAGCGGTAGTTAAGGGAATTATGCCATCTTAAGGAATTTGTACTCCTTTCTTTGTGGCAATAAAATTCTCTCATCTATGGGTTTCCTTAAAAACCCTAAACCCTAAACACTAAACCCTAAACCCCAAACCCTAAACTCTAAACCCTAAACTCTAAACTAACCCAAAACCATAAAAAGCTAAGACTTAAACCTAAACTAAATAAAACCTAAAACTAAAATAAATAAAAAAACTAAAACCAAAATAAAAAAAAATTGAAATAAAATAAAAGCCTAAACTAAAACCTAAACCTAAATCTAAAAGGAAAATAAAATAAAAAATAAAAACTAAACTAAAATAAAATAAATAAAAAGCTAAACTAAACTAAAAAATAAAATTTAAACCTAAAATAAAAATAAAATAAACTTAAAATAAAAATTAAATAAAAAGTTAAACCTAAAAAAATAAACCTAAAAATAAAACATAAAAATAAATAAAAAATAAAAACTAAACCCTAAACTAAAAAAAAACCTAAACTTATAATAAAAATAAAATAAACCTAAACCTAAACTAAAATAAACTAAACTCAAACAAATAAAACCTAAAATAAACTAAACTAAACCTAAACCTCAACTAAATAAAATAAAATAAACTAAAAATAAACCTAAACCTAAACTAAAAAATAAAACCTAAAAATAAACCTAAAATAAAAACCTAAAGCCTAAACAAAAAAAAAAAAAAAAATAAAATGAAACCAAAACCTATAAATAAAAAATAAAATAAAATAAATCTAAACTAAAAAAATAAACCTAAATTTAAACCAAAACCAAAAAAGTAAACTAAAATAAAAACCTAAACTAAAATAAATAAACCAAATAAATAAACTAGACTAAATAAAAATAAATATAAAGCTAAATAAATAAATAAATAAAACTAAAATAAATAAAAAAATAATATAAATAAAAAACTAAATAAACATAAACTACTAGTTTACATAAATTTTAAAAAATAAATAAAAATTAAAAAATAAAAAATAAAAAAAATCTCTAACCATAAACCCTAAACCCTAAAATTGACCTTAAACCCTAAACCCTAAAACCCTAAACCCTAAATCCTAAACCCTAAAACATAAACCCTAAAGCCTACAACCCTAAACCCCAAACCCTAAGCTCTAAATCCTAAACCTTAAACCCTAAACCATAAAAACCTAAAAACCTAAACCTAAACTAAATAAAACCTAAAAATAAAATCAATAAATAAAACTAAAACTAAATAAAATATAAAAATAAAATAAAATAAAATCTTGAACTATAACCTAAGCATAAACCTAAACCTAAAAATAAAATAAAATAAAAAATAAAAATAAACTAAAATAAAATAAATAAAAACCTAAACCAAACTAAAAAATAAAAAAAACCTAAACAAAATAAAAACAAAACCTAAAATAAAAATAAAATAAACCTAAAATAAAATAAAATAAAAACTAAATAAAAACCTAAATCTAAATGATAAACCTAAAAAGAAAACCAAAAAAAAAAAAACCCTAAACCAAAAAAAAAAACTAAAGCTAAAATAAATAAAATAAACCTAAACCTAAACTAAAATAAACTAAACTAAAATAAATAAAATGTAAACCTAAACAAAAATAAACTAAACCTAAACCCAAACCTAAACTAAATAAAATAAAATCAACTAAAAATAAACCTAAATCTAAACGAAAAAGTAAAACCTAAAAATAAACCTAAAACTTATAACCTAAAACTAAAAAAAATAAAATAAAAACCTAAACCTAAACCAAAAACAAAAAAAATCTAAGCCTTAAAAATAAAACAAAAATAGAACTAAGCTAAAAATAAACAAAAATCTAAACCTAAACCTAAAAAATAAACTAAAATAAATAACCTAATCTAAAATAAAAAAACCTAAAATAAAATAACTAACCTAAATAAAAAATAAACCTAAATAAAAATAAAAAATAAAATAAACTAAAATAAATAAAAAATAAACTAAATAAACGTAAACCTACTAGTTTACTTAATTTTTAAAAAACAACCTAAACCATAACCCTAAACCCAGAAAACTTGAACCCTAAACCATTAATCCTAAACCTTAAAAAACCATAAATCCCAAACCCTAAACTAACTTAATCCATAAACCCTAAATCTTAAACCTCAAAATCCTAAACCCTAAAGCCTAAACCTAACCCTAAACCCTAAACCTTAAACCATAAATCCTACACCTACTAGTTTACTTAATATAAAAAATATAAAAAAATAATAAAATAAAATTTAAACTCTAAACCCCAAACACTAAACCTAAACCCTAAACCCTAAAATACAAATCTAAAAACCCTAAACAAACCCTAAATAAAACCCTAAAAATAAAATAAATAAAAAAACCTAAACCTAAATAAAATAAGAAAAAATAAAATAAAATAAAAACCTAAACTAAACTAAAAGTAAAATAAACTTTTAAAAAAGGAAAAACTTAAATAAAATAAAAACTAAACATAAAATTAAAATAAAATAAACCTAAAATAAAATAAAAACTAAATAAAAACCTAAACCTAAAAATAAAAAATAAAAATAAGTAAAAAAATGAAACCAAAACCCTAAACCAAAAAAAAAACTAAACCTAAAATAAACAAAATAAAATAAACCTATACCTAAACTAAAATAAACTAAACTAAAATAAATAAAACCTAAACCTAAACCTAAAATAAACTCAACCTATAAATAAAATAAATAAATAAAAAATAAACTAAACTAAAAATCTAAAAATAAATGAATAAACCTTCCTAAAATAAAATAAAACCTAAACATAAACCTAAAAATAAAAAATGAAAAATAAAATAAAAAATAAGCTAAAATAAACATAAACTTAAACATAAACCTAAACATAAACTCAAATAAATAAACCTAAAAAATAAATAAACTAAAAATCAATAAATAAACTAAATAAAAAAATAAACTAAATAAACAATAGTTTACTTAATTTAAATTAAAAAACCATAACCCTAAAACTAAACCCATTCTAAACCATAAACCCTAAAACCCAAAACCCTAAACCCTAAACCTAAAAAATAAAAACTAAATAAACACCTAAACCTAAAAATTAAACTAAAATAAATAAACCTAAACCCTAACCTAAATAAAAAGCTAAAATTAAGAAAATAAAATAAACATAAACCTATACTAAAAAAAAACTAAATTAAAATAAATAAAACCTAAACCTAAACCTAAAATAAATTCAACCTAAATCATAAACTAAATAAATTAAAAAATAAAATAAAAATAAACCTACACCTAAACTAAAAAAATAAAACCTAAAAATAATCCTAAAATAAAAACCTAAAACCTAAACCTAAAAAAATAAAATAAAAAAATCTATAAAATAACAATAAAATAGCCTAAAATATATAATAAAATAAAACTAAGATAAAAAATACATAAACCTAAACTAAACCTAAAAATAAACTAAATAAAACATAAATTAAAATAAATAAACCTAAAGTAAATAAACTAAACTAAACAAAAAAATAAAAATAAATAAATAAAAAAAATAAAAATATAACCTAAACTTTTTGCTAAATTTAAAAAACCAAATCCAAAATAAACAATAAACCCTAAACCATCTAAACATAATACAAAACACTAAACCTACTAATTTACTTAATATAAATAAAATTAAAATAAATAAAATAAAAAACCCTAACTAACCCTAAACCTGACTAAACCCTAAATCCCAAACCCAAACCTAAACTAAACTAAACCCTAAAATCCTAAACCCTTAGCCCTAAACCCTAAACCTTGAATACTAAAATCTACAACCTTGAACCCTACACCCTAAACCCCAAACCCTAAACCCTAAACCCTAAACCTAAACTTAAAACCTAAATAAAACTAAACCTAAATGAAATAAAACCTAAAAAATAAATAAATAAATAAAAAATAAAATAAAATAAAATAAAATAAAAACTTAAATCTAAACCTAAACCTAAACCTAAAATAAAATAAAATAAAAAAAACTAAAATAAAATAAAATAAATAAAAACCTAAACTAAACTAAAAAATAAAATAAATCTAAAATAAAATAAAATAAAAACTAACTAAAAACCTAACCCTAAAAAATAAACCTAAAATAAAAAACTTAAAATTAAATAAAAAAATCTAAACCTTGAATTAAAAAAAAAGCATAAACCTAAAATAAAAAAAAACTTAAACCTAAACTAAAATAAATTAAACTAAAATAAATAAAACCTAAAATTAAACCTAAAATAAACTAAACCTAAACCTAAGCTAAATAAAATAAAATAAACTAAAAATAAACCTAAACTGAAAAATGAAACCTAAAAATAAACCTAAAATCAAAACCTAAAACCTAAACTTAAAAAAATAAAATAAAAACCTAAACCTAAACCTAAAAAAATAACCTAATCCTAAAAAATAAAATAAAAATAAAACTAAGCTAAAAAATAAACATAAACTTAAACCTAAACCTAAAAAATATACTAAAATAAATAACCTAAACTAAAATAAATAAACCTAAAATAAATAAACTAAACTAAATAAAAATAAAAATAAGCCTAAATAAACATAAAAATTAAAATAAAATAAAAGAAATAAAAAATAAACTAAATAAAGCTAAACCTACGAGTTTACTAAATTAAAAAACCCTAAACCTTAAATAAAACTTAAACCCTAGAAAACCCTAAACCTAAATAAAACCCTAAACCCTAAACCTAAAACCTAAAAACTGACCCTAAACCCTAAATCCCTAAACCTTAAACTCCCAAACTAAACTAAAACAATCCTAAACTAAACCCTAAACTTCCTCAAAACCTATAACCCTAACCTTAAACCCTAAAACCTAAACCTCTCCTAACCTAAACTTATAAACTACCTTAAACCTAAACCTAAACACTACTACTCTAAACAACCTAAACTACCTACTCCTATCATAAACCCCTAACCTAAACTTTAAACTAATAAACCTAAACCTCCTAAACTACCCTAAAACCCACTCCTAAATAAAATAAAATTTAAAACTCTAAATAAAAACAAAAAAACTTAAAACAAACCTAAACTTAAACCTAAAATTAAAACTAAACCTAAATAAACTTAAACTTAAATAAATAAATAAATAAAATAAAATGAACCTAAACCTTAAAATAAACTAAACTAAACTTTAATAAATAAACCCAAACTCCTAAAATAACTAAACTTAACCCTAAATTTAAACTAAATAATAAAATTAACTAAAATAAAACCCTAAACAAAATTATAAACCTAAAATAAACCTAAAATAATAACCTAAAGCTTAAACATGAAAAAATAAAATAAAAACCTAAACCTAAACCTAAAAAATAAAATAAAAATAAAACTCAACTAAAAACTAAGCCTAAACCTAAAAAATAAACTAAAATAAAAATCCTAAACTAAAATTAATAAACCTAAAATAAATAAAATAAACTAAATTAGAATAAAAAATAAACCTAAACTTAAAAATAAAATAAAATAGCTCAAATAAATATAAAATAAATAAAATAAACCTAAACCTATCAGTTTACTTAATTTAAAAAAAAATCCTAAACCCTAAACCCTAAAACTAACCCATAACCCAAAACTTACAATCCTAAACCTACATCCCTAAACCCTAGACCCTAAACCCTTAAACCTTAAAGCCTAAACCATAAACCCTAAACCCTAAACCCAAAACCCAAAACCCTAAACCATAAACCCTAAAGCCCTAAACCCTATACCAAAAACCCTAATGCCTAAAGCCTAAAGCCTAAACCCTAAATTAACCTTAAAACTTAAACCCTAAACCCTAAGAATGGGCAGAACCTTGATGGCAACAACATCACAGTCAACCAGGTTCAGTCTAGATCTGGCGGTGGAGGCGAAGGTGGAGGCGTCAGTTATTGTAGTGGTGGTGGAGGATCTAGAGGTGCTGCTGGATGTGGAGGTGGTGGTCAGAGTAGTCATGGTTTTGGATGCAGGAGTAGCGACGGAGGTTACAGCTATGGAGGAAGAGATCGGGGATATGATGGTGAATCCCACTACATGAGAGGCGAGGGTGGTTCTGATGGGAACTGGAGAAACTGAAGAAGAGTCGATCCGAACTGCTGCTTATGGAACAATGTCTTTATAGTAGAGACGGTACTACTTAGATATGGTTTTTGATTTGCTCTATCAATGCTCATTTTTGATCTATGTCATTGCTTGTGTCTTAGAAAACTTGGTGTGCTACTTGGTTGATGAAATTGAAAAGAAGAAATCTTGAATCTGAATTTATTCTTGAAAAAAACCTTAAACCCTAAACCCTAAAATAAAACTTAAACCATAAACCTAAACTCTAAACCCTAAACCCTAAAAATTAAACCCTAAAAAAACCTAAACCAAAAAAAAAATCCCCTAAAACTAAACCTAAACACTAAAAATAAACACTAAACTAAACTAAACCTAAACCCTAAATAAACTAAAAACTAAATAAATAAATAAAATAAAATAAATAAAATAAATAAATAAACTAAAAAATAAAAAAACCTAAATAAAAATAAATAAATAAACCTAAACCCTATAAACTAAATTAACTAAAAATAATAAAAAATAAACTAAACAAATAAACCAAAACCCTTAACTAAACCCTAAATAAATAAACCTAAATAAATGAAAACTAAAAAATAAACCCTAAAAAAACTAAAAACCTAAATAAAATATAAACTAAACTAAACTAAACCTAAACTAAATAATTAAATAAAAACTTAAATAAATTAAACCTAAACCATAAATAACCTAAATAAACCTTAAATAAACTAAACTAAACCTAAACCCTAAATAAATAAAATAAATAAACTAAAAACTAAACCCTAAATAAAATAAACCTAAACCTAAATAAAATAAAATAAAAATAAAATAAAAGTAAAAACAACAACAAAAGCCTTAATCCCTGGGTGGGGTCATGAATCCTTGTCTCCATTTGTGTCCTATTATGTGTCAAATTCTCATTTAATTCAAGTATACTAAGATCATTTTTTATACATCTTAACCAAGTCTTTTAGGTATACCTCTACCTTTCTTAACATAAGGCAAATCTAATGCATCTACTCTCCTAATTGGGTCATGGACTACTTTATGTGGCCAAACCATCTAAGCTCTCCCTAATCTTATCTACCACTAGAGCTACTCCAACTTTTTCCCGAACATACTCATTTTGCATTCTATCTCTAAGAGTAAAGCCACTCATCCACCTAAGCATCCTCATCTCTGTAACACTTAACTTAGTCTTACGCTTCTCTTTTATTGGCCAGATGCATTCCTCCACTTCAACCATCCAACTTGAATTCTACTAATAACATCTCCATCTATTTCACCATCATTTTGAACAATAGAACCTAAATATATGAATCACTCACTCTTATTAATGACTTGATCACCTAAAGTCACAACATTACCACTAAAACTTCTACAACTAAAATTACACTCCATATATTCAGTTTTAGATCTACTTAAATGAAAACCTTTAGACTCTAAAGTTGACCTCCATAATTCAAGTTTCTGTTGGACTCTCTCTCTATTCTTATCAACAAGAAGAATGTCATCAGCAAAAAGCATACACCAAGGTACATCTTCTTGTAAATCTGTAAGAACATCCATAACTAAAGTAAAAGATTAGGGCTTAATGTTGATCCTTGATGTAATCCAACAAATAGAAAATATTTTGTCAATCCTCCTTGTGTTTGGACACAATACTCTAGTATACATATCCTTAATGACTTGAATATAACCAATATTAACTCCTTTGTTTAGAACTCTCAAAGAACATCTCTCGAGACTTTATCATAAGCTTTCTCTAAATCAATAAATATCATATGTAGATCCTTCTTAATTTCTCTTCTCCATCAAACCTCTTAACAAATGTATAGCATCCATAGTAGATCTACGGCATGAAACCAAACCGGTGTGAGAAACTTACTATCACATCATAAAATGCTCAATTACTCTCTCCCATAATTTTAATGTATGGCACATTAACTTAATTCTCTATAATTTGCACACTCTTGTGCATCACCTTTATTCTTAAAAGAACCAACAAACTCTTTCTCCACTCATCTGAATCTTTTTAGTCTTTAAAATAACATTAAAAAGATTTGTAAGCCAAGAAATTCCTTGATCTCCTAAACATTTCCACACTTCTATTGGAATATTATCCAGGTTCTACTGCTTTTCCACATTTCATTTCCTTTAAAGCTTCACTAACTTCAGATAAAATAAAAATAAAAGTAAATAAATAAAAATAAACTAAAAATAAAAAACCTAAACCCTAATTAAAAACCAATAAACAAATAAAATAAATAAACTAAACCCTAAACTAAACCTTAAACCCTAAAAAATAAACCTAAACTAAACCCTAAACTAAAAATAAAATAAAATAATCCTAAATATAAACTAAACTAAACCTAAACCCTAAAAATAAATTAAAAAAATAAAAAAATAAACTTAAACCCTAAAATACTCCCTAAATAAAAAATAAATAAAATAAACTGAAAAATAAACTAAAAATAAACTAAAAATAAATAAATAAAAACCAAACACTTAATAAATAAACTAAACTAAACCCTAAATAAACCCCAAACTACCCAAACCCTAAACTAAATTAAAAATAAAATAAACTTAACCCTAAAAAAAAAACTATAAAAATAAAAAATAAAATAAGAAAAAAATAAAATAAATAAAAATAATCTTAAACCTAAACCCAATAAACTAAACCTAAACCTAAACCTAAAACTAAATAAATAAAAATAAAAATAAACTAAACCTAAACCCTAAAAAACCCTAAAGTAAAAAAATAAAAATAAACTAAAAAAATAAGAAAATAAAAATAAATAAATAAATAAAAATAAACCTAAACCTAAACCCAATAAACTAAACCTAAACCCTAAATAAAAACTAAAAACTAAATAAATAATAATAAAATAAAAATAAACTAAAAAAATAAATAAAATAAAAATAAAATAAAATTCAAATCAAACTAAACCACTCTCCTCTCCTCCCTATGGCGCTATTTGGAGATTTTCCACTTTTTTGGAGCTTCCTCTCCTTGCGATTCTGGTGATCCTTCACCATTATCATTCAATTTTTGTTGCTTGTCTCTACTCTGACCACTCGTTTGATGCTCCTGTAGTCTTTCTTGATGGTGGCTGATCTGTTGGTCGTGCAGCTGATCGTTTCCTTCACGGAGGTGGTGGCTAGGGCATCAAATTTATTGGGATTTTTTGATTCTAAAGCACCTACTGTTATGCATGCCGTTAAATCCTTTAAGGATGCTCTCTCTGGTAAGAGCCTTTCCCCTACTGGTTAGATGAATTTGATATTGAGTTGATTTCATGGCATCCCTATGATCATGTGCTCCGATCTTACTGTTGAGAAGCTGGCTAAGCCATATGAATTTACTTTGGTTGGAAAATTTGCATTGCAGCATCCAAATTTGGATAATCTTCACTCTTTTTTCACAACCTTAAACTCTCTGGTGCTTTCTCTATTGGTTTGATTGATCCTAGACTTATTTTGATTCAACTTACAAATGATTTAGACTACTCAGGAGTTTTCTCTCATCATTCTTACTTTGTTTACAATTGTCAAATGTGTCTTTTAAAGTGGTCTCCTCTTTTGATATAAAGAGGAATCACCGGTGTTCTGTTTGGTTGGCTTTTCCAAATATGAGGATTCACTATATTTTCCATGATTTATTTGTTGTTGGGGATCTTTTTGGTTGGCCTCTTCAAATTGATCAGGCCACTACTATGAGATCTGTCCATCTGTTTCTCATATACTGGTTGAACTTGATATTTCTGAAAAACATCCTAAGGAAGTTTAGATTGGCTTAAAAAAGTTTGGTTATTTTTAAAAAGTTGAATTTGAAAACTTTCCAATTTTTTGTTCACACTGTAAAATTCATGGGCATCATAACTCTGAGTGCTTTGTGCTTCACCCACAACTTAAAAAGAAAAACTTGAATGATCCTAATTCTAATAATCCAAATGATAATGTTACCTTTCTAGAACCCTTTTCAACAACAATCCAGCATGTATTTTAGAACTCTTGGTGGTATACACGTCTCCCATCTTAGTTTCTGATGATTTCATTATTTTTTGTAATGCTTCCATCCATCACATTAAATGCATTAAGAATTTCTTAAATAATTTTGGTAAAGAAAGTGGTCTTTCTATCAATGAAGGAAAAAGTTGTTTCATTACCTCTTCTAAAATCTCCAATAACAAAATCAATCAAATCTTAAGAATCATTAATTCTAAACAACAATAACTACCTATTAAAAATCTTGGTGCTCCTCTATACAAAGGTCAAAAAAGATCACATCTCTTTGATGATCTAATCCAAAAAATTGCTAATAAAATTTCTATTTGGGCACTTACTTTCCTTTGGTGGTAGGCTTACTTTGCTCAAGAGTACCCTTAATTCCATGCCTCTATATCTTGTTGAAACCATCATCCCTACTAATTCTACTTTAAATAGAATAGAACGTCTCCTTAATAAATTTTTTTGGGGATCTAACAATTCTACTAAAAGGATGCATTGGACTTCTTGGTATAAAAGTTGTGGCACCCTTGCTGAGGGTGGGCTTGGCTCTAAGTCTATTCGTGAAGCTATTATTGCTTTCTATCATAAACTTTGGTAGAATTTTAGGAGAAATAATAGTCTTCGAGCTAACTTCATGACTGCCAAATACTGCCAGGGTAAGCACATTATTATTTGCCCTTACAAAGTGGGTGACTCCCCAGTCTTGAAAAGACTTTGCTCCATCAAATGGGAAGCTGAATACCTTATATCTTGGGGGGTTAACTCTAGATCTTCTTTCTTTTGGCAAGACAACTGGATTGGTAGTGGTTCTATTGATGATTTCTTATCTACTCATTCTACTGCTATTATTGAAGTGAACTCTTTTTGGATTAATAATAATTGGAATAATAGTAAACTCACTGATTATATTTCTATTTTTCTTTTAGATAAATTCACTAACTTTCCTATCATTTCTACCAAGCCTGGTCAGATTCTTTTTAAGCTGTCTCACAATGGTGATTTTATCCTTAAAGAGATCTGGAATCATATTAAAGAAGTCCATGGCTTTTCTAATGTGTTTTTCAAAATTTTTAATAACATTATCCCAATTTCCTACTCTATCCTTATTTGGAGAATTCTAAAAAATTTCACTCCTGTTGACTCCTTGATGTGGGGTAAAGGCTTTCAGTTGCCTTCCAAATGCTATTGCTATTTTCACATTGAGAATGTGAATCATGTTTTTGTCAATGGAGCTATTGCCTCCAAATTGTGGATTTGGCATGATGAACTTTTCAATATTAACCATTTTCATTGTTCTTTATCCTTATATCAACTTCTTGATGTTTATTTCATAAAATTGTGAAAGGTCACATTAAAGTAATTACTGCCATCACTCTTATATGGTTCATATGGATGGACAAAAATGATGCCAAACATCATGGTATCCCTATGAACCATAAGAGGATTATTGCTAGAACTAAAGATAAAATCTGTGCTTTATTTATTGTTAGCTTAATTACTAACAACCATTTTAAAGGGTGCAAATTTATGGCCAACAAGCTGGGTCTTAGCTTGCCTGAGATCCCCAACTGGAAAGAAGATAAGCTTATCATTTAGAGAAAGCCTCATAACATTACTATCAAAATTAATACTGATGGCTCTATCTCTCAAAATGCTTTTGGCTGTGGTGGAATTTTCAGAAACTTTAAAGGTAGTGTCATTTGTGCTTTTGCCTCCTCCCCTTAAAGCTTGTTCTATTATCTTTGCTGAATTAATGGCTATTAACAAAGCTATAGACATTTGTAAAAAAGGTTGGCTCAATATCTGGATTGAAGTGGATGCACTTTTGCTCATTGATATGTTGATTTCCACCAAGGTGGGAAACACAGATTTATACTACTTCCTTAATCATACTAGAGCTCTCCTCTCTCAAGTCTATTTTAAAATCACTCACATTTGACATGAAGGAAATGCTTGTGCTGACTATCTTGCTAATCTAGGTGCTAGATTAGATGTGCTCACCTTTTATGATCATTCTAGTCTTCCTAAACATTTGCGTGGATTCATTAATTTGGATAAATCCAGCTTACCTTACCTCAAAAATTAATTTACATTATGTTTGTCCGCTTAACTATTTGCTTTGTCTCAGATTTTCCTCTTTCTATTTTCCTTGATGATCTGCCCCTTTTCAATTTCTCCGCACTTACCTCTGCATTTTCCTAGTTATCCTATTCTGGTGGTATTTGGTTCTTTTGCCTCATCTATTGGTTACCTGCTATTTGTCTTTTAACATGTTGGGTTCTATTTTTATTTACTAATAGCCTTCTTACAAGGGACTTTTGCCTATTTCACTAGACCTATTGGGTTATGCTACTCTTTTTCTCAACCCTCATGGATCATTTAATTACTTTGCTAATTATGTTCATTGTTTCCATTTCTCTTCTTATTTTTGGGATTACTGCTATTTCCCTATACTGTTGGGTTTTCTTTTGGCCTCCTTTTCCTTTTATTTTTATTGCTGCTATTTGCTTAACTGTTGGGTTGTTTTCCCTTCATATGATGGATCTTTGGGCTGTTTACTTTTTGATTCCTATGATGGCTCAGTTCTGTAATGACGTTGCCTACATTCTCTCTATTGGTTACACTATTTGGTTTGCTATATTGGCTATCAGTTGAATGGATTATCGGGTTATTATGTTTAGTAGGCTATTTTTTTGTTGGATTTCTGCCTGCCCTTTTGTTCTGTTGATTGCCTCTCGGTTAACCTCATTACCTGTGTTTTTGCTATATGGGTTTTTCTGGATGATGAGGTTATTCTTGGCTCTATTAGACCTGTATAATTATTGTTGTGATCTAGTTATTAATAGGTGGATGTTAACACCTGGGTTGTTGCTTTTAATTGGCTTTCATCCATATGAGGGTATTTTCCTTGCCATGATGAGTAATCTAGGTAGGGGTTTGTGTTGGCTATTCTTTTACATGCTTTGTTGGAATACTTAGGTGATGCTTTTCTTTCAAGGGATTGGTGGCATCCCTTTGCCAGGCTGAATAGTGTTTCCTTTTCTTCTATAGTGTATTTTGCCATTGCTTGTTATGCAGGTATTAAAGATCAAATAATTTTCATCCAGTGTCAGCTGCCTTCCCCAAGGTATGTAGGCTATGATGGATGGGATGATTTCACTCATAGTTTGGCTGGTAGTAGCACTTGTGATGTAACCCTTCCTTTGAAATTTGAATGCTCATGCTTCATGCCGCCCATTCTTGTGACTGAGCTGAGCCTTCCTTCATTTCAAATTTCTCTCACTCTCCTTTGTTTCTTCAATTAATTTTTTTCTTTTATTTCTACTTGTGCTAATTCCTTTCTCTGTCATTTTGTGTTCTATGTTGTTTCCTTGTAGGTTCTTTCTCTAGAGGTGGCATATGCTTCTCTCATCATCACAACTTTTTGTTGAAGGCTGTCCTCTAGCTTCTCTTTTTGGCTACTTTTATTTTCTTTTTCTTTAGCTTTTTTCTTTTTTATGGTGTACTTAGATAGGGGATTCACTCCAGCTAATTGTAGCTCTTGAGCAATAGATCTTGAGTTTATCCCCTCTTAAGGACCTTGTCACCCCTTTTGTGGGGTTCCCAAAAAAAGAGCCATAAACCCTAAAAACCCTAAACCCCAAATCCTGAACACTAAACCCCAAACCCTGAACCCTAAACCCTAAACCCTAAACCCTAAACCCTAAACCCTAAACCTAAAACCCTAAACCCTAAACCTAAACCTAAAACCCTAAACCCTAAAACCTATAATCCTAAGCCCTAAAGTATAAACATCAAACCCTAAACCCTAAACCTAAATCAAACTATCCCTAAGCAAACCCTAAACAAACCTAAACTAACCCTAAACCTTGAATAAATATGTCATAAGGAGTAGATCTAAAGAATGACCTAATCCTAACATAGTTATGGTAGCTAAAAAAAATGTCTTCATGAGACTTTCCCATTGACTATTAGAGATTTGAATACCCTAAACCCTAACCCTAAATCATATTTGAATACTAAATATTATAATATAATGTAACATCATATATTTGAGAATGTAGTGATGTGTTTTTGGATGTTATAAGATGTTTTGAAATATTTTAGTTTATTATGGTATTATGCCTTATAATCTATATTAATATAAATCATAAAAATATTGATTTAATAAATTAGATGATGAAATTTGTTAAATTTGAAGTGGGAATTAGGATGTAGTTCCAAAGGTGTGCTATGCCACTTGTAGTCTAAAAAGTAAGATTTTATGTTCAAAATAAACATTATATGTTGTAGCATAGTATAGCATCATATATCATAATATATTATTCTGCAAATTTTAAATTCTTTTAGTATTTTACACTCATGCAGTTGAGCCTACACTAGCATTATGTATAAAAATGTTGATACAGACTTCAAAATGGTGGAATTTGGCCAAATTCCTAATAGGTAGAGCATGGCATCATAATATATTGTTTCAATTTAAAATATGTAAGTGATACGACTAAAATATATAATTTTTTATTGTGTAGACTAATTTTATGATTTTTTATCTTAAGCAATCCCTTGTGATGTGATATGCAATATAATATAATATAATATGTTATAATGTATTATAATATAGGATGCCATAACATAGTGTAGCATCAAGCATTATAACATACTATTGTGTATTACTACTTATTGTTTAACATATTTTAGTTTGTTATAGTATGATGTAGTAGAGTTTGTTCGGGTATAATTCATAAAAATACTGATTTATAGGCTAAGTTGATAGGATTTGGCCAAATTTAAGGTAAGCTTTAGGGAACATCATTCGAGGTGTGCTATGGTGTGTCATTTAATCAAAAGAATGGAATTTTCCATAAAAATAAATGTACATTTTTCAACCAAATTTTATAAATTTTTTTCTTAAAGTGATTCATTTTAAGGTGTAATGTAAGATAATATATTATATCAAATCATATTAAAATATAATGTACATAACAATATAACTTCACATATAGATGAATGTGGTGGTGTGTTACTAAATGTTATTGTACATTTTAGTATGGTTTACTTTTGTTATAATACATCGGGTCAAAACTCACAAAAATGTTAATTTGAAGGTTAAGATGGAAGAATTTGGCCAAATTCACGGTACACACCAAGAAAGCAACACCAAAATTATGCTATTTTATACCATTTCTAATAGAAAAGCAACAATTTTACATCCAAAATGGACATTATTCATATTTTGAGAAAATGTTGTTATTTGTTCCTTTTAAGTGATTCTAATGAGGTGTAATGTTAGACAATATATTATATTATAGCAAATTATAATATAACATCATATATTATAATATAATATAGTGTGTTAATTCACACTATAATATGTTTAGCATGATATTGTATAGTTAGTTTGAGCTTGCACCATCACAAATCATAAAATGTTGATTAGAATGTTAAGATGATGTAATTTGAATGAGTACATTGTTAGGCTTTTGGTTGAAGTATTAAAGGTGTGCATAAAAGAAGAAATAAGATTTGATGAGAATTCCATGTCAATGACATGAAGGGAGATCCACTAGGGGATCACACATGCATTGGACATGACATGTGAGGGGTCTATCTCGAGGGCA
The DNA here is from genome assembly GCA_021442155.1 of Cymbidium sinense. Taxonomy (NCBI): domain Eukaryota; kingdom Viridiplantae; phylum Streptophyta; class Magnoliopsida; order Asparagales; family Orchidaceae; genus Cymbidium; species Cymbidium sinense. Next base: position 34,553,197 of record CM038219.1, read on the forward strand.
TAGAAGAAGGAAATCTGTTGGGGATAAGGTTTGAATTTGATTTGATTATATGATTTATGGAAGAAGATCCACTAGGGATAAGAATCTATAATCCTCCAAGGATTAAGATCAAATAAAAATTAATTTATTTTATTTTAATTGATGTGGAGGCATATCTCAGATTTATAAATCTAAAGGGATAGTCTATGCTATGGGGAAGAGCTAGCCTACCTAAGGGGTTGCCTTTCGGTGTGCAATGGCTGTGCTAGGAAGAAGGCATAGAAAAATTACATCTTCTAAAGCAAGGCACAATTATTGGGGTGACCTATTGGATGCACAACAAATCAAACCTGACCTTGGGTGACTACTGAGTGAATGCCGCTGGGGACTTATGTTAACTCAAAAGTAGTCAGGATTAATTTTATCTTAAACTCATGTGATTTGATATGGTTTGTTTGGTTTAGTTTTATTTTGAAATGAGGGCATATTCGCTTGGGATGTGAGCTTGATCAAATTTGATAGATTTAACTTATAGACCATGTCTGTGTGCGATGGACCCACTAAGAAGGGGCTATATCGACATGTCCTATCTCAGATTTATAAATCCAAAGGGATAGTCTATTGGTCGGGTAGAGCTAGCCAACCCAAGAGGTTGTTTCTACAATGTTGGCTAGAAGAAGGCAGGATTTTACATCTTCTAAAGTAGGGAACAACCGATAGGGAGACCTGCTAGTAGCACAATAAATTGACCCCGACTTAGGGATGACTATTGAGTGAATGTCGCTAGGGACTTATATCAACTAAAGAGTAGTCAAGAAATTCCTATAGGGAGTTTTGCTGACACTGCCCTAAAGATAAGATGCCTGCTTGGGAAAAGGTACCACTAGGGGTGTCCTCCTAATCCACAAGTGAATATATATTTTGTTTATATGTTTGCATGGACCCTATTGGTGTGTGAGGGACAACACTGAAAGAGGCAATGTTGGCCTTGACCTATCTCAAATTTACTAAACCAAGGGAAAATTTGCACATCTATAGGATGAATTCTCCAACCACCGGGGTGGTTACTAGGAATGGGGAACTTTCCATTCTGATAGTAACCTAGGTATTGTCTAAATGGGGTTGCAAAAGATGTGATCCAGATATACTAACCACAGGGGAGATGCTGCTAAGGGCGTTATCCTGAGCCCTAGAAAAGAACGCCTATAAGTGTACAATGGCCAACTCAAGGAGAAAGTATGGCAAACTTACATTTGCCATGAGTGGTGTATCCTAAAGTGCGAGAACCAACCAACCTAAGGTGTATCCATCAACATGAGTGGTGTATCAGTCAGCATAGTGAGAACCAACCAACCTATGGTGCCCGTTGGTGTGCAATGATCAATCAAAAGAAAGCATGAAGGCTTACAACTTTCCAAGCAGAATTGATCATCAGAATAGTCTATTATCGATGGAAAGATGCTATATAACCAAGAGTGACTACAAAGGGAGCCTCGAGGAAGGACTGGACCCAAACTTGAAGCATTAAGAAGGGAAGGAGCCACTAGGGGACTTATACTAAACCTCAAATATACTTGACCATGTAATCACATCCATTTAAATGAAGCCAACATGACTTATCGGCCATGTAGTAAAGCCTACCAAACTAACAAGGGCTCATCAGTGTATAGTGGGCAAGTAAGGAAAAAAGCATAGTAGACTTACATCCTCCAAAGCAAAGGACCCCTGGGGTGACACACTAGCAGGGTAGCACATCAGCCCGACCTAGAGCAGCCATTGAGTGAGTGTCACTGGGGGCATTATCTCAACTCAGAGTAGCCTGAGATAAAAGATATGTGCCTATTTTATATGTTTATGTGTAGTTTATGTTTGTGTTATGTCGATGAAGGATAGGATGTTGCTTGGGTTCCTTACACCTACCCTAAACACATCATGACGATTCACAATCAAGAATACTTTCAACATCAAAGAGATTGAATTCAAAATGGAATTTTCATTAATGATAATTACTTTCAAATATAATTTATAATATTTCTTTAAGTAGAGCCTGTTGATTAGAAGCAATGGGCTCTCTCCCTTATGATTAATAAGCTGATAAGATCCTCCTTGGTAGTTTCTCAGATGGGCCTTCCCAAGTGGGTTCAAACTTGCCTCCCATCTTATGACGGGAAATAATCGATCTTCTTAGAACTAAAATAAGCTCTCGTACTTGAAAAGTTCTCGAATAGACCAACTTATTGTGAGCTTGAATCATTTTAGCTTTATACAACTTGAGGTTTTGGCATGCGGGTAGGCGTCTCTCCTCTAAACCTTCGGGCTCTTCTAACCATAACTTAACATTCTGTTGTATTATGATCTTACTACCCATAGCTATCCTTAGTGATGGGAGTTGAACTTCTAATGGTAGAATGGCTTAGACTCATACACTAAGGAGAATGGAGTAGACTGAGTTAGAGTTTTATATGTGGTGAAGTAGGCCCACAAGGCTTCAACTAACTGCTCATGCCACTATCCCTTATTATTTTTGAGTGTCTTCTTTAGTATTTGGATGAGAGTTTTCTTGAAGGCTTTTTTTAAGTTGTTTGCCCTAAGATAGTTGATGGTAGAATATCTCCAGTCTATGTTGTGTCTTCGAGCAAAGTTGTTGAACTCGGTGTTCTTGAATGCAATACCATTATCAGATATAATTTATTGAGGCACTCTGAACCTATATATGAGATGGTTCCAAAAAAATTGGAGCACATGAAGCTATGACCTCTCACGGAATCACCTTCACCTATTTGGAAAACTAGTTAGTAGCAACTAAGATGAACCGATGACCCTTAGAAGAAGGCAGATTAATCAGAACCACTATGTCGGAACCTCGACACTCGAATAGCCATGAGGCTAATGTAGGATGTAAAATATTGGGTGGTTGGTGTAAGACCACACTGTGTATTTAACATTAGTGGTATCATCACTGTATCCATGCAATCTTTGATCAATGGCTAGTATCCTAGTGTCTTGATCTTGGCTTTCATCTTCAGACCGAATGGTTGGCTCCACATAATCCTGAGTGTACCTCAGTCATAATCTTACAGGATTCATGCTTGTCTAAATAACATTACCACATATGATCGAAAGATCGTTTGTACAAGACACGATCCATAAGAGCATAGGAAAGTGCTCTCTGCTTCATATAATGGGCTTGGTACTTCTCTTGAGGTAGTTTGCTTTTACTTAGGCAATCCATGAATGGTTTCCTCTAATCTAACTCCTCATCCTTCTTGGCAATGGCAACCTCCTCTTTAATAGAGTACTTTTTGATGGGTTTAATATCAATAAGACATAAGACTTATCTATTTTGGACCTTTATTGATATGGACGCATCCTCCGGGCCTGTCAAATCCTTGGCAAGCTTGGCTAAAGCATATGCTATGGAATTCTCTCCTCGAGTAATCTTACAAATGGTAACCTCGAGGATTTGGGCCAATAACTCCATGCTATACTTGTGGTAGTGATGTAGCTTAGGCTTTATAACCTTATAGGACCCAGCAATTTGGTTAATAATTTGCTGAGAATCCCTGAAGATATTGATGTTCTAGATGCTTAGAGTAACAACTAACTCTAGACTGATAATTAAATCCTCATATTTGGCTTCATTGTTGGTGCAAGGATTGGACAGATCATTAGAGAATCTCATCACATCATGGTTTAGAGTTAAGAGAACTATTCCTACCCTTACCTTTGAGAGGAAGCTACACAATCAAAGTAGTAGATTAAGGTTCTTCTCCTCTTTGAGAGAAAGCTGCACAATCAAAGTACATCTCCTAGAGGTGAATTATAGTATCCCCTAAGTTTATGATTTATTCTTTGGGGGTGATCATCACTAAGTGGAGAGTTAGCAGGAAGTGGGTGTGATGCTAAGAAATCCTCTAGCGCTTGTCCTTTCACACACGGAGGGGTACGAAGGAAATATCAAACTGCAAGAGGATCATGGACCATCATGCCAACCATCTGGATAGCATTGGCATATCATGAGATACTTTAGTGCATTGATCCTAGAGATCAAGTTCACCTTATGAGAAAGCATGTAGTGTTATAGCTTTTGGGATACAAAGATTAAAGCTTGGAAATGCTTCTCAATGGGTGGATAATTAGCCTCAGTAGGGATTAGATGATGAGGTAGTAGAGTGCATTTTCCTTCTGTTTGTCATTAGCTTGGGCCAACAAAGCACAAAAAGGGTCATCTAATGCAGCAGTGTAAAGTATGAGCAGCTTGCCCGAGATAGAGGTTGCTAGAACTGGCAGCGTCAACAAGTAATGCTTGATGTCTTCGAAGGCATGCTCATACATATCATCTCACTTGAACTTGGCATCCTTTTTGACAAGTCCTGAGAATGGTTGACATCTTTCCAATATGTTGGATACAAAGCATCTTAGATATGCCAACTGCCCTTGGAATGATCTAAGTTGAGTTAATCTTTTAGGAGGTGACATTTCTAATATTGCATTGATCTTCTCCAGATCGATTTCGATTTCCTAGTGTCAGACAACAAACCCAAGGAATTTCTCGAAAGCTACTTGGAATGAACACTTCAGGGGGTTCATTTTGAGGATAAATTGTCTTAACTATTCAAAAACTACTTCAAGTCAAAGAGATGGTCTTCCTTTTCTCTACTTTTGACCACAAGATCATCGAAATAACACTCAACTTGATGATGAATGAGTTCATCGAAGATTTGATTCATACTTCACCGGTATAAAGACCCACATTTTATGGTTGAAAGGTACGACCTTATAGTAATGTGATCGTGGTTCTAAAAGTAGTGTTTCTTTCATCTTTAGGGGTCATATTTATTTGGTTTAATCTAGATGAGCCATCAATGAAAAAGAAGACTACATGAGATGAGTAAATGTCCACCATCAACTCCGAGATTGATAGTGGAAATTCATCTGTTGGACATGCCTTATTTCAATCCCTAAAATCGATGCATATATGAATTTGGCCAATATTTTTCTTAACTGGGATAATGCTAGCTAACCAGGTTAGGGTATTTTTTTTATTGGATGAAGCCAGCATCAATCAATTTCTTGACTTCAAAAGACATGTTATTCTATGTGTAATCGCATGCATCTAAGAGCTTGCTTGATAGGGTTAGCGGTAGGTACTATTACTAGTTTATGGACCACTACATTAGGAGCCAATCCAAGCATCTCTACATAACTCCATGCAAAGCAGTCCTTAAACTCAGTCAATAGCCTAACTAAGTCATTGGTTTTAATTTCATTCAATAAAGAACTGATGTATGTCGCGTGGATCTTCTTCAGTTCTTAAGTTGATTTCATTGAGCTCATCGATGGTTGACTTGATCTCTTCTTCGAACTCTAGGGGTGCATCTTTGAATTCAAAATCATCTGGATCATCTGAAGTTTCTAAGAATAGCTCCTCATATGAGTTAATATGATTTGAAAAGAACCTATCAAATTCTAAATAATTGGAGATGACTATGTAGTAATCATCATCGTCGACTAGAGCCACTGAATCCTAGTCCTAGTCTTCATTGAGAGCTTTTGCATTTGTTCTTCCATATTATTTCAGAATAGTCTAACTTAGACCAAGTATGTGGGAATAATCCTTTCTTTACTAATTTATGAACACAAGGCAACCAATCAAAAGGTAATTCTATTAAATCTTTATATGAATCATTCTCAAGTTCTACATCAACTTTTTGACTTGGTGATGTTGCTCCCAAAAAGAACCTCTGAGTCTTCACACCATTGGATGACTTAGGGGCTTCCTTAACTACCAAACCCTTAGCTTTTTGAGAGGAAAGTGGGGTTAGAGCTAAGGTTCCAATTGATGCCTAATTGTTTCACATACAGACTTGGATACACTTATTCTTTTCTTTAGAGCCAGATCTTCATTGCTATCTGGCTCAAGTGTCACCTCCAAGGGAATCTACTATTGAGAAGAGCTAGATGGAGTGCTAACCATATAAGACTTATCCTATGAACTAGATTCTAAGTCTATATGGATAGCAAGTGTACTCTTGGTAGCTGGGATATATCTTCTATTGAGTGGCCAGTAAGGAGGTTTTCCACCCCTCGGACTGCCTTTGACCTGGCCTCTTCCTTTGCCTGGTGGAGGTCAGGTTGTCCTACCCATATGTTTGAATGGAGTAACAAACTATGGGTGGAATCAAATGTCAAGCTCCACTTCCTCCTCCAAGTCTATTTTCTCCCTTTTATTTTTTTTTTCATTTTCTCTTTTCTTTTCTTTTTCTTATTTTCTTTCTTTTTCTTTTTCTTTTTGTTTTATATTTAAACTTTGGCCAAGTTCACTAGAATAGACTTGTTGATTTTGAGGAGGTAGTAAGTGCATCCTCATATATGATATGTAAAGGGCTTGAGATCTCCTTTAACACAGTAGATAATCTCACCTCTCATGAACTTCATACACTGATGTAGAGAGGATGAAACTATGTTGTTCTCATGTATCCATGGTCTCCTATGCAAAGCAAAAACCCCAACCCTAACTGTGTAAACCTAAACCTAAAGTAACTAAATAAATTAAAAATAAACCTAAACCCTAAAACCTAATAAACCTAAACCTAAACCTAAACCTAAACTTTAAGAATGGGTAGAACCTTGAGAAGAAACATCACATCAACAGCTCAGTAGATCTGGTGGAGATGAAGGCGAGAGGCGATTATCACGGTGGTGGTGGGGATCTGGAGGTCTTGGTGGATATGGAGGTGGTGGTCAAGTAGCGTGGTTATGGAGGTGGGAGGAGGGAGGAGATCCATGGTGCTCATGGAGAGATTGGGATATCATGGTGGATCCGGTGGTTTTGATGAACTAGCGAAGAATGGCTCGATATCTTTGCTTATGGAACTGTCTTTATAGTAAAGATAGTTATCTAGGGTTTTGATTTTCTCTATGTGCTCATTTTTTATCTATGTTGTGTCTTAGAAAACTTGGTGTGTTATTTGGTTCATGAAATCAAAAGAAATGTTGAATGTTGAATTTGTGCTCTCTTAAAAAAAAAAAACCTAAACTCTAAACTAAAAAAACCCTCTAAAAACCTAAACTCAAAACCCTAAACCCTAAAACCACAACCCTAAACCCTAAACCCTAACCCTAAACTAAAAACACAAACCCTAAACCCTTCTAAACCTAAACCATACTAAACCTAAATCTTCCAAAACCTAAGCCTAAAATAAATAAATAAAAAAATAAAAAAAACTTAAACCTAAATAAAATAAAATAAAATAAAATAAAACCTAAATTAAAATCTAACTAAACCTAAACCTAAAAAAAATAAAATAAAAAAACTAAAATAAAATAAAATAAATAAAACCTAAACTAAACTAAAATAAAATATACCTAAACAAATAAAATAAAATCTAAAATAAAATAAAATAAACCTAAAAAGATAAATTAAAACTAAATAAAACCTAAACCTAAAAATAAACCTAAAATAACTAAAAATAAAAAACTAAACTATAAACTTAAGAGAAAACTATAAATAAACCAAATAAAATAAACCTATAAAATAAAATAAATAAACACAACTGGACCCTAAACTAAACCTAAAATAAACTATATAAAATAAAATAAACTAAAAATAAACCTAACTAAAATAAAAACTAAAATAAACCTAAAATAAAATCTAAAACCTAAACCTAAAACTAAAATTAAACCAAAACTAAATAAATAAAAGTAAACATAAAACATAAAATAAAATAAACTAAACTAAAATAAATCTAAACCTAAACCTAAACCTAAAAAATAAACTAAATATAAAACCTAAACTAAAATAAATAAACCTAAAATAAAATAAACTAAACTAAATAAAAATAAAATACTAAATAAAATAAAAAATAAATAAACTATATACCTTTTTTATTTAAATAAACCTAAAATAAACCCTACCCTAAACCTAAAACTCTACCTTAAACCCTAAACCATACCTGGGCTCTAAACCTAAAATAATAAATAATAAACTAAAGCCTAAACCTAAACCTAACTAAACCCAAACCACAAATCCTAAACTAACCCAAACCTAAACCCTAAACCTAAACTCTAAACACCTAAACCCTAAACCTAACTCACCCCTATAACCTTAAACCTAAACCCAAACTAGCCTAAAGCTAACATTAAATGATAAACCTAAATCTTTTAACCCCTAAACCCTAAACTTATTTTCACTTTTTTTGGCTTGGTGGGTTATGTTTTGACCTCTTGCTTTTGGGTTGTGGTGGTTGCTATATCAGTGGTTCCCATCTTGAGCCTGGGTTTGGGTTGTTGGCAGTGGATGATGTCTTCTCTACATTGTTACTCTGGTTGCTGGTGGATTAGATGGTTTCTACTTTGGCTTTATTGTGTTTTCTACAATGGTTGGTTTGTTGGCTCTCCTCTTGAACTCGTATTACTTTTGGTTGGTTTTTCAAGGTTGAATGGATGGACTTTCTAGTGGGAACTATTGTTGGTTATTTCCATTTTGGGCATTCTTTTAGAGAATTTCACTACATTTTTGGGGTTTTCCACCCAGTTCCTTGTTATTTGTGGCTAGATCCATCTTTTGGCTTGATTTTGTGTTTCGTTATCCTTCTGGGATTAGCCTCTGTTGGGTGCATTGTTTGTAGCACATTTTATGTTGTTATTATGCTTCCTATCTGGTTAGTCTTTATTGCTAGGGAAGTTTGGTTTTTTGTCTTATATTGTTGCCTTTCTATGGTGGTTGTGCTTCTTTTGGACCTCTATTATGTGGTGCTTTGTTGGTTTTCAACTTTTCCTTGGCTACTTGGGATGCTTCCTTTGTTGGTTTCTTATGATGGGCTATTCTTTGGTGGTTTCCTTATGGTTATTTTACTTAGCTAGTTTGGTTGGAGGACTTTTAATTGTCCTTGGAATCTTGGTTGGTTGAATTTTTCCTTGTTGGTCTATTCCTTCTTCTTGGACAATTTACTGGAGCCTTTTTTTGTGCTGGCTGAATTTTTGTTGATTCGTTTGGATTGGACTTTTCAGTTTTTGGTGATTGGTGGCTGCCTTTGGCCCCCTTTTGTGTGGTTATTTTGTCTTGTATTGATTTGCACTAGCTATAGCTTATGTTTCCTTCAGTTGATGGTTTCATTTCTAAGCTATTTAGTCATTTATGGTTGCTCACCCTGGTTTGGCTTGGTGACTGCTACTTGTTGGGACTTTGGCTTCAGGGCTCTTATCTTGGTTTTGTTGGATGTTTCTCTATTAATTAGCATGGGTCTGGTGCTTGCCAATGGCTAGTTTTCCCTAGTTTTGAGTTTGGATGGGTATTTGGATAATGGCTATTGTTGGTGTTTTGACTTTGTTCTAGCCTCTCTCTTGGTTAGTGTGATTAGTCAATTATTATTTTTGTTTGGTGGTTTTGCTGCTAGCTTGTTGCTGGCTGGTTGCTCTTTGTTTAATGGTGTAGGATATGGAATTCTATGGACTGCTGGCCTTGGATGTTTGCTTGTATTAGGTATGCTGGCTATGATGGCTTTGATGTTACTCACCTCTTATCTCTGGTTGGTAGCATTACATATGATTGTAACACATCTTTATGAAGTTTGGATACTCATATGTGTTATTGCCCCTTGAGATGATCCTAACTAAGCCTGAGTCTTCTCTTTCTTAGCTCTCTCTCCTTTTCCTCTCTTTAGCCTTATCCTTTTTAGCTATGACTTTTTCCTTTGTAGTGTTTTGCATATTTCTTTTACATGTTGGAACTTTACAAAGGGAATAGTCATTACTCAGTCAACCCAAGTGCTATTGTTGTGGATCTTGCTTATCTTGCTTTCTCAAAGGAATCATGAACTACTATTGACTCATCCTTTTATTTTTTTTTAGGATTTGTTTTAGCCTTACTCTGTGACCTTTTCTCTTATGCTTTTTAGCTATTGTATTTGCTCTTTTGTTTTCATTTCTTTTTCTAATGTACTTAGATGGTGGTTTAGCTTTTTTAGGTTTCTTATAGCTCTGAAAGTAGTAGAATTTTAGAGCTTTACCACTATAAGCACATTGTATATTTTCCTTTTATGGTAATAAAATTCTAACTTTCCATAAAAAAAGCATAAACCCTAAACCCTAAACCCTAGATGACCCTAAAACCTAAAAACCTAAAACATGAACCCTGAGCCAAACCCAAACCCTAAACCTAAACCCTACTAAAACCCTAAACCTACCCACCACAAACCCACTAAACCTTAAACCTAACTAAACTCAAACTAAAACCTAAACCCTAAACCTAAAATCTTCAAACTTGGTTACTTGGTTGATGAAAGAAAAAAGAAATGTTGGATCCTTTGTTCTCTATTAAAAAACCTAAAACCTAAACAAGGCATAGGCCTAAACCCTGACCCTAAAGATCCTGGGCCACTAGCACTCTGACCCTGGGCCCCTCTCCCTTTCTGACCCTGGCCTAAAGGCCTGGGCCCTGGGCCCCTGGGCCTAAACCCAGGCCCAGGCCCTGGGCCACACTGGGCCTAAAAACCAGGCCTTACCATACCCTGAGCTAACAAATAGTCACTAAATAAACTAAAATAATAAATAAAACTTAAACATAAATAAAATAAAAATAGAAATAAACCTAAATTAAAATCTAAACTTAAACTAAACCTAAATAAAATAAAAATAAAATAAATAAAGATAAATAAATAAACCTAAACTAATAAAAAATAAAATGTACCTAAAATAAGCATAAATAAAATAAAATGAACCTAAAAGAGTTATAAATAAAAAGATAAAAAAAAAAATAACTATAAAAATAAACTCTAAACTTAAGAAAAAATAAATAAATAAAATAAAATAAATAAACCTAAACTAAAATAAACTAAACTAAAATAAATAAAACCTAAACCTAAACTAAAATATAAACCTAAACCCTAAACTAAACTATAAAATAAAATAAATAAAATAATAAACCTAAACTAAAAAAAATAAAGCTAAAATAAACTAAAATAAAATCTAAAACCTAAACCTAAAAACTAAAATTAAAACCAAACCTAAAAAAAATAAAAGTTAAAGCCTAAAATAAAATAAAAATAAAACTAAACTAAAAAATAAACCTTAACCTAAACCTAAACTTAAAAAATAAACTAAAATATAAAACCTAAACTAAAATAAATTAACCTAAAATAAATCAACTAAACTAAATAAAAATAAAAAATAAACCTAAAATAAATAAAGTAAAATAAAATAAATAAACCTAAACCTTCCAATTTACTTAATTTAAAAAAAAAACCTTAACCTAAAATAAACCCCTCTAAACCTAAACCTTAAACCATAAACCAGACTAAAAACCACAAATAATAAACCTAAATCTTAAAACCCTAAACTAAACTAACCTGACTTAAATAACTAAACCTAAACCCTAAACTCTAAACTCTACTAACCTAAACTAAACCCTCTAAATCAAAATCAATTCCACCCCATACCTAAACTTATTTTCACTTTTTTAGAGGGTTATGTTTTGACCTCTTGCTTTTGGGTCGACCTGGTGGTTGCTATCTTGTGGTTCCTGTCTTTGAGCCTGGGTTGGCTTAGTTTTTTTTTTTGTGCTCATCTTCTCTTTGTTACTCTGGTTGCTGGTGGATTAGATGGTTTCTACTCTAGCTTTATTCTATTTTCTGCAATGGTTGGTTTGTTGGCTCTCCTCTTGAACTCATATTACTTTTTGTTGGTTTTTCATGGTTGAATGGATGGACTTTCTAGTGGGAACTGTAGTTGGTTGTTTCCATTTTGGGCATTCTTTTGGAGAATTTCTTGGCTACATTTTTAGGGTTTCCACCTAGTTCCTTGTTATTTGTGGCTGGATCCATCTTTTGGCTTGATTTTGTGTTTGGTTATCCTTCTAAGATTAGCCTCTATTATATTTTGCATGTTCTATGTTATTATTATTCTTCCTGTCTGGTTAGTCTTTATTGCTGGGGAAGTTTGGCTTTTTTTGGTCTTCTTATTGTTGCCTTTCTATGGTGGTTGTGCTTCTTCTTTTGGACCTATTATGTGGTGCTTTGTTGGTTTTACTTTTCCTTACTTGGGATGCTTCCTTTGTTAGCTTCTTATGATGGGTATTCTTTGTGGTTTCCTTATGCTTTTACTTAGCTAGTTTGGTTGGAGGACTTTTAGTTGTCCTTGGAATCTTGGTTGGTTGAATTTTTCATTGTTGGTTTGTTCCTTATTCTTGGACAATTTGCTGGAGCCTTTTGTTGTGCTGACTGAACCTTTGTTTATTTGTTTGGATTGGACTTTTTGGTTTTTGGCTATTGGTTCTTTATTTTTTGTGGTTGTTTTATCTTAGTGATTTGCACTAATGACTTATGTTTCCTTGTTGATGGTTTCATTTCTAAGCTGTTTAGTCATTTATGGTTGCTCACCCTAGTTTGGCTTTGGTGGCTACTTGTTGAGACTTTGGCTTCAGTACTCTTATCTTGGTTTTGTTGGATGTTTCTCTATTAATTAGCATGAGTTTGATGCTTGTTGATGTCTAGTTTTTCCTAGTTCATAGTTTGGATGGGTATTCGGATAATGGCTGTTGTTGGTGTTCTGACTTTGTTCTAGCCTCTCTCTTGGTTATTGTGATTAGTCTATTATTATTTTTGTTTTGGTGGTTTTCTTTATCTGTTCTTGGCGTTGCTCTTTGTTTAGTAGTGCGGATCTAGAACTCTGATTCTGGCCTTGGATGTTTTTGCTTTGATCAGGTATGCTGGCTATGATGGCTTTGATGTTACTCACCTCTTATCTCTAGTTGGTAGGATTACATATGATTATAACACTTCTTTATGAAGTTTGGATACTCATATGTATTATTGCCCCTTGAGATGATCCTAACTAAGCATGAGTCTTCTTTTTCTTAGCTCTCTCTCCTTTTACTCTTTATCCTTATCCTTTTTAGCTATGACTTTTGCCTTTGTAGTGTTTTGCATATTTCTTTTATAGGTTGAAACTTTACAAAGGGAATGATCATTACTCAATCAACCCAAGTGCTATGGCTGTGGATCTTGCTTATCTTGCTTTTTCAAAGGAATCATGAACTACTGGTGACTCATCCTTTTTATTATTTCAGGATTTGTTTTAGTCTTACTCTCTGTCCTTTTCTCTTATGATTTTTAGCTATTTTATTTGTTCTTTTGATTTCATTTCTTTTTCTAATGTACTTAGATGATGGTTTAGCTTTTTAGGTTTCTTGTAGCTCTGAAAGCAGTAGAATTTTAGAGCTTTACCCCTTTAAGGACATTGTATATTTTCCTTTTATGGTAATAAAATTCTAACTTTCCCCAAAAAAAAGCCTAAACCTAAACCCCTAAAAACCACAAACCTAAAATAAAACCAAAACCTTAAACCCAAACCCTAAACCCTAAACCCTAAACCCTAAACCCTAAAAAAACCCTAAACCTACCTTACCCTAAACTGGCCTACTAAAACCCTAAACCCCAACTAAACCCTAAACCTAACCTACAACTTAGTTGATGAAATCAAAATGAAGAAATGTTGAATCTAAAATTCTCTATTAAAAAAAACCTAAAACTGAGTAAAGTAAATGACCCTAAACTAAATAAACCTAAACCCTAAACCCAGGCCAAAATCTACCTTGCACTAACTAAACTTTATCACCTGGGCCCTGAGAAGGCCTGGGCCCTGGGCACAGAAACAGGCTGACCCCAGGCCTACAGGCCTGGGCCTAAATCCTAAACCTCTAAACCCTAAACCCTGGGCCCTAAACCAAACCAAAACTGAGTCCTAAACCCTGGGCCCTGGAGTGCTGAGCCAAACAGGCTAAAACCTGAGCCTAAATTAAATAAAACCTAAAAAATAAATAAAAACTTACCAAATAATGCAATAAAACTAAAATTAAGCTTCACTCATAAAAAAAACTAAACTAAAATAAATAAATAAAACCCTGGTTAAAATAAAACCTAAATAAAATAAACTACCTAAAATAAAAATAAAATAAATAAAATAAAACTAAATAACCTAAACTAAAATAAATCTAAAATAAATAAAAGTTAAACCTAAACCTAAAATAAATATATAATAAAACCTAAACTAAAATAAATAAACTAAACTAAACCTTAAACTAAACCTAAACTAAAATAAAATAAATTAAAAATAAAATGAAACCTAAAATAAACCTAAAATAAAATAAAGAAAAAATAAAATAAAAAAACCTAAACCTAAAAAAATAATACCAAACCTAAAAGTAAATAAAAGTAAAAAAATAAAAAAACTAAAGCTAAAAAATAAACTAAAATAAAAAACATAAGCTAAAATAAATAAACCTAAAACAAATAAACTAAACTAAATAAGAATAAAAAAAACCTAAATAAAATTAAAAATATAAGATAAACTAAAATAAATAAAAAGTAATCTAAATAAACTAAATAAACTCTTACCACTTTTTAAAAAAAATTAAAAATAAACAAAATTAGAAAAAATGATCCCTCTAAACCCTAAAACTAACCCTAAACCTAAACCTACACTAAACCCTAAACCCTAAAATAAACCTACCACCTAAACCTAAAACCCAACCCAAACCTAAACCCAAACCCTCTATTTAAAGGGTGAAAGTTTGTGGCCTTGAATTTTGTGATTAATCTTCCACAAGGTAATGTCTCTCCTACCTAGAAAATTATTTACTAGATTAAACCTACATTAATGTTAACAATGGCTAGTTTCTAATGGTTATTATGGTTGGGGTGAGAGATCATTATGGCAAGGTTATCTCTGCTTTTGCTGCCCCTTTAGAGCCTTATTATGTTATTTGTTGAGCTCAAAGGCTTTCATTCTTCTGAAAAAAAGTTTCCATCTACCCTCTAAATGTCTCTGTTGCTATCACATTGAAAGTGTGGATCATGTTTTTGTGAATGGTCCTATTGCTGGTAAAATGTGAAATTGGTATGATACTATTTTTAATACCTTCCATTTTAATGGTTCATTTTCTATTATGCAACTTCTCCAAGCATGTTTCTCTCATACTTTTAAGGGTCATGTTAAAATTGTTTTAGCTATTACTATTCTTTGGTATATTTGGATGGATAGAAATGATGCTAAGCATCATAATATTCCTACAAATTATCATCGTATTATTGCTAGAGCTAAAAAAAAACTTTCTCTTTTCAAAGCTAATCTTCTTACTCACTCTAGTTTTAAAGGGTGCAAGTCTGTGACCTTGAATTTTGGGATTAATCTTCCCCCAAGTAATGTCTCTCCTACCCAAAAATTATTTACTAGATTAAACCTAATTATCACTACATCAAGGTTAAAACTGATGGCTTGGCCTATAATGGTTATTATGGTTGTGGTGGCATTTTGAGAGATCATTGTGGCAAGGTTATCTCTACTTTTGCTGCCCCTTTAGATCCTTATTTTTTGTGTTTCTTTCATCAAGGATCATGGCATTTCTATTTGTTCACAACAAGGTTTTCATATGATCTAGTTTGAAGTTGATGCTCTCCTTTTAGATTTACTCAAATCGATGTATCTTAAAGTGTATTATTTACTTAATCATACTAGGAGGCTTCTTGCTAACATAGATTATCAAATTTCTCATATTTATAAGGAAGCAAACTCTTATACTAACTTTCTTGCCAATTTGGGGCCAAGTCTTCTTCTTTGCAAATGTTTTCTAATGATGACATACCTTTCCTTTTAAGGGGTCATGTGAATCTAGATAAAACTAGTTTGCCTTATGTTAGAAGCTTTTAGCCTTTTTTCCTCTTATGGGGCTTTGGCTTTCCCCTTGTTATTGGTTTTGAATATTTCTGGCTTTCTCTTTTGCTGGTTTGGTCTTGATTTTTTTCTTCACCTTAACCAACTTTTATTTTCTAGTTTGGTTTCTTCCCATTCTTTGAATAGGTTGTGGTTGTCTTTCCATTTATTGGATTTTTGCTCATATTTTTACTTTCTAGTTTATTTTCTCTCCCAACCTGGTAGAGGTGTTTGCAGTAGGTGGAGGCTATTGGATTTTGCTTGTCTTCTTGTTGGTGTGGTTCTCTTTATTAGTTGGATCTCTCTACAACCTATTTTATTTGCTCTGGAGTTTATGGTTTATTGTTTGCAGGAGCTGCCTGGCTATGGGTTTTTTTCCCTTTCTGGGTGTTGGTCATGCTATTTTTGTGACCTTCCTGCTGTGGTTGGCTGTTGTGTCCTTGTTCTTTGCTGATAAGGATGGTTTTTCCAGTTGCTTTGGTTTTCCTTTCTCTCTTGGTTTTGCTCCTACCGCTAAGAGGAGTTGTGTGATCTTGAAGGCTCTTTATTTTTTTATTGTAGCTTGGAGAATTGTTTTCCTACGGCTATCTATCCTTTCTTTAGTGCAATTCTGGATGACTGTAAGGTTAGATGCTTCTGGATTGTTATATCTTCTAAATGTTGGGTGTGCCTCTGTAATACTGAGGTTCTATTTTTAATTTGTGTTTTGAACTGGATGGTTGTAAACTACGGGTTGGATGTGTTTTGCACTTGGCTGATGATCACTTTGTTGGGGTTCTTATTTGCGGCTGTCTCTGGTTGTTGGATTATTTGTGATTCTAAAGGGATTTTACTTTTTTCTATTTTTGGCTACTGTACCTATCCTTGGATTTGGATTGGTGGCTGCTGCCTATGGCTTTCCCTTGGGATTTTTTTAGTGTTTGTGACTAGATAACTCTTTCTATCTTTCATCCTGATGGTTCAAAGTCTAATGATTTGAATCCTTGGCTGTCTTGGTGGCTCGTAGGGTGGACTGCCTTGCAGGCTGCTTGGATTGGGTGCTCTAGCTGGCTGGTTTGGCCAAAAGAGTATCTTTTTAAATATAATTTTCTTGATCTTTTCAAGTCTATGTTTAGAACTAGCTACTTGCTTTCCCATTCTTCTCTTTTGGTTTCTATCTACTGGGATTTTCATTTTTGGACTGTGGCTGAACCTCTGCCCTTTCATGTTTGGAGGGTTGCCTTGCTTGCTAATAATCTTGATGTTAGTCTTATTGTTCCTCTGGATATTATTATTTCTAGATCTTTGCATGTTCTTTTTATGAATGACCTTCTCAACTATGGTCCTACTTTTGCCTTTGTTTGGTCTATTCTTAGTCTTTCTTCCCTTATTGTGAGGTTTGCTCCTAGCCACTGTGTTAGAAATTCATGGTAGTGGCTTTGGTGGTGCTCCCTCTAGTCTAAAGCTTTCCTGATGGGTTACCTCCTTATCTACTTTGCAGAGTTTAATATATCTGACGGCTTGGTGTTTTGTGGTTATATTTGCTATTTGAAGTTTTATATAGGTTTATTTGATGATCGTCATTGGATAAGGTGCTATAAGAGATCTATGGTATAGGTTGGGAGACTTATAAAGCTGGATTGCGCTAGTTTCAAAAGGACTAGAGGAATTTTGTTGCTAATTTCAAGGATTATTTTTTGTGGATCTCTGTTTCTTTTTTATTAGCTTACTTTCATTATCTATTGTATTAGCTAGGGGGCTTCTCTCCTTAGGAGTTTTTGTAGCCCTTCGAACATTAGCTTACAGATTTGCCCCCTCTAAGGACTTTGTAAAATTTCCATACTTTCCCTAAAAAAAACCCTAAATCCTAAACCCTAAACCCTAAACCGTAAACCATAAAAATCTAAACCCTAAACCCTAAACTAACCTAAACCCTAAAAACCCTAAACCCTAAAGCCAAAACACTAAACCCTAAACCTAAACTCTAACCCTAAACCCTAAACCCTAAAAGCATAAAACCTAAAACCCTAAACCATAAAACCCTAAACCCTAAACCCTAAACCCTAAAACCTAAAACCTAAAACCTAAAATAAATAAAACCTAAAAATAAAATAATTAAAAAACCTAAACCAAAATAAAATAAAAGCATAAACTAAAACCTAACCTTAAACCTAAACATAAAAAGAAAAAAAATAAAAATAAACTAAAATAAAATAAATTAAAACCTAAACTACAACAACAAGCCTTAATCCCATTAGGTGGGGCCGGCTACATGAATCCTTCATCTCCATTGTGTCCTATTATGTGTCAAATTCTCATTTAATTCAAGTATACTAAAATCATTTTTTATACATCTTAACCAAGTCTTTTAGGTCTACCTCTACCTTTCTTAACATAAGGCAAATCTAATGCATCTACTCTCCTAATCGTCATCGGTAGGCCGAGCTTTATATGTGGCCAAACCATATGACTCTCCCTAATCTTATCTACCACTGAGCTACTCCAACTTTTCCGAACATACTCATTTTGCATTCTATCTCTAAGAGTAAAGCCACTCATCCACGAGCATCCTCTCTCTAACACTTAACTTAGTCTTACGCTTCTCTTTATTGGCCAACATTCATAAGTCATTGTAGGTCTTACCACCATCTTATAAAATTTTCCCTTAAGTTTAAGTATAACTTTTTTATCACATAATTGGCCAGATGCATTCCTCCACTTCAACCATCCAACTTGAATTCTATAACAACATCTCCATCTATTTCACCATAATTTTGAACAATAGAGCCTAAATATCTGAATCGCTCACTCTTATTAATGACTTGATCACCTAAAGTCACAACACTACCACTAAAACTTCTACAACTAAAATTACACTCCATATATTCAGTTTTAGATCTACTTAAATGAAAACCTTTAGACTCTAAAGTTGACCTCCATAATTCAAGTTTCTATTGGACTACCTCTCTAGTATTATCAACAAGAGGAATGTCATCAGCAAAAAGCATACACCAAGGTACATCTTCTAAATGCCTGTAAGAACATCCATAACTAAAGTAAAAGATAAGGGCTTAATGTTGATCCTTGATGTAATCCAACTAAAATAGGAAAATATTTTGTCAATCCTCCTTGTGTTTGGACACAAGTAATAGCTCTAGTATATATATCCTAATGACTTGAATATAACCAATATTAACTCCTTTCTATTCTAGAACTCTCCAAAGAACATCTCTTGAGACTTTATCATAAGCTTTCTCTAAATCAATAAAAACCTAAATTGAACTAAAAAAATTAAAAAACCTAAATAAAATAAAAACTAAACCTAAAATAAAATAAAATGAAAACTAAATAAAAACCTAAACTAAATAATAAACTTAAAAATAAAACATAAATATATAAAAAAATAAAACATAAACCCTAAACAAAAAAAAACCTAAACCTAAAATATAAATAAAATAAAATGTAAACCTAAACTAAAATAAGCTAAACTAAAATAAATAAACTATAAACCTAAACCTAAAATAAACTAAACCTAAACCTAAACCTAAAATAAACTAAACCTAAACCTAAACCTAAACTAAATAAAATAAAATAAACTAAAAATAAACATAAACCTAAAGAAAAAATAAAACTTAAAAATAAACCAAAATAAAATAAAAGCCTAAACCTAAACCTAAAAATAAAAATAAAACCTAAACCTAAGAAATAAAATAACAATAAAACTAGACTAAAAAATAAACATAAACCTAAAAAATAAAATAAAATAAAAACCTAAACTAAAATAAATAAACCTAAAATAAATAAACTAAACTACTTAAAAATTAAAATAAACCTAAATCAAAATAAAAAATAAAATAAACTAAAATAAAAAAATTAACTAAATAAACCTAAACCTACTAGTTTACTTAATTTAAAAAGAAAATATAAAAAAATATAAAATATAAAAAAAACCCTAACCCTAAACCCTAAACCCTAATGAAACTAAACCCCTAAACTACAACTCAGAAACCCTAAATGAATCTAAACCCTAAACCTAACAACCTAACCCTAAACCCTAAGCCCAACAACCTTAAACCCTAAACCTACCCTAACCCTAAACCTAACCAAACCCTAAACCTCAACTAAACCCAAACTAAACCTAAACCCTAAATTCTAAAACCTAAAATCTAAACTTAAACTAAATAAAACCTAAAATAAAATAAATAAATAAACCTAAACTAAATAAAATAAATAAAAAACAAACTAAAACCTAAGCTAAACCTACCTAAACTTAATCCTAACCTAAACTTAAACCTACAAATAAAAACTAAACTAAAATAAAATAAATAAAAACCTAAACTAAACTAAAAAATAAAATAAAACTAAAAATAAAAACCTAAATAAAATGAAAACTAAATGTAAAATAAAAAATAAAATAAACCTAAAATTGAATAAAATAAAAACTAAATAAAAACATAAACCTAAAAAGAAATAAAAAATAAAACCTAAACACTAAACTAATAAAAAAACCTAAGCCTAAAATAATTAAAATCAAATAAACCTAAACCTAAACTGAAATAAACTAAACTAAAATAAATAAAACTTAAATCTAAACCTAAAATAAACTAAACCTAAACCCTATACAAAGTAAAATAAAATAAAAGAAAAGTAAACCTAAACCTAAACTAAAAAATAAAACCGAAAAATAAACCTAAAATAAAAATATAAAACCTAAACCTAAAAAAATAAGATAAAAATAAAACTAAATAAAAAATATACCTAAACCTAAAAAATAAACTAAAATAAAAATCCTAAACTAAAATTAATAAACTTAAAATAAATAAACTAAATTAAAATAAATAAATAATAAATAAAATAAATAAAAATAAATTAAATAAACCTAAACGTACCAATTTGCTTAATTTAAAAATAAAATAATAAAATAATAAAATAAAAAATAAATAACCCAAACCCTAAACCCTAAACCTACAACCGTAAACCCTAAACCCTAAACCCTAAAACCCTAAACCCTAAACCCTAAACTAAGCCCTAAACCTTAAATAATAAACCCTAAAACTCTAAACCCTAAACCCTAAACCCTAAAACCTTCAACCCTAAACCTTAAACCCTATACACCAAATCCTAAACCCTAAACCCTAAACCATAAATCCAACCTAGCCCAAAATTTAAACCTAAACCTAAACTATAAGACCTAGCTCTAAAATCTTAAACTCTAAACCTAAAACCCTGCTAAACCCTAAACTCCTAAACCCTAAACCTAAAATACCCTAAACTTAAACCTCCCATAGCTAAAACTTAAACCTAAACCTAAAACCTAAAACTGGGCCTAAACCTAAACCTAAACCCTAAACCTAAACCCTAAACCTCTAAACCTAAACTAACCTAAACTAAACCTAAAACTACAACAACCCTAAACCTAAAATCCTAAACTAAATAAAACCTAAATATAAAATAAATAAAAAAACCTAAACCTAAATAAAAGAAAATAAATAAAATAAAATAAAACCTAAACTAAAACATAAGCCTAAACATAAACCTAAACCTAAAACTATAACTATAATGAAATTAAAAATAAAAGCTAAATTAAAATAAAATAAGTAAAAACCAAAACTAAACTAAAAAAATAAAATAAAACTAAAAAATAAAAAATTGAAATAAAATAAAACCTAAACGTAAAATAAAAATAAAATAAACCTAAAATTAAATAAAATAAAAACTAAATAAAAACTTAAATGAAATAAAACATTAAAAAAATCTAGAAACCCTATACCCTAAACTAAAACCTGAACCCTAAACCTAAAACCTAAACCTTAAACCCTAAACCCTAAACCTTAAAATCCCTAAACCTTAAACCCTAAACCATAAAACAAATCCTAAATCCTAAACCCTAAACCCTAAACCCTAAACCCTAAACCATAAAACCTAAACCATAAGCCCTAAACCCTAAACCCTAAACCCAAAAAAACCCTAAACCCTAAACCATAAACCCTAAAAAGCTATAATCCTTAACCTAAATGAAATAAAACATTAAAAAAAATCAAATAACATAAACAAAATAAAATAAAAATAATATAAAAAAACATAAACTAAAATTTGAACCTAAACTTAAACCTAAAAAAGAAAATATAATAAAAATTAGAAATTAAATTAAAATAAAATTAATATAAACTTGAACTAAATTAAAAAAAATAAAACATAAATAAAATTAAAACTAAACCTAAAATAAAAATAAAGTAAACCTAAAATAAAATAAAATAATAACTAAAAAAATTTAAACTTAAAAAATAAACCTAAAAATAAATAAAAAATAAAACCTAAAATTAAATAAAAATTAAAACCTAAACCCTAAATTGACAAAAAAACCTAAACTTAAAATAATAAAATAAACCTGAACCTAAACTAAAATAAACTAAATTAAAATTAATAAAACCTAAACCTAAACCTAAACCTTAACTAAATAAAATAAAATAAAGTAAAAATAAACTTAAACTAAAACTAAAAAAATAAAACCTAAAAAAATAAACCTAAAATATAAACCTAAAACCTAAATTTAAAAAATAATATAAAAACCTAGATCTGAACCTAAAATTAAAAATAAAACCTAAACCTAAAAAGTAAAATAATAATAAAACTAAACTAAAAAATAAACCTAAACCAAAACCTAGCCCTAAAAAATAAACTAAAATGAAAAACTTAAATTAAAATAAATAAACCTAAAATGAATAAACTAAACTAAATAAAAATAAAAATAAACCTAAATAAAAATAAAAAATAAAAATAACTAAAATAAATAAAAAATAAACTAAATAAACCTAAACCTACCAGTTTACTTAATTTAAAAAAAAAAAAAAATAAAAAACCCTAACCCTAAAACTAACCCTAAACCCTAAAAACTAAAATCTTAAACCCTAAAGCCTAAACCATAAACCCTAAACCCTAAACCTTAAACCCTAAAAGCGTAAACCCTAAATCTTAAACCCTAAAAACCTACAACCCTAAACCCTAAACCCTAAACCACAAACCCAAAAAAAAAAACAAAATATAAAATAAAAAACAAAAATTTAAAAAATTTAAAAAGCCTAAAAAACAAATAAATAAAATAAAACAAAAAAAACCCTCCCCTCACTACCATTTTTTGCAGCCCCTTCTTGTCCCGAGTTCCGGCGATTCTGGAATCCTTTTCCTTTTCGTTCTCTTTCTCATCATTTTTGAGTTAGTTTTCCAAAAATTTCTTTAGATTTGGATTTGAATCTTCGACCTTTAGCCAATCCTTGTTCGGTTCTTAAGTGGCACCATTTGCCATGGTGTCAGTTTCTACAAATACTTGGGGAAAACTAAATGCTCCAACTGCTCCGAATCAGGCTTTCGATTCTTTGGGTATAGTTAAACCTTTTGCCTCTAAATCCTTCAAAGTTTCCTTATCTTGTAAGGATTCTTCAACTTTGTTGATATTTCTTTAAACTTGGTTCATAAGACCTTCAAAGGTGTTCTAGCTATTATGTGCTCTAATTTGGATATTGAAAAACTAGCTGAGCTTTCTGCAATCATTGCAAAACTTATGGCCATGAAGTCTCAGAATGTTTTGTTACTCATCAACATCTTAGGAAGAAAGTGGTTAAAGATCCTAAGGTTGCTGGAAAAATTAGAGATTTAAAAGTAATAAAATAAAAACTACTTTAAATGAAAAGAATAATGGTGTTGTGAATGATATTATTGATGTTTCTAAAGATATTCCTAATGTTTCTAATGTTGTTACTAATGTAAGTGGTAGTGAAAATCTTGTTAAAAATGCTTCTAAAACTATTTTGGAGAGTAATAAGGGTTTGGCTGCTATTATTTTTATTATTCCTGAAAATTTGCAAGTGGATGATTTTCCTATTTTATTTTCAGATTCTAAGGAGATTTGTGTTGCTAAAAATCTTATAGAAAATGGTTCTTTTATTTTTCCTCAAAAAATCATTAAAAGAAAATCTTATTTTATCTTCTTTGAATCTGGGCAAGAATAATGGTATGGAGCTTGTTGATAATGTGCAGCCAAGTGTTTGTTTGCTTAATAAATCTACTTCTCCCCCTTCTTTAACTATTATTCTGGATGGTACTTTGCTTAGTGATAATTCTTGTTTAATGGATAAAGAGGATTTGTCTTCTTGTCAAATGGGATCTTCTTCTAAATCTATTATTAATAATGATGATAAAATGTTTTCTGATGATGAATCAATGGAGAATGAGATCGATTTTCAAACTATTTTTATGAAAAAGGAAAAAAACAATTTAAAAATTATCCTCTTAAACTTTCTAAATCTACTCGATCTTCTTCATCTTCTTTGCCTAATAAAAATTAATGTTTAACTTTCTTATTTGAAATGTGAGGGGCATTGGTACTCTTGCTATTAAGAATAGAATTAGGAATCTTTGTAGAATTTATAATGTTGGTTTCTTGGTTATTCTTGAACCTCTTATTTTTCTTCTAAAATAATGCATATGGCCAAGATGATTGGTTTTAGCAACTTTTATTTCAATAGCAATAATAAGATTTGGTTATTTTGGAATAATTCTCTTACTATTTATGTTATTAATGATTTTCATCAAGTTATTATTATGGATATTTTATTTGGTGATTATGATGCTTTTGGCTCTTTTTTATGCTGCTTGTAGCAAGTTAGAGGAGAATTCTTTGGGATGAATTATCTAGTTTTTCTTTTATTGTTAAGGATTCTTGGATTGTTGGTGGGTATTTCAATACGGTCCTTTCTTTGAATGAAAGGAAAAGGGGTTCTTTGCCAAATTTACATTCAATGGAAGATTTTGCAAATATGATTTTGGATTGTAATATTCATGATGTTGGTTACATTGGTTCTTAATTCACTTTGAATAATCATAGATTGTTGCAACAGTGGATCATGCATTATTTAATAATTATTGGTTAAACCATTGGCCATTAACTTTGGTGGAGCATCTTAGTAGAACTCTCTCTGATCATGCTCCTTTTTTTATTACTATTAAGGATGTTGTTCATAATAATAATATCATTAAAAAATTTTATTTTCAAAATATGTGGTTACAAGATAAAAGTTTTCTTGATGTTATTGCTTATAATTAGTGAGCTCCTTTTCCTCCTGATGATTCTGCATTTGGTATGTTGAGGTTTTGGCTTAAGCTTAAAAGGCTTAAGCATAATATCACATGGTGGAATAGAAACTATTTTAAAAATATTTTTGATAATATCAAGAATATGGAACCAAAGGTGAAAGATTTGGAAGAACTTGTTATTACTATTCTTCTTTTTGTTATAATCTTGCTGAAGCTAAAGATAATCTCATTAATTTTTAGAATATGGAGGAGACTTATTGGAGACAAAAGCTGCCTCTAAACATCTTTCTGAGGGGGAAAGAAACTCTAAATATTTTCATGCTTTGGTAATGAAAAAGAGAGTTCTTGGTCACTTTCATAAAATCAAGAACTTTGATAGTTCTTAGTTTATAAAAAAAGGATATATTTTCTTACTCTTAATTATTTTAAAGATGTTTTAAATAAAAATTGTTCACTTGAGCATTAATCCAATCCCTCTATAATCCCTTCTATTATGTCTATAGAGGATAATGAGTGTTTGGTTACTCCTCCTTCTGATGAGAAAATTTTTAATATTCTTAATGGTATGAATGCTGATTTTATTGCAGGGTCGGATGGTTACACTACTTTATTCTTCTAAAAAAACTTGGTTTATTATTAAAGCTGATCTTGTTAATGTTGTTAAGAATTTTTTTCAAGGGAATTCTATTCCTAAATATTTTACTAGCACTTCTATTGTTCTTATTCCTAAGAAAGATAATCTTGACTTTTGGAATGACATTAGACCTATTAGTCTTTATACTTTTTTCAATAAATTGATTTCTAAAATTTTGACTAATAGGCTTAGTAAGTTTCTTACTAAGATTATCTCTCCTAATCAAATTGGCTTTATGAAAGGTAGAACTATTTCGGATAACATCTTGCTTGCTCAAGAATTGATTCATGATTTGAATGTTAAAACTAGAGGTGGCAATTTACTTTTTAAGCTTGACATCACAAAAACTTATGATAACATTTCTTGAGATTTTCCTAATATTCTAACATTATTTGGTTTTTCTAATCATTTTTTCTTTGGTTAATAATATAATTACAAATGTTTGGTTTTTGTTAGTTATCAATGGTGAAATCTTTGGTTTCTTTAATTCCTCTCAAGGTATAAGACAAGGTGACCTCTTTCTCTGATGCTTTTTATTATTACGATTGAATATTTGTCTCATTGGCTTAATCTATTATTTTTAGAAGAATTCTAGTATGGAATCTTGGAGGTTTGGCTTTCTCTCATTTAAGCTTTGCTGATGATTTCATAATATTTTGTAATGGCTCGTTACATAATGTTAAAAAGCTTAAGGTTTTTTTTTTAAATAAATTTGAAAAGTAAAGTGGCCTTTTGATTAGTGCTCATAAAAGTTGTTTTATCACTTCTACTTCTATTTTTGTTCATAGAATTAATAAAATAAATGATATCACTAGTTTTTATCATCAAAATCTTCCTATTAAATATTTAGGCTCCCCTTTATATTGTGGTCATAAGAGATCCCATCTCTTTGATGAGGTAATTCATAATATTCAAAATAAAATTTCTACCCTTGAATTTCATTTTTTTTATCTTTTGGTGGTAGATTAATTGTTATTAAAAGTATTCTTTATTCTCTTCATTTTTATCTTTTGCTTAATATTGTTCCTACTTCCTTTATTCTTATCCGAATTGAAAGACTTTTTAATAAGTTTTTTTGGGGTTCTAGGAATTTGGCCAAAAGGCTTCATCGACTTCCTGGTCCAATATGTGTGGTACTATTTATGAAGGTGGCCTTTGGTGTAGATCTTTGATAGACTCCACCAATGTTTTTTCTTATAAGCTTTGGTGGAATTTTCAAAAAAATGAAAGTCTTTGGGCTAAATTCATGACATTTAAATATTTCAAAGGTAAGCATCCTTTGATTTGTAATTATAAACATGGTGATTCTATTGTTTGGAAATGGCTCTATGATATTAAATGGAAAGTGGAACCTCTCATTTTTTGGGGTACTAATAATGGGTCTTCCTCCTTTTGGCAAGATAACTGGATGTGAGACTTTTCCCTTGATTCTTTGCTTAATACCCATTCTACTTCTTCTTTGAAAGTTAGTCATTTTATTTATAATGGGGAATGGAATTTCTCTCTTTTAAATGAGTTGATTCTTGATTTCATTAGTAATAACATCATTAATATTCCTATTGCTGGTAATTTTCCATATCAAATTCTTTATGAAATTTTTAGTAATGGAGAATTTTCTTTTAAAGATACTTGGCATTATGTTAAAATAAAAAAAATCCACTTCTCCTATTTTCCTTAAAATTTGGAATAATATTATTCATACTTCTTACTCTATTTTTGGGTGGAGAATTTTATGGGATTATATTGTTGTTGACTCTTTACTTTGGGACAAAGGTTTTTATCTACCTTCCAAATGCATGTGTTGTTTTCATATTGAGAATGTCAATCATGTTTTTATTAATGGTGCCATTGCTTATAAAGTTTGGGGTTGGTATGATGATTTATTTAATTCAAGTTGCTTTAATGGCAATTTAATGTTAATGCAACATCTGGATTCTTATTTTGTTAATGTTGTTAAAGGGCATATCAAAATTATGGTGGCTGTTACTTTGATTTGGTTTATTTAGCTTGATAGAAATGATGCTAAACATCGATGTGCCTATGAACCATAAGAGGATTATTACTAGGACTAAAGAAAAGATTTTTTCTTTACATAAGGTTGCTCTTCTCAGTGGTAATAATTTTAGATGGTTTAAGTTTGTTTCCTCTAAATTGGGTATCAATTTTCCATATTGTGACTCGTCTCCTAAATATAAAATTATTCATTGGATTAACCCTCCTAATTGTTATACTAAAATTAATATTGATGGCTTTGTTGCACATAGCAAGTTGGGTTATGGCAGTATTTTTAGAAATAATCATGGGAATATTATCTTGGATTTTTCCACTCCTCTTTCTACTAAATCAATTATTTTTGTTGAATTGATGGTTGTTTTTTATGCTCTTAAGCTTTGTTTGGAGAGAAAGTTTTAGACTATTTGGATGGAATCTGATGCTAAGATGGTTGTTGCTATGATCACTAAACATAATCATAATGTTGGGCTTTTCTGTTTAGTTAGAAATATTAAAGCTATTATCTCTAAACTTTCTTTTAAAAGTACACATATTTTAAGAGAAGGTAACTCTTGTGTTGATTATTTAGCTGGTTTGGGGTGCGATCTCTCAGACTTTACTTTGTTTACCAATGATAATATTTCTAAGCATTTAAGAGGTTTTTCTAATTAAGATAAATCTGGTCTACCATATCTTATCTTTTAGATTTTTGTTGTTATTCTTTAGTTATTTAATTTTCCTTCGGCTGGTTTGGCCTTGTTATTTTGTTGGCCTTTGTCCTAGCACTTGGGTGACTGGTGCCTTGTCTCCTACTTTTGGGTATTAGTTTGGCCTATTTGGATTTTCTTTTAGGTGGTTGGCTTCCTTTGGCTTTGTTAGCTTTTGGTGCTTATGGATTTTGCCATTTGTTTTTCTGCTGTGTTGCTTCCCTCTGGTTTCTTTGGGCTGGTTGAGTTATTTAGGTTTTGGCTCTGACTTTTTCTTCCCTTTATGGTTTTGGTGGCTCTGCTACAGTTTGATTTGGTTGTTCCTTTGTGGGCTTTCTTTCCCTTGTTTTTGTGGCTCTACTGTTTCTTGGTTTGGATGGTGTCTATTGTGGTCCTTTTGGCTGGTGGCTGCATTGATGGGCTGTTTATTGTGGTTATTGCTTTACCCTTGGTCTGGCTGGTTGCTGGTGGCTATTTTTTTTCTTTTGGGTTGTTGCTGCTCCTGCTATTTCTTTGTGTTGGCAGTTTGATGGCAGGTATTAGAACTTTGTTGGTTATTGGTTATGGGTTAGCTCCTTAGTGGAGGTAAGTTTGGTTATGATGATTGGGATGTTATTTTTTGTTTTCTTTTGGCTTGTAACATTATTTGTAACTGTAACCCTTCTTTTGGAGTTTGGATGCTCACAAATTTTGTTGCTCCTTTAGTTGACTGTGACTGAGCGTGAGCCTTGTTCATGGATTTTATTTCTTTTGTCTCTTTATGTTCTTACATTTTTTTCATCTTTTCTCTTAACTTATCTCCACTTAAGTTTCTTGCAATTTTTTTTAGATCTTGGGTTCATACATGTGGTTTGAGATCTGCTTAGAGGGTCTCAGTGTTATTGCTGAGTTTTCTTTCTTTTCCTTTTGCATTTCTTCTTCTCTTGTATTAGGGGATATATCTCTTTAGGCATTATTGTAGCTCTTTGAGCATTGGTTTTGGAGATTTATCCCCTTTTAAAGACTTTGTAATCCTTTCCTTGTGGCAATAAAATTTTCCCTTTTTTTGGAAAAAAAACCATAAACCCTAAACCCTAAATCCTAAACCCTAAACACTAAAAACCTAAACCTAAACTAAATAAAACCTAAAAATAAAATAAATAAAAAACCTAAACCTAAATTAAATAAAATAATAAAATAAAATAAAAACCTAAACTAAAACCTAAACGTAAACCTAAACTTAAAAATAAAATAAATAAAAACCTAAACTAAACTAAAAAAATAAAATAAACCTAAAAATAAGAAACCTGAATAAAATAAAACCTAAATGTAAAATAAAAATAAAATAAACTTAAATGAAATAAAATAAAAACTAAATAAAAACCTAAACCTAAAAAATAAACCTAAAAATAGAACCTAAAAGTAAATAATAAAAAATCAAAACCTAAACTAAAAAGAAAAACCTAAACCTAAAATAAAAATAAAATAAACAAAATAAAATCAACCTAAACTAAACTAAAATAAACAAAACTAAGATAAATAAAACCTAAACCTAAACCTAAAATAAACTAAACCTAAACCTAAACCCAAACTAAATAAAATAAAATAAACTAAAAATAAACCTAAACCTAAACTAAAAATAAAACCTAAAAATAAACCTAAAACCTAAACCTAAAACAATAATATAAAAACCTAAACCTACACCTAAAAAAAATAAAAAAAATAAAACCTAAACGAAAAAATAAAATAAAAATAAAACTCAACAAAAAAATAAACCTAAACCTAAAACTAAACCTAAAAAATAAACTAAAACAAAAAACCTAAACTAAAATAAATAAAGAAAAATAAATAAACTAAACTAAATAAAAATAAAAAATAAGCCTAAATAAAAATAAAAAATAAAATAAACCAAAATAAATAAAAAATAAGCCTACCCGTTTACTTAATTTTTTTTTTGAAAAAAAAACCCATAAACCATAAATCCTAAACCCTAAACCCTAAACCTACAACCCTAAACCATAAACCTTAAACCATAAATTATAAAACCTTGAACCCTAAAACTTAAACCCTTACCCTAAACCATAAACCCTAAAAGCATAAACCCTAAAACCATAAACCTTAAACCCTAAACACTACACCCTAAACCCCAAATCCTAAACCAAAACCTAAACTAACTAAATAAATTAAAAATAAACCTAAACCCTAAAACTTAATAAACCTAAACCTAAACATAAACCCTAAGAATGGGTAGAACCTTGATGACAGGAATATCACTGTCAACCAGGCTTAATATAGATCTATAGTGGAGGCGAAGGCAGAGGCGGTGGTTATCGCAGTGGTGGTGGGGGATCTGGAGGTGCTAGTGGATCTGGATGTGGTGGTTCGAGCAGTGATGGTTATGGAGGCAGGAGGAGCGACGGAGGTTACAGCCATGGTGAGGGCGGAGGGAGAGATCGAGGATATGATGGTGGATCCGCTACCGAGAGGGTGGTTCTGCGGGGAACTCGATGATGAATCGCGATCTCTGCTGCTTATGGAACTGTGCCTTTACATTAGAGATGATTCTAGTTATCTAGGGTTTTTGATTTGTTGTATGCGTGTTTATTTTTGATCTATGTCATCGCTTGTCTCTTAGAAAACTAAGTGTTTTAGTTGGTTGATGAAATCAAACATAAGAAATGTCGAATATGAATTTATTCTCTGTTAAAATAAAACCAAAAACTCTAAACCATAAACTAAAAACTCAACCCTAAACCTAAAACCTAAACCCTAAGCCATAAAACCTTAAACCCTAAACTGTAAACCCTAAAACCTAAACCCCAAATCCTAAACCCTAAACCCTAAACCCTACCTACAACCCTAAACCTTAAACCCTAAATTTAAACCCTAAACCATAAATCCTAAATCGTGAAAACCTAAAACCCTAAACCTAAACTAAATAAAACCTAAAAATAAAATAAATAAATAAAACATCAACCTAAATAAAATAAAATAAAACCTAAACTAAAAAATAAACCTAAACCTAAACCTAAGCCTAAACCTAAACCTAAAAGTAAAATAAAATAAAAAATATAAACTAAGTTAAAATAAAATAATTAAAAACCTAAACTAAACTAAAAAATAAAATAAACTTGAAAATAAAAAACCTAAATATAATAAAACCTAAATGTAAAATAAAAATAAAATGAACTAAAATAAAATAAAAACTAAATAAAAATCTAAACCTAAAAAAATAAACCTAAATATAAAACCTAAAAATAAATAAAAAATAAAATGTAACCCTTACAGTAAAAGAAAAACCTAAACCTAAAATAAATAAATAAAAAATAAACCTAAACCTAAACCTAAACCAAAATAAACTAAACAAATATAAATAAAACCTAAACCTAAACTTAAAATAAACTAAACCTAAACCCTAAACTAAATAAAATAAAATAAACTAAAATAGACCTAAACCTAAACTAAAAAATAAAACCTAAAAATAAACCTAAAATAAAAACCTAATACATAAACATAAAAAATAAAATAAAAGCCTAAACCTAAACCTAAAAATAAAAAAATAAAACCTAACCCTAAAAATAAAATAAAATAAAACTAAACTAAAAAATAAACATAAACCTAAACCTAAGCCAAAAAAATAAAGTAAAATAGAAAACCTAAACTAGAATAAATAAACATAAAATTAATAAACTAAACTAAATAAAAATTAAAAATAAACCTCAATAAAAATATAAAATAAACCAAAACCTATCGGTTTACTTAATTTAAAAAGAAATCCTAAACCTTAAACCCTAAACCCTAAACATAAAATCCTAAAACCTAAACCCTAAACCCTAACCCCTAAAACTAACTCTAAACCCTAAACCTACAACCCTAAACCCTAAAAAATCATAAACCCTAAAACCTAAACCCTAAACCCTAAACACTAAGCCTAAACCTAAACCCTAAACTAAGCTAAAACCTTAAACCCTAAAATTAAACCCTATGCTAAAGCCAAAGGCCTAAACCTAAACCATAAAAAACCAAACCCTAAAGCTAAACCTAAACCTATTAAAAAAATTGGGATCTAAATTTGTTTATTAAAAAACCCTAAACCCTAAACTAAAACCTAAACCATAAACCTAAAACCTAAACACTAAACCCTAAAACCATAAACCTTAAACCCTAAACCCTAAAACCTAAACCCTAAACCCTATACCCTAAACCCTAAACCTTAAACCCCTAACCCTATACCCTAAACCCTAAACCATAAACTAACCCTAAACCCTAAAAAGCTAAAAATCTAAACTTAAACTAAATTAAACCTAACATTAAAATAAATAAAAAATCTAAACCAAAATAAAATAAAAAAACAAAATAAATTAAGACTAAAACTTAAACCTAAACTAAAACTGAAACCTAAACATAGAAAAATTAAAATAAAAAATAAAGACTAAAATAAAATAAAATTAATAAAAACCTAAACTAAACTAAAAAATAAAAACCCAAATAAAATAAAAATAAACCTAAACCTAAACCTAAACTAAAATAAACTATACTAAAATAAATAAAAATAAAATAAATAAAACCTACACTTAAATGTAAACTAAATAAAATAAAATAAACTAAAAATAAACCTAAACCTAAACTAAAAAAATAAAACCTAAAAATATAAAATAAAAACCTTAACCTAAACTTAAAAATAAAAAATAAAACATAAACCTTAAAAATAAAATAAAAAGAACTAAACTAAAAAAATAAAATAAAAAAATAAACTAAAAAGAAACAAAAATAAAAAAACCTAAACTAAAATAAAAAATCTAAAATAAATAAACTAAACTAAATAAAAACAAAAATAAACCTAAATAAAAATAAAAAATAAAATAAAAAAATAAACAAAAAATAAACTAAATAAAATAAAAAAACCTAAATCTATCAATTTACTTAATTTTAAAAAAATAAAAAAAAAATCTCTAACCCTAAACCCTTAACCCTAAAACTAACAATAAACCATAAACCCTAAACCCTGAACCCTGAACCCTAAACCCTAAACCATAAACCCTAAACCCTAAATCCTAAAACCCTAAACCCTAAACCCTAAATCTTAAACCCTAAAACCTACAACCCTAAACCCTAAACCCTAAACCATAAACCCAAAATCCTAAACCCAAATCCTTAAACCCTAAATCATAAACCTAAACCCTAAACCAAAACCTAAACCCTAAACACCCTGCAAACCCTAAACCCTAAACCCAAACCCTAAACCCTAAACCCTAAACCTCAAACCTAAAGGCCAAACACTAAAGCCTAAATAATAAACCCTAAAACCTAACCTAAAATCTTAAACCCTAAACTTTAAACCCTAAACTCCAAACCCTAAACCCTAAACTTAAATCCTAAGCCAAAAACTCTAAACTTATTTTCACTTTTTTTGGCTTGAGTTGGGTTATGTTTTGGACCTCTTACTTCTAACTTGGCCTGGTGGTTCTTATCTTTCCGCTTGGGTTTTTAGTTTTAGTCGGTGGCTACTATCTTCTCTGCATTATTACTTTGGTTGCTAGTGGATGAGATAGTTTCTGCTCTGGCTTTATTCTATTTTTTGCACTGTTTGTTTTGTTGGCTCTCCTCTTGAACTTGAATTACTTTTTGCTGGTTTTTCATGGTTGAATGGGTGGCCTTCCTAGTGGGAACTACTATTGGTTGTTTCCTTTTTGGGACTTATTTTGGAGAGTTTCCAGGCTACTTTTTTTGGGGTTGCCTCCCAGTTCCTTGTTGTTTGTTGCTGGATTATTCTTTTTCCTTGGTTTTGTGTTTGGTTATTCTCCTAGTGTTAGCCTCTACTGGGTATGTTATTTGCAGTAGGTTTTATGTTGTTATTATGCTTTCTATCAGGTTAGTCATTTTTGCTAGGGAAGTTTGGTTTTTGGTGGTCCCGCTAGTTGCTATTTGCCTTTCTATGGTGGTTGTGCTTCTTTTGGACCTCTATTGTGGTGCTTTGTTGGTTTTCTACTTTTCCTTGGCTGTTGGGGATGCTTCCTTTGTTGGTTACTTATAATGGGCTATTCTCTAGTGGTTGCCTTATGGCTATTTTACTTAGCTGGTTTTGTTGGAGGACTTTTAGTTGTCCTTGGAATCTTGGTTGGTTGATTTTTTTCCTTGTTGGTCTTTTCCTTCTTCTTGGAAAATTTGGAGCCTTTTGCTATGCTAGTCAAACCTTTATTGATCCTTTTGGATTGGACTTTTTGGTATCGAGTGGTTGGTGGATGCCTTTGGCCTTCTTTTGTGTGGTTGTTTTGTCTTCTAGTGATTTTCACTGGCTGCATCTTATGTTTCCTTCAGTTGATGGTTTCATTTATGACATGTTTAGTCATTTGTGGTTTCTCACCCTAGTTTGGCTTGATGACTGCTACTAGTTGGGACTTTTGATTGAGGGCTCCTATCTTGGTTTTGTTGGCTATTTCTGAGTTAATTAGCATGGGTCTGGTGCTTGTTGATGGCTGGTTCTAGTTTTCTCTAGTTTGTAGCTTAGATGGGTATTTGGATAATGGTTGTTGTTGGTGTTTTGACTTTGTTTTAGCCTCTCTCTAGGTTATTATGATTAGTCTGTTGTGGTTTTTTTAGTGGTTTGGCTGCTAGCTGGTTGCTGGCCGATTGTTCTTTATTTAATGGTATAGGATCTGAAACTCTATGGACTGCTGGCCTTAGATGTTTTCATGTATCAAGTATGCTGGCTATGATGGATTTGATGTTACTCACCTCTTCTCTCTAGTTGGTAGCATTACATATTATTGTAACCCTTCTTTATGAAGTTTGGATGCTCATAGGTATTGTTGCCCCTTGGGATGATCCTAACTAGAATAAAACCTAAAACTCTAAACACTAAACCCTAAACCCTAAACCTAACCCTAAACCCTAAACCCCAAACCCTAAACCTAAAGTAACTAAATAAATTAAGAAATTAACCTAAACCTTAAAACCTAATAAACCTAAATCCAAACCTAAACCCTAAGAATGGGTAGAACCTTGACGACAGGAACATCACCATCAACCAAGCTCAGTCTAGATCTAGCGGTGGAGGTAAAGGCAGTGGTGGCAGTTATCACAATGGTGGTGGGGGATCTAGAGGCACTAGTGGATATGGAGGTGGTGGTCAGAGCAGTGGTGGTTATGGAAGTGGGAGGAGCGATGGAGGTTATAGCCGTGGTGGTGGTAGAGGGAGAGATCAGGGATATAATGGTCGAACCAGCTACTTGAGAGGCTGGGGTGGTTCTAATGGGAACTGGAGAAACTGAAGAATGATTGATCTGATCTACTACTTATAGAACTGTGTCTTTATAGTAGAGACAGTTCTAGTTATCTAGGATTTTTATTTTGCTCTATGCGTGCTCATTTTTTATCTATGTCGTCACTTATGTCTCAAAAAACTTGGTGTGTATGGTGTTTATTTTTGAGATATGGGACACCATGCAGATCTTAGGGGGTACTTATTGAAATGATCAGGCATGACATTAAGGAAAGATGCACTTTCTTGAAAGATAGAAATCATTACCCTATAATCGACCTAATCACCAAATAAGGACTCTTAAGGCATGATGGGTCTTCGAATGTACTAGAGATCTTTCCCTTACTTTACATGGAAAAGTAAAGCAACATTTATATTAAGATGGGTTCATTAAGTTCTGTATGGAGGCAAGCCTCCATAGTTAAAAAACAACCACCTTGGATCCTAAATATAGGTAGCTTTAGCATAAGCCAAAGTGTAACCTAAATCTAAGTGAAAATAGGCATATGGTTTAACTCCATAAGAGAGGATAAACCACCCGACTGGTGGACTTAGAACCATCTGGAGTGGCAGCCAGCTAACACCTCCTATGCTTTAAATCTAAGAAGTCCAGTCATATGATTTGCATGATTAGTTAGGCTATTGTTTAATTAAAAATAAACTAAAGTCCTTAAACCCACTCCCTAGGAGACTAGAGCATGAGTGGTATGAACATATGACTTAGTCTAATGTAAAATCTTTTCATATTTATTTATTTTGACACTTCATTTTGACAAAGGCATTCAGTTTTTGATACCTACATGCATGATAAAATAAGGTTGTTGGCTAAATCAATAAGAAAGGGGTGTTTTCCAACACAAAGGATTCCCTCATAGGTCAAGCATTCCCCTATCATGCAAGGACAAAAATCCCTTACTTTCAAGAGTGAAATAATATGATGTGCATGTTGTTGGCCATTCAACATTCAGCTAAGGGGTTACTAAATCTTTTAATTATCTTGATTTATGTCCTAGGTTTTATGTGAGGTTCTGAATTGTTTAAAACTTTAGTCATTAGTTATAGTTGGGAAAAAATGTTAATTTTTTCTTAAGAGCCTAATTACATTCAAGTTCACACATTCAAACATCAAACATATAAAGAAACTAAGAAAAGCTTGCCATCCTAATTGCACACTTTCAACACAACATCAAACAAATTTTGTAAGTAATAACCAGGGATAGGAAAGATATATTTATATTATACAGAATAATAATCTATAATATATATGGTCTTCATGTATCTTCCTTCTTCTTTGACTTGGTTTTCAAAAGCATCACATGGCCTCCCATGATAAAGCCTTCTAGCCAATGCTCATCCTTATCTCCCCATAGCACTAATCCTAATTCCTAATGTAAAATTATATTAAAAATAGGAAAAGTAAATCTAACTACACTTAGAAGATAAGTGTTAGCTAAAGACACAAACAACCCATGCAGTTATATTTATAATTTGGACTTAACACCCTGCACATGAGTAACCAAGCCCATCTACCCTAACTTGGATTATGCTTAGGGGATTAAGCAACCTGTAGAGAGAGCATTTATATTTATTTTTAAGCATCCCCTTAAACATAATCCCTTACAAAAAATATGATTAGGCTAATCACGGCCTACCATCTATTCTACGAAACATACACCTTAACATCCAGTCTAAAATAATACATCATAAAACAAAACATACATCACACCATGCACCATCCTAACATAAGGCTATAAGTGGTGACTTAATCTAATATGTGTGTATTAAGGCTTGTGTGGTATGTCCTAACTAGGCTTTAGAGTTATGATTTTCTAAGTGTAGAAAGATTCAACTTAAAGGGTGGTTTCACTTTGAGTGCTTTAATTAATTTGCAAGTTTTAATTTATGTTTTCTTTTGTTTCATATGACCTACACTTAACAACTAAGTGTTGTAAAGAGAAGAAAAGAGGTTGGCCTTTTTCATCCCTACCTTAAACCACTTTCTAAAGCCTATTAATTTGATTTAGTTCTCTTTAGTGAATGGCTTATTACACATTTTAGATTAATCCTAAGTTTAGGTTCTCTTTAAATAATTCTATTCAATGTGAAAGGCTTCTTAAGATTAATCTAACTGAAATACTATCACATGAAACATGCTAAATCATTCCTTTCCAGCACATGTAACATACATATGATTAAGTCTTAAGTATACCTACACATACAATATGTTTTAGCATACTTGAATGATGGATGTGAGCATGTACATTTGAAGCTTTATATTTCCCCTCTGATTGAATTATTTTATCATATTAATTTAAGGCTCTATCTAAATTCTTATGAAAAAATACATAGGGATAAAATTAAACACGTATGTCATTGTTAACCAAGGAAGTGATGTAATAAAATGACCTCATTGGGTCTAGCTAAAGCCTCATATTCCCGGGATATCCGACTATATACCATTACATCTAAACCATATGTAAATTCTATGCATGAACATAAGAAAGAGCTCCAAATCACATGATCAATTAATTCAATCACTTGAACAATTGCAAAAGAATGCATTTATTAATAAAAAAAGAAGGATTCTCTATTAAATTAAATACACATGTATGTATAAAAGACATAAGCAAGTACAAGCCTTTGTTAAACCTGGGAAGTGAGGTAATCAAATGACCTCCTTAGATAGCTAAAGCCTCATATTCTTAGGATGTCTAGACTATATACCATTTTTCTTAGATACATACACATGTATTCATAATTTGGAGAATGAAAATCATGCAAAAAAATGATATTTAATTTGATTGATTCATTTAATATTGAAATACATAAGAATGAAATCAAATGGAGTACAAGTTAAGGAAATAAGGAAGTGTAATCAAATGACTTCCTTGGGGCTAACTAAAGCCTCATATTTCTAGGATGTCCAGACTATATACCCATTAACATTCTCACTTACATAAATCAATACATAAATAAATTGAAAGGAGCTTCACTTCTTACATTTAAGTTATAATCACATGCATCTCCTATGTATTTATAACTAGCATTCATAGCATATGTAACCATTTATTTATAAGCTTTGGAAAATATGTTTGGATTTAATAGTGATAACAACCACACATATTATAAATTAAATGAACACATGCCAGCTTGACATAAAGGAAACCCATTTGACTTAATTAATTTTGAAAAGATGAATGTATGATTTCAAATGACATACAAAATTTAACATGATTGGAAAGGAATCAATGAGCATAAATATGCAATTTTATTAAATTAAATTAATTCCTAAGGACAATCAAATCAAATAAAAGTATTTAAAAAACCAACACTTTTTAGTTATCACTTTCAATTTCATATTTGATTTGGTTTGAAGAAATGAGGGAAAGTTTTCTGATCCCAACCCATTCCCATGTTTGTGATTTAATTTGGTTTAATGAAAAGTAATTGAGTTGATTTTATGGGTTAATTAGGATGTACTATGCATTAAATCCACTAATTAACCCTTACCTATGTTGCCTTAATTTAATTAACCAAGTAATTATGATCCAACATGATGTGTACATACATTGGAAATTAAATCAGAAATGAACCTAAGAAATGAAAGAGGCCTAATGCAATTGGCTCACAATTAGTGATTAATTAAGTTAAGAAACTTAATTAAGTACTTTCATGGTTTTCCCACACATGTGGGTTAACCATAATTTCCTTAAATTTCTTTAAGATATTGAACACCTAAAGATCTACTAATGAATTGATTAATTAAGATTTCATGTGATTATAGTTTCAAATTGATTAATTAAAAATTTAATTAATGACTTAAACCATCACTTAATCCCAAATTAATTAATTTCCATTCAAGTGAAATGGACTTAGGAAAAAGATTGGGAAAGAGGTCCCAATCTCATTCCCCATGCCCATTCACTGTTTCACAATGATTAGCAAGCTTAATTAATTATTTTGTTACTATTTAGAATATTATTTAATTGCTTAATTAATTAGGAAAGTAATTAAGGTTAAGATAACCAGTTTCCTAATTAAACAAGCAATAAATCCCAAGAAAATTATGAGATGCAGAGGTCATCCCATTAATCAACCTCAAAAGTTTTTAATTAAGCTAATTATCTTTTGATAGAGTAATTAAGCTAATTATATTTTTAATTAAACCTAAATTAAGCCTTAATTACTGTTCAAAATTAATTCGGATCAATTTTGATTGAATCTCCTCTTAAATACATTCAAAATAAATATTTACTTGCATTTTTATGATTTTTCTATGACCTGTTATAATTTTCCAAACTTTCAGTTGATTTAAATGATTTTCCATGATTTTTATAAAGTCTAATAATTTATTTTAACTATTTGAACTTCAGAATGCAATATCTCCGAATTCATAAATCCTTTTGACTTGAAATTTTCATGGAAGGTAGATTTTACGCTCAATTTTTATCTTAGAGAATTTCAAGTGATTCTGATGTGTCTTTATGGTTTAATTAATCAAATTTGATTTTACCTAAAGCTTAAATTAAGTCATAATATTCTGTATAATTTGGGGCTTTTGATTCATTGGATTCCTCTCGGAAAGATAAATCCAATGAGCCCTTATTTTCAATTTTTAGTTAAGTATTTTATTTTTTATAAATTTTTTTAAGTTTCAAGTGTTTTTAATTAATTTTTAAAAAGCATAAAATCACTACTTTATTACTTAACATAGTCACTGGTACGCTAATTGGACCACTAGTTCCATGTGGACATTGAGATGCCCTCAGATGAGCGAATGTGACAGGATGATCACCTGATCATGGATCGAATGGTCCAGATCGATACGCATGATCCGCATGATTTGAGCCATGTGATACATCGACAGAGCTATGGGATCCATAGGATCTGAGCTATTCATCTCCCTGAATGGGAGATCGGATAGCTATCGAGCGATCCAATAGAAGAGGTAGATGGAACACTATTCTAGGTGGGATTTTTGTGATTCTTATGAAGAAATTGAACAGAAAACTTCATTTTAGGCTCAACTTTTTAGCAATCTGCTCCAAAAATCACTCAAAATGCATGGAGATGATGTAAAATAAAAAAAATGCAAGGGTAGTATAAAGAATATTCCTAAAATTAACAAAAACCATTACAAACAAAAGAACCTAATACTATGTTTTGAAAATTATCTCAGGGGATGATTTTTTGGTGGTGGTGATGATTCGAGCATGATCCTGAGTGGAAGATGAAGCTTTGGAATGGGTTCGGGATCTTGCTTCACATTAGAATATCCACCAATGGCACCACTTCCTCACCGAATCCACTTGATTTTGATGGCTTTGCTCAAAACCAAGTAGAATGGTTTATTGGTTGGTTTGGGAGCTCTAGAGAGTGAAATGAGTGTGAGGAGAAGATTTTTTGCCTCTTTTCTATTTTCTTATAATGGCCAAAAATCACCTCATTCATGGTGATTTTGGCTCCCAAGGGTGTCCTTTGCTTGGGGTGGTTGGGATTCTCCTTAGGTGGCATAATTGGTTGCCCAAGGAATGGGAGGTGGCTGCTATGAAGGAAAAAGTGGGTGTCCTAGCAAACAAGTGGAGGTCCTTCATTCCAAGTGTTCCAATGAGGGAGGGAGGTGATTTCACCTCCCCAAAAGTCATGGATGACCCAACCACCTCTTGGGTTAGGTTGGACAGTGTCCTTGGAGCCTAGGTGGACCAATTTACATGGGTGTTTTGTCTTATGTGATAACCTTAGCCTAAGGGTAGAGTGGTCATTTGATATTGAATTTGATTTAGGCATATTTGAAATGATTTAAAAGTGAGTTGGACCAAATTTCATGTCATTTGGAGTTCATTTGGTTAGGTTTGGTTCAATTTGACCCATTTGGGTCATATTGAGTCAAAATGGGTTAGGTTGACTAATTAGTCAAATTGGGTCAAACTAAGGATTAGGTCAAGTTCATATTACTATTTGGAGAGGATTGTATGCTTTAGTTTGATTTGATTTGGATTTAATTTGGGTTTAGTCTAATTTGACCCTTTATGTCAATTTGGGTCAACTTGGGTCAAGAGGGCCAACTAGGCTTGGTTTGGCTCAATTGAAGGTCAAGTCATGTTTAAATATTGATTGTGGGTTGATTTAAATTATTAATTTTAATGAATTTGGCTTAGGTTGTAATTTGGCTAGTTTGGGTTCATATAGGCTAAAGAGTTGACTTGGTCAACAGGCTAGGTTGACTTGGTTTGACCCAATTTATATCAATTGATCATCCTAGGGTGATCAACAATCATGACATGAAGTTTGGATTGGCTTAATTCACTTTGATTTGGATTGAATTGGATTTTGGTTCATGTAGGTCAAATTGGCCACTTTGGGTCAAGTGAACCAATTGGATTTAGTTGGCTTGATTTAGTTGAGTTTATATATAGATTTAAGATTGATATATAAATTCAATTGCAATTAGTTTGGATTCAAATGAGTTTTGGTTCATTTGAATATTTCAAGTCAAATGGGCTAGGTTGGGTTTGACTAGATGATTGTAGGTTTCATTTATATTTGGATAGATGATTGAAGGAAATGATTGATTCAAGAGAAAATCCATTGATTTTGGCTTGATTTAGATCGATTTTGGCCAAGTTCAAGGAAATGGCTTAAAGGGTTTATATTAGGTTTTGATTTGATTTTGGGTTTGATTTTGGCTAATTGAATTTATATTATATCTATATTTGAGAAGATAATTTAAGGTACAATTGATTTATAAGAAAATCAATTGAGTTCAGATGGAATTGGATGGAAATTTGGCTAAGTTCATGAAGGTTGATTAAAGAGCTTGGGAAAGATTTCAAGTTTGGATTTGATCTGAGGTTTCAATCATTTGGAATTGAGTTT
Organism: Cymbidium sinense; assembly: GCA_021442155.1. NCBI lineage: Eukaryota > Viridiplantae > Streptophyta > Magnoliopsida > Asparagales > Orchidaceae > Cymbidium > Cymbidium sinense. The sequence goes on from CM038219.1 coordinate 34,595,402, forward strand.
GCACTTGATTTGGATTTAAAATTGAGTTTGAGGTTTGGTTGGAATTTTGGATTTGAATTGAATTTAAGAAGGTGTACATGGATTGGGTTTAGGCTATAGGGTAGGTAATTTTCCTAAGTCTCTAAGGCATGGCCTAATCCTATGATTAACCCTTCTAAGTCTCTAGGCTTAGGTAAAGTGTTCACCCACTCTCTAGAAGTGTCTTATGACTAAAGAAACCTTAGTGTCTAGAAGTTTTCTCGGTCTAAGAAGAGGAGGTTGTGAACTCACTCCAAAAGTGAGGTTAACAAAAGGACCCCTATGGGGTGTGGTGTAACCGACAAGGCACACCGCACGTATTGGCATTGATCGAGGCAATCAAAAACATCAAAAAGGATGCAAACACTAATGAAAATGATCTATACCTAAACCTGAAAGGTAGATAGAATCATGATCTGAGTGCAAAGCAGCTCTCTTTATGCCAAGGGCATAAGAGAGCCAGATGGAATCCATGGGGGATTGAGTATGTGAACCTTCCACTAGGGAAGCAGGTTCAAGCTATCCGCTGAGGATATGAATTTGAGTTTGATTGTGAATATGATTTGTTTAGGTGTGTATCCACTAGGGATAAGAATCTATAATCTGCTAGGGATTGGGAATGTGAACGTTCCACTGGAGAAGTAGGTTCGGGCTATCCACTACGATAAGAGTCTGATGGTATTTCTTATGGCTCCACTTGGGAGATTAATTTGATTTGCTCCTCGCTAAGGAGAAGTTTGGTTTGTTCAATATGTTTTAATTTGACTCCACTGGGATGGTTGGTTTCAAATTTTGTTTATTATGGACCTTGTCGGTGTGCGATGGAACCACTTAGATGGGGCTATGTCAGCTTTGACCTATCTTAGATTTACAAATCCAAAGGGATAGTCTGCCAGCCATAAGGTAGGACTATCCAACCTAAGGGGTTGCCTATTGGAGTGCAATGGCTGTACTTGGGAAGAAAACATAGTAGAATTAAATCTTTCAAAGTAGGGATCAACCAATAGGGTGATCTGTTGGATCCACAATAAATTGAACCCAACCTAGGGGTGACTCCTGAGTGAATGCCACTAGGGGACTTATTTCAACTCAAAAGTATTCAAGATTAATTTCATTAATTTCATTGATTTGTTTTAATTTGATTTGGTTTTTTTTCATTTTTTTAATTTCATTTGATGGATCCCATCAATGTGCGATGGACCGCACTGAGAAGGGGCTATGTCGACCTTGGCCTATCTTAGATTTACCAATACAAAAGGGTAGTCTAGAAGGGTAGGATAATCCAACCTAAGCGGTGCCTTTCGGTGTGCAACTTTGCTAGACAAAGCATAGTAGACTTACATCTCCAAAGTAAAGAATAACTACTGGGGTGACCTGTTGGATGCGTAACAAATCGAATTGACTAAGTGCTGAAAAGAATGAGAAGTAGACTTACATCTTCCAAATCCAGGACGATCGTCGGGGTAACCTATTGGTGGAAAAATAGATTGAACCTAACCTAAGGGTGACTATTGAGAGAGTGTCATGTGGAACTTATCTCAACTCATGAGTTATTAGATGATTCCTATAGGGAGTTTTGCTGACACTGCCCTAAAGATAGGATGCCTACTTGGGATAGGTGCCACTTGGGGCATTAATTCTGAATCCACAAGCAAATATATATATATATATATATATATATATATATATATATATATATATATATATATATATATATATATATATATATATATATATATATATATATACATATATATATATACATACGTTGGAGGTGATCTTATGCCACCTGAAAGGGGCTATGTTGGCTGACCTATCTTTGATTTACTAGACCAAGGGAGAATCTATGCATCCATAGAATAAAATCTCTAATCACAGGGGTGGTTACGAGGAAAGGGGGACTGTCTAATCCAGCAGTAACCGGGGTAGTGTCTAAATGAGATCACAAAAGATGTGAGCCAAATAGAGTGCCCACAAGGGAGGTACCACTAGGGGCGTTATCTTAGACCCTGCAAATAAGAAAGCCTGTAGGTGTATGGTAGCCAACTCATGGAGAAAGCAGACTTACATTTACCATGAGTGGTGTATCCACTGAGTGGGTCACTGTCAGCATAGCGAACATCAACCAACCTAAGGTTCCCGTCAGTGTGTGATAATTAGTCTAGGAAGAAGGCGTGTAGATGTATATCTCCCTAAAGTTGAATTGATTATCGAGATAGTCTGTCGTTGGCTCGATAGCTGCTATCTAACCTAGGGCTGCCCGTCAATGTGCAATGGTTGTACTTAGGAAGAAAGCGTAGACTTCGAAGTAAGGAACAACCACTGGGGTGACCCATTGTTGGCATAATAAGTCCAACCCGACCTAAGGGCGACTACTAAGTAGGGAGTCACAAAGAAGTACTGGACTCAGACTTGAAGTAGTCAAGAAGAAAGGTGTCGTTGGGGGCCTTTCCTTAATCTTCTACTCGACCAAGTCAATTCGCGATGACTAGTCCAAGAAAAAAGCATATAGTAGATTTATATCCTCTTGAATGAAGCCAACATGAAGGTAGCTTACCGACCTCATCATAAGGCCTACCATGCTAACAAGGCACTTGTCGATGTGCAGTGGTCAAGTCAAGGAGGAAAGCATAGTAGACTTACATCCTCCTAAACAAAGGACCACTAGGGTGACACACTAGCGGGGTAGCACATCAGCCCGACCTAGAGCAGCTAATGAGTGAGTGCCGTAGAGGCGTTATCCCACATCAAAGTAGCCCGATACAAAAGATGTGTATGTGGGTTTGTCAGATATACTCAACTAAGTTAGTTCATGATGGCTAGTTTAAAAAGAAGGCATATGAAACTTACATCCTCTTAAACGGAGCCAACAAGAGGGTAGCTTATCAATCACGCAGTAAGGCCTACCATGCTAACAAGGTGCTCATCAGTGTGCAGTGGTCAAGTCAGGAAGGAAAGCGTAAAAGATTTACATCCTCCTAAATAAGGGACCACTGGGGTGACACACTAGCAGGGTAACACGTCAGCCTGATCTAGAGCAGCTAATGAGTGAGGGCCATGGGGGTGTTATCCCACATCAAAGTAGCTCGAGACAAAAGATGTGTATTTGTTCATGTGTTTGTGTGTAGTTTGTAATTTTGCTGTGTTAATGTAAGATAGGCTGCCGCTTAGGTTCCTTACACCTACCTTAAACACATCAAAGAGTGGATGAAATGGTGCCACAAGGGCAATGTGACTCCACCAATAAAGGATGTCGCTCAGGTTCTCTTACACCTAACTTAGTTGTACTAGTCAAAATAGTAAAACCTAAAGTTAAACCAAAAATAAACTAAACCTAAACCCTAAACTAAATAAAATAAAATAAATTAAAGATAAACTTATGTCTAAAAAATAAAATAAAATAAAAAACCTAAAATAAAATAAACTAAACTAAAATAAATAAATAATAAATAAATAAAATAAAAAAAATAAAATAAACTAAAATAAATAAACTAAAATAAATAAACTAAATAAACTTAATAAACCTAAACCTACTAATTTTCTATATTTAAAAAATCCTAAACCCTAAACCACAATTCCTAAACCCTAAACCCTAAACCCTAAACCCTGAAGCTAACCGTAAATCTACAACCCTAAACCCTAACCATAAACAATAAAACCTAAATAAAAAAATAAAAAAATATCAAAAAACCACCATAAACCTTAAACTATAAAACATAAAACCCTAAACTTTAAATGCTAAACCCTAAATATTAAATGCTAAAACCCTAAACCCTAAATTCTAAATAAACTATGGGCCCTAAACCTGCACCCTAAGGCCCTAAACCCTAAACCTAAACTACCCACCCTAAACTCTGGGCCCTCCTTACCCCCCATGCCACCTAAACTAATCCTAAACTGATCACACCTAAAGGGTTAAACCTAAGCCTGAGATAAACTAATAAAACCTAAAGAAAAATAAAGTAAAAAAATAAAATAAAATAAAAACATGAACTAAAACCTAAACCTAAACCTAAAAAGAAAAAAAAAACTAAATTAAAATAAAATAAAAAAAACCTAAACAAAACTAAACCTAAAATAAAAATAAAATAAACCTAAAATAAAATAAAATAAAAACTAAATAAAAACCTAAATAAAAAATTTAAAATTAAAATAAATTAAATAAACCTAAATAAAAATAAAAAATAAACTAAACATACAAATAAATAAATAAACCTACTGATTTGTAATTTAAAAAAAGATAAAAAATAAAAACAATAAACCCTGGACTTAACCCTAAACCTACCCTAAACCCTAAAGCTGAGCCACTAAAGCCTAAAACCCTAAACCTATAAACCTAAACCCCAGGCCACTAACTAAACCTGACCACAACCTAACTAAACCAGACCCAAAACCCAAAACCCAAAACCCTCCCTAAACCCTAAACCTTAAAAATCTAAAACCCTAAATCTAAACTAAATAAAACCTACAAACAAAATAAATAAAAAAAACCTAAACTTAAATAAAATAATAAAATAAAATAAAATAAAAACCTAAACTAAAACCTAAACCTAAACCTAAACCTAAATATAAAATAATATAAAAAATAAAAGCTAAAATAAAATAAAATAAATAAAACCTCTAAAATTAAAAAAAAATAAAATAAACCTAAAATAAAAAAGCTAAATAAATTACAAATTAAAAATAAACCTAAAATAACTAAAAACTAAACCATAAAAAAAAAAAACTTAAACTAAAATAAATAAAATAAAATAAACCTAAACTAAAATAAACTAAACTAAATAAATAAAACCTATACCATGCACAAATAAACTAAACCAAAACCTTAAACTAAATAAAATAAAATAAACTAAAAATAAACTAAACCTAAACTAAAAATAATAAAACCTAAAGATGAGCCTAAAATAGAAACCTAAAACCTAAACCTAAAAAATAAAATAAAAAGTTAAACCTAAACCTAAAAATAAAATATAAAACCTAAACCTAAAAAATAAAATAAAAATAAAACTAAACTTAAAAATAAACATAAACCTAAACCTAAACCTAAATCTAAAAAATAAACTAAAATAAAAAACCTAAACTAAAATAAATAAACCGAAAATAAATAAACTAAACTAAATAAAAATGTAAACCTAAATAAAAATAAATAATAAAATAAACTAAAATAAATAGAAAATACACTAAATAAACCTAAACTTATCGATTTTCTTAATTAAAAAAAAACCATAAACCATAAACCCTAAACCCTAAACCCTAAACCCAACCCTAAATCCTGAAACTCTAAACCATAAACCCAAAACCCCCCTAAACCCTAAACCTACAACCCTAAATCCGAAGTCTTAAAACACAAACCCTAAACCCTAAACACTTAAAACATAAAAACCTAAACCTAAACTAACCAAAACCTAAAAATAAAATAAATAAAAAACCTTAACCTAAATAAAATAATAAAATAATCTAAACCTAAACCTAAACCTAAACCTAAACATAAACCTAAACCTAAACCTAAATAATTAAATAAAAATAAAAACTATACTAAAATAAAATAAATAAAAACCGAAACTAAACTAAAAAGATAAAATAAACCTAAAAAATAAAAAACCTAAAAGTAAAATAAAAATAAAATAAACCTAAAACAAAATAAAATAAAAACTAAATAAAATCTAAATATAAATATATATATATATATATATATATATATATATATAATATATATAAAATAATAAATAAAAAAAAAAAATAAATAATAAAATAAACCTAAACCTAAACTAAATAAAACTTAAACCTAAAATAAAAATAAAAAGATAAACAAAATAAAATAAACTTAAAAACTAAAATAAACTAAGCTAAAATAAATAAAACCTAAAATAAACTAACCTAAACCTTAACCTAAATAAAATAAAATAAAAAAACTAAAAATAAACCTAAACCTAAACTAAAAAATAACACCTAAGAATAAACCTAAAATAAAACCTAAAACCTAATCCTAAAAAAACAAAATAAAAACCTAAACCTAAACCTAAGAATAAAAAATAAAACCTAAACCTAAAATATAAATTTAAAATAAAACTCAACTAAAAAACAAACTTAAACCTAAACTAAACCTAAAAATAAACTAAAATAATTAACATAAACTAAAATAAATAAACCAAAATTAGATAAACTAAACTAAATAAAAATAAAAATTAACCTAAATAAAAATAAAAAATAATTCTAAAATGAATTAAATATACTAAATAAACCTAAATCTATCGGTTTACTTAATTTAAAACTAAAACCTACCTCAACTAAATCTGACACTACCTATACCCTAAATCCTAAACCTAAAATACTCTCCCTCCCTCCTGACCCCAACCCTAACCAAACCCTAAATCTACCCTAAACCCCAAACACTAAACCACTAAACCTTAAACTGACCACTAAAACCACAAACCTAAACCCAAACCCAACCCAACCAAAGGCCCACTAAACTTGCTACTCACCAAACCCTAACTTAAACTCTACCCACAACCAACCCAAAACCCAGTGACCTAAACCATAATCTTTAAACCCACACAGAACATGAGTTTAAACACTAAACCCTAAACCCTAACCCTAAACCCTAACCCTCCTACCTAACCCTAAACCCTAAACCCTAAACCCTAAATCTTAAAAACCTAAAAACATAAACCTAAATAAAATAAAATAAAAATGATAAAATAAAAACCTAAACTAAATCCTAAACATAAACCTAAAAATAAAATAAAATAAAGAGTTAAAAAAACTAAAATAAAATAAATAAAAACCTAAACTAAAATAAAAAATAAAATAAACCTAAGAATAAAAAAAAAACAAAATAAAAACTAAACATAAAATAAAAATAAAATAAACCTAAAATAAAATAAAATAAAAAGTAAATAAACACCTAAACCTAAAAAATAAACTTTAAAATAAATAAAAATAAAACCTAAACTAAAAAAACTAAAACTAAAATAAAAATAAAATAAACAAAATAAAATAAACATAAAAATAAAAAAATAATAAAACTTAAACTATAAACTAAAAAAAACCTTAACCTAAAATAAAAATAAAAATAAAATAAACTTAAACTAAAATAAATAAAACCTAAACCTAAACTAAATGAAATATAATAAACTAAAAATGAATCTAAACTAAAACTAAAAATTAAATCCTAAAACCTAAACCTAAAAAAAACCTAAAACCTAAACCTAAAAAAATAAAATAAAAACCTAAACCTAAACCTAAAAATTAAAAAGAAAATTTAAACCTAAAAAATAAAATAAAAATAAAACTCAAATTAAAAATAAACCTAAACATAAAAAATTAACTAAAATAAAAAACCTAAACTAAAATTAATAAACCTAAAATAAATACACTAAACTAAATAAAAATAAAAATAAACCTAAATAAAAATAAAAAATAAAGTAAATTGAAAATAATAAAAAATAAACTAAATATGCTAAATAAACCTAAACCTACTAGTTTACTTAATTTTTAAAGAAATACCATAAACCCAAAATCATAAACCCTAAACCTTGAACCCTAAAAGACCCTAAACCCTAAACCTTAGACCTAAACCCAAAAAAGCTAAAAAGCTAAACATAAACAAAATAAAACCTAGAAATAAAATTAGTGAAAAAACCTAAACAAAAAACATAAACTAAAACCTAAACCAAAACTAAAACCTAAAAAAGAAAATAAAATATAAAATAAAAACTAAACTAGAATAAAATAAATAAAAACCAACTAAACTAAAAAGTAAAAAACCTAAATAAAATAACAACTAAACCTAAAATAAAAATAAAATAAACCTAAAATAAAAACTAAATAAAGCCTTATACCTAAAAAATAAACTTAAAAATATATAAAAAATAAAACCTAAACCTTAAACTAAAAAAACCTAAACCTTAAATAAAAATAAAATAAAATTAAACCTAAACTAAAATAAACTAAACTAAAATATATAAAACCTAAACCTAAACCTAAAATAAACTAAACGTAAACCTAAACCAAAACTAAATAAAATAAAATAAAATAAAATAAAAATAAACCTAAACCTAAACAAAAAAATAAAACCTAAAAATAAACCTAAAATAAAAACCTAAAACCTAACCTTAAAAGTAAAATAAAAGCCTAAACCTTTAAAATAAAAAATGATAAACTAAACTAAAATAAAATAAATAAAGCTAAAATAAAAAATAAATAAAATGAAAATAGAAAAAAAATAAACTAAATAAATCAAAACCTACGAGTTTACTAAATTTAAAAAAAATAAAAAAATAAAAAAACCTTACCCTAAACCCTAAACTTACAATCCTAAATCCTAAACCCTAAACCCTAAACCCTAAAACCCTAAACCCCCTAAACCCTAAAACCCTAAACCCTAAATCATAAAACTTACAACCCTAATCCCTAAACCCTAAACCCCAAACTCTAAACCCTAAACCCTAAACTCTAAACCTTAAAAGCCTTAAAAACTAAACCTAAACTAAATAAAAGAGATTTCTACAAATGATTAGCCTGAATTTCTCTAATATAGAAAAAAAATTGTATGAGCTTTGTATGTCATAGTAGACTCTAAAGTTTCATAGAGATGCTAAAGGGTAGCATCCTGTTCATGGAAAAATTAAGAAAGAATCTACTTACGTTTAGACACCTAAGTGTCCATTTGTGAGCAATCCTCTTCTATATAGATAGCCTATCTAATCACAAAACTTCTCTCTAATCGATATTGCCTTCTCAACTGCAGCTCTTTCAATTTAGTATATATGTCGAGGAGCTAAATCTATGCTTTTAAAAATCTCTCTCTAGTAGGATTTCAATGCTTTGAGACTGTGCTTGAGATCTTGGTGAATTAGGGAGACTTGAGGCAAAATATAGCTGAATGAGAATTTTACAATACTGATTGTATGTAAAAAAATCTCTTAATAAGTAGTGTGTAAGAAGAATAATCCAAACTCAATATCTCTGCATAGGGATTTATAGAACCATAGCTCTCCTAGTTTGAGACTCAATGATGCAACATAATGTAACAAATAATTCGCTTCAACACAAAAGCAAGAAAGCTCAAGTAAAACTCCTAAGTCAATGCTTAGAAATAGGTAGCATAGTTTTGTGAGAGATTTAGGACACTCATAGATTTTTTGCTGACATCTAAAATATGATTTAACAGAGATTTTGGATCCCAACATAATATCTATCATATTTTCTATTTCTTTATTAATAGTTGTGTTACTTCATTTAGATGTATTCATTTGAATTTGATTTAAGGGTGGAAATAATAAATCCTACATTTGATGACATTCTTTTAGGTGCAAGAACTTTTGATGTTATTTGAAATCTAAAGTTTGTTGAAAAGCCACATGAAAATTAATTTTATGTAGTGTCACTTTTAAGTTTAGGGCTCAAGTCGATTTAAACCTACAGAACATTAGCTTAATGTTTCCCTAATTTTAGAAGATAACAACAATACTTCAAATTTGTTCATGTACTCATTTATAATTTGAATTTTTTACTTTAGCGAGTAAAACTCTAAATAATTGATCTTAGTAGGATAAACACAAGTAATTTTCTTAACAATAATTTCATTTCAACCATGTAATAACTTACTCTAATCCCAACCTTCCTGGCTCTAGATTTCTATCTAGTAGATTTTTGTTTAGCAGTATGTTTTAGTTTTATAAATCCCAATCTTCAAAACTCACCAAACCCTAAACCTTAAACTAACCCTAAAGACAAAATCCTAAAACTAAATCTAAACCCTAAACTCTAAACCATAAACCTACAACTTAAACCCAACCTTAAACCACTAACCCTACCCTAAACCCTAAATCAAAACCTCCCTAAACCTCCACTCCAAACCCTAACCTTAAACCACTCCCTAAATCATAAACTAAACCATAAAGCCTAAACCCTTCCCTCTAAACTTCCCACTTAAACTCCCACCTAAAACTCCAACCCTGACCAAACCCTAAACTAAACTCCCTAAACCCTCCATGACCCAAAATTCCCTAAACCCTAAACCCTCCACCCCCACTACCCTAAACCCTAAACTCCTAAAACCTAAACTAAATAAATAAATAAACATAAAATAAAACTTAAACCTAAAATAAAATTAAATAAAATAAACTAAAAATAAACATAAATCTAAAATAAACTAAGATAAACATAAACTCATATAACCAAGCTCCGGGTTTGCTAATTTAAAAGATCTCTTATGACCTCCACCTAAATCTAAAGCTACCTTGCTAAATCTCCACTCCCTTAAACCCTAAACCACCTAACCTGATCCTAAACCCTAAACTGACTCCACCCAAATCTTACCCTCTAACTTTCCACAGGCCACTAAAAAACTAAAGCCTTTGGGTTTAAACTGAGCCTAAACTTAACTAAACCACAAACAACTAACCTACCCCACTCTAAACCCTGGGCCCACCACCTACAAACCCTAAACCCAAACTATATAAACTAAACCTAAATAAATAAAACCTAAAATAAAATAAATAATAAACTTAAATAATTTGAAATAAATAAAATAAAAGTTGAAATGAAAACCTAAAAATAAAATAAAATAAAATAATTAAAAATAAACTAAAATAAGTTAAATAAATAAATAAAACTAAAATAAAATAAATAAAAATCTAAACTAAATAAAGAAACATAAAATAAATAAACTAAATAAAAATAAAAAATAAAATAAATTAAATTAAATAAAAATAAACTAAATAAACTTAAACCTACGAGTATATTTAATTTAAAATAATTATAAAATTATAAAATTAAAAACATAAAAAATTAAGAAAATCTTAACCCTAAACCCTATACCTTAAAACTAACCCTAAACTCTAAACTTGCAACCCTAAACCCTAAACCTAAACCTAAACCTAAAAAATAAAAAATAAAACCTAAATGTAAAAATAAAATAAAAATAAAACTAAATTAAAAAATAAACATAAATGAAAACCTAAACCTAAAAAAACTAAGTAAAATAAAAACCTAAACTAAAATAAATAAACCTAAAATAAATAGACCAAACTAAATAAAAATAATAAATAAACCTAAATATAAATTGAAAATAAAATAATCTAAAATAAATAAAAAATTAAGTAAATAAACTAAATAAACCTAAATATGCTGGTTTACTTAAATTTTTATTTTTTTTAGAAAAACCCTAAATCCTAAATCCTAAACCCTAAATCCTAAACACTAAACCCAAAAACAAACCTTAAACTTTAACCCTAAAGATTATAAAACTAAAACCCAAACCCTAAAATAAACATAAAATAAAAACCTAAAACTCTAAAAAAATAAAAATAAAAATCTAAACCTAAACCTAAAATTAAAAATATAAAACCTCAATCTAAAAAATAAAAAAATAAAACTAAACTAAAAAATAAATATAAACCTAAACAAAACCTAACAAATAAACTAAAATAAAAACCTAAATAAAATGAATAAACCTAAAATAAATAAACCAAACTAAATAAAAATAAAATAAACCTAAATAAAAATAAAAATAAAAAGAAATAAAATAAATAAAAATAAACTAAATAAAACTACCTACCATTTTTATTTTTTTATCACTTCACCTAAAACCCTAAACCCTAAATCTTAAACTTACCCAAAAATAACCAAACCATGACCCCAACCCTAAATCCTGATCACTGATCATCCCAACCCCTATACTACCCTAACTGAGCTTACCACTAAACCCCAAACCTAAACCTAAACAGGCCAAACACAACACTAAAACTTAAACCTAAACCTGACCCTCCAAACCTGAGCCACACTAAACCCACTGATCACTAAACCCCTAACTAAAACCTGAACTAAACTGACCAAATCTGAACTGACCTGACCCCAAACTCTCTAACTAACCTAAACTAAAACCCTGAAACCTAAAACCTGGGCCTTAACAAACCTAAACCCAAACTGCTAAACAAAACTACTTCTAAACACTAAACCTTAAACCTAAACCCTAAAACCATAAACCTAAAAACCTAAACTAAACCCTAAACCCTGGGCTCCTTATACAAGAAACCCCACTCAAACCCTAAACCCTCCTAAACTAAACTTCAAAAAAATAAAATAAAACCAAACCTAAATAAATTAAAAATAAAACTACCTAAAATAACAAAACTCTAAATATTTAAATTATCCTCTAAAAATAAACTAAACCTAAACCTAAACTACCAACCTTAAACCCTAAACCCTAAACCCTCCACCTCCTAAACCTAAATAAACCCACTACAACCACTCCCTAAAACTAAAAACCTAAAACTTGTGCTAAACTAAATAAAATAAAAATAAAATAAATAAAAAAAACCTAAACCTAAATAAAATAATCAAATAAAATAAATTAAAACCTAAACTAAAAAACTTAAACTAAAATAAACCAAACCAAACATAAAAAATAAAATAAAATAAAAAATAAAACTAAAATAAAATAAAATAAAAAACCTTAACTAAACTAAAAAAAATAAAATAAACCTAAAAATAAAAAACATAAATAATATAAACACTAAACATAAAATAAAAATAAAGTAAACTTAAAATAAAATTAAAAAAACTAAATAAAAACCTAAACCTAAAAAATAACCTAAAACTAAACTTAAAATAAATAAAAAATCCTAAACACTAAACTAAAAAAACCTAAACCTAAAATAAACAAAATAAAATAAGCTTAAACCAAACCTAAAATAAACTAAACTAAGAATAAGTAAAAGCTAAGCCTAAACCTAAAAGCAGGTAAACCTAAACCCTAAACTAAATAAAATAGAAAAAAACTAATAAAATAAACTAAAAACTAAAAATAAAACTAAAATAAAAACCTAAAACCTAAACTTAAAAATATAAAAAAAAAACCTAAACCTAAACCTAAAAAAAAAAAAATAAAACCTAAACCTAAAAAATAAAATAAAAGTAAAACTAAGCTAAAAAATAAGTATAAACCTAAACCTAAACCTAAAAAAATAAACTAAAATAAAAACCTAAACTAAAATAAATAAACCTGAAATAGATAAACTAACCTAAAAATCCTAAACCCTAAATCCTAAACCTTGAAGCCCTAACTTATAACCCTAAACTCTAAACCCTAAACCATAAACACTAAACCCTATACCCTAAAAACTTAAAAACTTAAACCTAAGCTAAATAAAACCTAAAAATAAAATAAATAAAAAAACCTAAACCTAGATAAAATAAATAAATAAAACCTAAATTAAAACCTAAACCTAAACCAAAAAAATAAAATAAAATATAAAATAAAAAAAATAAAATAAAATATATATAATTTAAACTAAATTAAAAAAAATAAAAAACCTAAATAAAGTAAAAACTAAAAATAAAACTAAGAAAAAAAACCTATACCTAAAATAAAATAAAATAAACAATATAAAATAACCTAAAATAAAATAAAATAACAATATAAAATAAACCTAAAACTAAACTAAAATAAAATAAACCTAAACCTAAACTAAATAAAATAAAATAAACTAAAATAAACCTAAACTAAAACTAAAAATAAAACCTAAAATAAAACCTAAAACCTAAACTTAAAATAAAATAAAAAAACCTAAACCTAAACCTAAACCCAAAATAAAATAAAAATAAAACTCATAAATAAACATAAACCTAAAAAAATAACAAAATAAAACTTAAACTAAGATAAAACCTAAATAAATAAAATAAAGATAAAAATAAAAATAAAATAAACTAAATAAACCTAAACCTCTTGGTTTGCTTGAATTAAAAGATCCTGACCCTAAATCCTGGTCTGAGGCTGAGGCCTGGGCCCTAAACCTGATCCTTCAGTGGACTGTGCCTAAATCCTAAACACTACTGGGCCATAAACCAAAGAATAAAAACCTGGGCCCACTGACCTAACACATTGACCCTGGGCCAGGCCATGAGCCTAAGCCATAAACCCACCCTAAGACCCTGAGCTCTAGGCCCTGGGCCAGGCCCTGACCTAAACTGAGCCCTGATCCTGATCCTGGGCCAGCCATAAACTGGGCCTGCACACTGGGCCACTGAGGCTGAGCCTGGGCTTGGGCCAGCCACACTGACTCTGGGCCACAGGCCACAAACCCTACCCCAGGCCCCTGACCCTACCATGAGCCACTGGCCAGCCCACCCTGCACCCTAAAACCTAAACTTAAAGGCTAAATAAGACCTAAAATAAGATAAATAAAATGCTTAAACATAGATAAAAACTAAACTAAAACATAAACCTGGGCTGAGCTAAGATAAACTAAAATAAACCTAAACCTACTATAAAGATAAAACCTAAAATATATAAAATAATCTAAACCTAAATCTAAATAATTTAAAATAAACATCCTAAAAATAAAACCTGACCCTAATTATGGATAAAATAAAACTCACTAAAGATAAACCTAAACCTAAAAATAAATAAAATAAAATAAACTAAAATAAATAAACAAAACTAAATAAAAATATAAATTAAAAGTAAATAAAATAAAAGTAAAATAAACTTGGATAAATAAAAAATTAAATAAAATAAAAAACTCTTGGTTTAATTTTTTTTTTTTTAAAACAAAATGGTATACCCTAAACCCTAAACCATATAACTAACCCTAAACCCAAGACCACATACAACCCTAAACCAACTACCCACAACCCTATCCCCACTCTAAACCCAACTCTAAAAACCCTTAAACTTTAAACACTAATGATGCAGTACCCTCCTAAACCACCTAACCACTACACTAACCACACTAAACCCTAAACCCTAAACCCTAAACCCTAAACCCTAAACTAACCTTAAACCCTAAACCCTAAGAATGTGAAGAACCTTGATGGCATAAATATCACTGTCAATTAGGCTCAGTCTAGATCTGCCAATGGAGGTGAAGGCGGAGGCGGTGGTTATCGCAGTGGTGGTGGGGGATCTGGAGGTGCTAGTGGATATGGAGGTGGTGGCTGGAGTAGTGTTGGTTATGGAGGTGGGAAGAGTGGCTAGATTCTGGTTGTGGTAGTGAGTGGCGGAGGAGAGATCGAGATTTGATGGCGGATCTTACTACCGATGGTTGATGGGAAGTTGAGAAACTGAGGAATGACCAATTCGATCTGCTACTTATGGAACTTTCTTTATAGTAGATACGATTCTACTTATCTTGGGTTTTTAATTTGCTCTATGGGGGTTCATTTCTTATCAATGTCGGCGCTTGTGTCTTAGAAAACTTGTGGTGCTACTTGGTTAATGAAATTGAAAAAAGAAATGTTGAATCTGAATTTGTTCTCTATTAAAAAAATTTTAAACTCTAAACCCTAAACATCATACCCTAAACCCTAAACTAACACTAAAACCTAAACCCTAAACTAACCCTAAACCATAAATTGTAAACCCTAAAATCCTAAAACCTAAATTGAAACTAAATAAAACCTAAAATTCAAATAATAAAAAGCTAAACCTAAATAAAATAGAAAAAATAAAATAAAATAAAAACCTGAACTAAAACCTAAACCTAAACATAAAAATAAAATAAGACATAAAAATAAACTAAAGTAAAATAAATAAAAACCTAAACTAAACTAAAAAAAATAAAAAACCTAAATAAAATGAAACTAAAAATAAAATAAACCTAAAATAAAATAAAATAAAAACTAAAAAAACCTAAACCTAAAAAGTAAACCAAAAAATAAATAAAAAATAAAACCTAAACCCTAAACTAAAGAAAAACCTGAACCTAAAATTAGAATAAAATAAACAAAATAAATCAAAATAAAACCTAAACTAAAATAAACGAAACCTAAACCTAAACTTAAACTAGATAAAATTAAAAAAAACTAAAAATAAACCTAAACCTAGACTAAAAAATAAAACCTAAAAATAATCTTAAAATAAAAACCTAAAACATAAACTTAAAATATAATAAAACCTAAACTAAACCTAAAATAAAAATAACACCTAAAAGATAAAATTAAAATAAAATTACCTAAAAAATACACCTAAACCTACAAAATAATAAAAAATAAAACCTAAAACTAAAACAAGATAAATAAACTAAACTAAATAAAATAAAAATAATCCTAAATAAAAATAAAATAAACTCAAATAAATAAAAAATTAACTAAATAAACCTAAACTCTTGGTTTGCTTTTTTAATAAACTAAACCCTTTATTAAATATCTAATCATACCACAAATAACCCAAATACCCTACTCTAACCAAACCCAACCCTACCTAAACACTACACCTCTAAAATAAACCCTACAACCCTAAACACCTAAACCCTAAACCTAAACCCAAACCTTAAACCCTAAAACACAGCAACCTGAACCCACAGACCCACCCTAAACCCAAAACTCTAAACCTTAAACTTGAAGAATGGGAAGAACCTTAATGGTAGGAACATCACTCAACTGGGCTCTCTACCTGGGTGGAGAGGCAAGGCATGGCGCAGTTATTATATAGTGGTGGTGGGGGATCTGGAGGTGTTGGTGGATAAGGAGGTGGTGGTCAAAGTAGTGGTGATTATGGAGGCGGGAGGAGTGATAGAGGTTAAAGTCATGGTGGTGAAGCAAGGAGAGATCGGGGATATAATGGTGGATCCCTCTACTTAAGAGGCGGTGATTAGTTATGATGGGAACTAGAGAAATTGAAGAAATCCAAAATGATGTTATGCGTGTCTTTCTTTAGAGATGGTTTTACTTATCTTGGGTTTTTATTTGCTCTATGGGTGCTCATTTTTTATCTATGTCATCATTTATGTCTTAGAAAACTTGGGGTGCTACTTGGTTGATGAAATTGAAAAGAAGAAATGTTGAATATAAATTTATTCTCTATGAAAAAAAACCATAAACCCTAAACTAAAACTTAAACCTTAAACCTAAAATGTAAACCATAAACCCTAAACCCTAAACCCTAAACCCTAAGCCCTAAACCCTAAAAACCCTAAACTCTGAATACTAAACCCTAAACCTTAAACCCTAAACCCTAAACCCTAAACCCTAAACCTAAAACCTAAACCCTAAACCCTAAACCCTAAACTGTAAAACCCTAAATCGTAAACCCTATAACCCCTAACTCTAACCTAATAACTTAAACAAACCAAAAAACCCTGTTTAGTTGCCCTCCCACTTTCAAAAATCTGGTGATTTAAGAACCCCATTTTCCCTCATCATTTCTCCTGTTACTGTGTGGATTTTCGCTAGTAAGCCTTTCTTTCTTCAGCCTTTGACCGACTATCCTTGTCTCCCTTGATTTTGATGGCTAGGTCCGATCTTGCATTTGGCAAAGATAAATTGATAATTTCTGTTTCTCCTCCTAAAGCAGATTTTTTGTTAGGTAAATCTAAGGTTGCTTCTTCTAAATCCTTCAAAGATGCCTTATCTAGTAAGGATGCTTCAACATCCCCTGAATTTTTGGTTATTCTTGTTCATACGACTTTTAAAGGCATTCTGGCTATAATAAGTTCTGATTTGGATATTGAGAAACTAGCTGAACCTTATGCCTTTACTCTGATTGGTAAATTTTCTTTTTGCTAGCATAATATGGAAGATATTCAATTTTTCTTTCATGATTTAAAGCTTTCTAGTGCATTTTTAGTCAGTTTGTTGGATGGTCGTCATGTCCTCATTAAGTTATCTAATGATCTTGGCTATAGCTAGATTTTCTCTCGTCATTCTTATTATGTTAAAAATTATCAAATATGCATTCTTAAATGGACTCCTTTTTTCACATTCAAGAAGAATCTCCTATAGTGCTGGTTTCGATTGCTTGCCTAATCTTAAGATTCATTTTGTTAATTATCAATTTCATCAGGCAGTTGGATCTATTTTTGGTATACCTTTACAAATTGATCAAGCAATTGCGGCTAAGTCTCTACCTTCAGTTTCTCATATCCTTATTGAAATTGATGTTACAAAGAAGTTTCTTAAAAAGATTTGGATAGGGTTTTATAAGTATGGTTATTTTTAGTCGATTGAATTTGAAAACCATCCCATTCTTTGCAATCACTGCAAAACCCATGGCCATGTCTTTTCGGATTGTTTCATTGCTCATCCTCAACTTAAGAAACAATTTGTTAAAATTCTAAGTGGTTGATCAATTTGGAGATCATTTAAGCGATAAAAAATTGCTTCTTCTTCAAAAAAGATAAAGATGTTGTTGATGGTATTGAGATCCTTCTAATGCTTTTACCTCTTGAATGGTTTTTAAAATGTGCTAGAAATGAAGATGTTGTTTTGAATGAAAACTAGATTTCAACTGCTTGTGTTCCTTTGCTTTCAGGAATTGTGCAAATTGATGCTAATCCTATTTTGATTTCTTCCTTTAAAGATACTTCTGTTTTACAACCTAAAAATTTTAAAGATAATGTTTCTCTTTTTTATTTTCAAGAACCTTTAAAAGAAAATGATGATTTAAATTCTTTAAATATGGAAGATGTTGATGGTATGGATACGATGGATTTCATGCAATTTATTTCTTACTTGCTTTAAAAAAATTTTTCTTTCCCTTTAACCGCTAATTGATGGCTTTTGCCTATGCTTTCTTCTCAATTAATGGATAAAATGTTTAGTGCCTTATCGCTTGGAATCTCCTACCAAATCTATAGTTGTTAAAAGTTTTAATGCTTCTTCTAATGATGAATCTTTGGGAAATGAAATTGGTTTTCAAACTATTTTTGTGAACCCTAAACCCTAAAACCTAAACCCTAAACACTAAACTAACCTTAAATCCTAAGCTAACCCTAAACCCCAAACCCTAAACTCTAAAACCTTAAACCCTAAACACTAAGCTAACCCTAAACCTTAAACCCTAAAACCCTAAACCCTTAACCTTAAACCCTAAACCTAAACTAACCCTAAACCCTAAGCTAACCCTAAACCCTAAACCCTAAACTAACCTTAAACCCTAATCTAACCCTAAACCCTAAACCCTAAAACTTAAACTCTAAAGCCTAAACACTAAACCTTAAACCCTAAAACCATAAAACCCTAAAACCATAAACCCTAAACCCTAAAACCTAAAACCCTAAACCCTAAACCCTAAACCCTAAACCCTAAATTAAATTATAAACCCTAAACCTCAAACCCTAAACTCAAAACCCAAAACCCTAAAACCTAAAACCTAAACCTAAACTAAATAAAACTTCAAAATAAAATAAAAAATAAAACCTAAACCTAAATAAATTAAAAAATAAAATAAAAACCTAAACTAAAAAAAACATAAACCTAAGATAAACAAAATAAAATAAACCTGAACCTAAACTAAAATAAATTGAACTAAAAAAATTGAAACCTAAACCTAAACCTAAAATAAACTAACCTAAACCCTGAACCCTAAACCTACAACCCTAAACCTTAAAACCCTAAACCCTAAACCTTAAACCCTAAAACCTAAAACACTAAACCATAAACCTTAAACCCTAAAGCCTACAACCCTAAACACTAAACCCTAAACCCTAAAAACCTAAAAACCTATGCCTAAACTAAATAAAACCTAAAAATAAAATAAATAATAAAACCTAAACCTAAATAAATAATCAAATAAAATAAATTAAAACCAAAACTAAAACTTAAACCTAAACCTAAACCAAAACCTAAACCTAAACGTAAAAATAAAATAAAATAAAAAATAAAAACTAAAATAAAATAAAATAAATAAAAACCTTAACTAAACTAAAAAAAATAAAATATACCGAAAAATAAGAAACATAAATAATATAAAAATTAAACATAAAATAAAAATAAAGCAAACTTAAAATAAAATATAAAATACTAAATAAAAACCTAAACCTAAAAAATAACCTAATACTAAACTTAAAAATAAATAAAAAATCCTAAACACTAAACTAAAAAAAACCTAAACCTAAATAAACAAAATAAAATGTTTAAACCAAACCTAAAATAAACTAAACTAATAATAAAAGCTAAACCTAAACCTAAAAGCAAGTAAACCTAAACCCTAAACTAAATAAAATAGAAAAAACTAATAATAAACCTAAGCCTAAACTAAAAAATAAAACTAAAATAAAAACCTAAAACCTAAACCTAAAAATATAAAATAAAAACTTAAATGTAAACCTAAAAATAAAAAAATAAAACCTAAACCTAAAAAATAAAATAAAAGTAAAACTAAGCTAAAAAATAAGTATAAACCTAAACCTAAAAAAAATAAACTAAAATAAAAAACCTAAACTAAAATAAATAAACCTGAAATAGATTAACTAACCTAAAAATCCTAAACCCTAAATCCTAAACCTTAAAACCCTAAACCTTATAACCCTAAACCCTAAACCCTAAACCCTAAACCCTCAAGCATAAACACAAAACCCTATACCCTAAAAACTTAAAAACTTAAACCTAAGCTAAATAAAACCTAAAAATAAAATAAATAAAAAAACCTAAACCTAAATAAAATAAATAAATAAAACCTAAATTAAAACCTAAACCTAAACCAAAAAATAAAATAAAATATAAAATAAAAATAAACTAAAATAAAATAAATAAAAATTTAAACTAAACTAAAAAATAAAAAACCTAAATAAAGTAAAAACTAAAAATAAAATGAACCTAAAATAAAATAAAATAAAAACTAAATCAAAACCTAAACCTAAAAAATAAACTTAAAAATTAATAAAAAATAAAACCTAAACCCTAAACTAACAAAAAAAACCTATACCTAAAATAAAAATAAAATAAATAATATAAAATAAACCTAAAACTAAACTAAAATAAACTAAACCTAAACATAAACTAAATAAAATAAAATAAACTAAAAATAAACCTAAACTAAAACTAAAAAAATAAAACCTAAAATAAAAACCTAAAACCTAAACTTAAAAAATAAAATAAAAACCTAAACCTAAACCTAAACCCAAAAAATAAAATAAAAATAAAACTCAACTAAAAAATAAACATAAACCTAAAAAATAAACAAAATAAAAAACTTAAAAACTAAAATAAAAAAATACCTAAATAAATAAAAAATAAAACTAAATAAAAATAAAAAATAAAATAAACTCAAATAAATAAAAATAAACTAAATAAACCTAAACCTACTAGTTTACTTAATTAAAAAAATCATAAACCCTAAAGCCTAAAGCCTTAACCCTAAAATTAACCCTAAACCCTAATCCTACAACCGTAAACCTACTACCCTAAATCCTAAACCCTAAACCCTAAACCATAAACCCTAAACAATAAAAAACCCTAAACCCTAAACACTAAATTAACCCTAAACCTTAAACCATAAACACTAAACCATAAACCCTAAAAATTAAACCTAAAACCCTAAACCCTAAACCCTAAACCCTAAACTAACCCTAAGCCATAAACCCTAAACCCTAAACCCTAAACTAACCCTAATCCCTAAACCTTAAATCCTAAACCCTAAACCCTTACAACCCTAAACCCTAAAGCCTAAACACTAAACTTTAAACCCTAAACCCTAAACCCTAACCCTAAACCTTAAACCTTAAACCTTAAAACCCTAAACCCTAAACCCTAAACCATAAACCCTAAACCTTAAACCCTACACCCTAAAAACCTAAAAACCTAAACCTAAACTAAATAAAACCTAAAAATAAAATAAATAAAAATATATAAACATAATTAAAATAAAATAAAAATAAACTAAAACATAAACCAAAACCTAAACTAAAATAAACTAAAAATAAACCTAAACCTAAACTATAAAATAAAACCTAAAAATAAACCTAAAATAAAAACCTAAAACCTAAACTTAAATAAATAAAATAAAAACATAAACCTAAACCTAAAAATAAAAAAAACCTAAACCCAATAATAAGATAAAAATAAAACTCAACTAAAAAATAAACCTAAACCTAAAAAATAAATAAAAATAAAAAATAAACTAAAATAAATAAACTAAACTAAATAAAAATATAAATTAAAGTAAATAAAAATAAAAAATAAAATAAACTTAGATAAATAAAAAATTAATTAAATAAACTAAACCTATGGTTTATTTAATTTTTTTTTTAAAAAAATTAAAACCTAAATACTATACCCTAAACCCTAAACCATATAACTAACCCTAAACCCTAGACCCTAAACATACAACCCTAAACATACAACCCTAAACCCTAAACCCTATTCCCTAAACTAAACCCTAAACCCTAAACTCTAAAAAACCCTAAACCTTAAACACTAAACTAACCGTAAACCGTAAAACTTAAATCGTAAACCCTAAACCCTAAACCCTAACCCTAACCCTAAACCCTAAACCCTAAACACTAAACCCTAAAACCCTAAACCTAAACCTAAACCCTAAACTAACCTTAAACCCTAAACCCTAAGAGTGGGAAGAACCTCGATGGCAAACATCACCATCAACTAGGCTCAGTCTAGATCTGCAGGTGGAGGTGAAGGCGGAGGCAGTGGTTATCACGGTGTGGTGGGGGATCTGGAGGTGCTAGTGGATATGGAGGTGGTGGTCGGAGCAGTGTTGGTTATGGAGGTGGGAAGAGTGACATAGGTTACAGTTGTGGTGGTGGCGAGGGAGAGATCAGAGATTTGATGGCGGATCTTACTACTCGAGAGGCAGCGGTGGTTCTGATGGGAAGTTGAGAAACTGAGGAATGATCGATCCGATCTGCTACTTATGGAACTTTCTTTATAGTAGATACAATTCTACTTATCTTGGGTTTTTAATTTGCTCTATGGGGTCTGGTTTCTTATCAATGTCGGTGCTTGTGTCTTAAAAAACTTGGGGTGCTACTTGGTTAATGAAATTGAAAAGAAGAAATGTTGAATCTGAATTTATTCTCTATTAAAAAAACTTTAAACCCTAAACCCTAAACTCTAAACCCTAAACATCATACCCTAAACCCTAAACCCTAAACCCTAAACTAACCTAAATCCTACACCCTAAACTAACACTAAACCATAAATTATAAACCCTAAAATCCAAAAACCTAAACTGAAACTAAATAAAACCTAAAATTAAAATAAATAAAAGAAGTTAAACCTAAATAAAATAGAAAAAATAAAATAAAATAAAAACCTGAACTAAAACCTAAACTTAAACATAAAAATAAAATATGGCATAAAAATAAACTAAAATAAAATAAATAAAAACCTAAACTAAACTAAAAAAATAAAAAACCTAAATAAAATGAAAACTAAAAATAAAATAAACCTAAAATAAAATAAAATAAAAACTAAAAAAAACCTTAACCTAAAAAAATAAACCTAAAAATAAATAAAAAATAAAACCCAAACCCTAAACTAAAGAAAAGCCTAAACCTAAAATAAGAATAAAATAAACAAAATAAAATAAAACAAAACCTAAACCAAAAATAAATGAAACCTAAACCTAAACTTAAAATAGATAAAATTAAAAAACTAAAAATAAACCTAAACCAAGACTAAAAAATAAAACCTAAAAATAATCCTAAAATAAAAACCTAAAACATAAACTTAAAAAATATAATAAAAACCTAAACCTAAACCTAAAAATAAAAAATAACACCTAAACAGAAAAGATAAAATTAAAATAAAAATTACCTAAAAAATACACCTAAACCTACAAAATAATAAAAAAAACCTAAACTAAAATAAAAAACCTAAGATAAATAAACTAAACTAAATAAAAATAAAAAATAATCCTAAATAAAAATAAAAAATAAAATAAACTCAAATAAATAAAAAATAAATGAAATTAACTAAATAAACCTAAACCTGTGCTTAATTTTTTTTTAATAAAACCCAAAACCCTAAATCCTAAACCCTAAACCTTAAACCATAAACCTACAACCCTAAACATACAACCGTAAACTCTAAACCCCAAACCATAAACCCTAAAACACTAAACCCTAATCCCTAAACCCTAAAACCCTAAACCCTAAGCCCTAAACCTTAAACCCTAAAACCTGTAACCTTGAACCCTGAACCCCAAACCCTAAACCCAAAACTCTAAACCTTAAACCTGAAGAATGGGCAGAACCTTAATGGTAGGAACATCACCGTCAACTAGGCTCAGTCTAGAACTACCGGTGGAGGCGAAGGCATGGCGACAGTTATCATAGTGGTGGTGGGGGATCTGGAGGTGCTGGTGGATAAGGAGGTGGTGGTCAAAGTAGTGGTGATTATGGAGGCAGGAGGAGTGACAGAGGTTAAAGTCATGGTGGTGAAGGAAGGAGAGATTGGGGATATGATGGTGGATCCCGCTACTCAAGAGGCGGTGATTAGTTATGATGGGAACTAGAGAAATTGAAGAATGGTTGCTTCAAATTTACTATTTATGGAACTGTGTCTTTACAGTAGAGATGGTTCTACTTATCTTGGGTTTTTCATTTGCTCTATGGGTGCTCATTTTTTATCTATGTCATCACTTGTGTCTTAGAAAACTTGGGGTGCTACTTGGTTGATGAAATTGAAAAGAAGAAATGTTGAATATAAATTTATTCTCTATTAAAAAAAACCATAAACCATAAACCATAAACCCTAAACTAAAACTTAAACCTTAAACCTAAAATGTAAACCATAAACCCTAAACCCTAAACCTTAAACCCTAAACTAAACACTAAACTCTAAACACTAAACCCTAAACCCTAAACCCTAAACCCTAAACCCTAAACCCTAAAACCCTAAACCCAAAACTCTAAACTAAACCTAAACCCTAAACCCTAAACCCTAAACCCTAAACCCTAAACCCTAAAACCATAAACCCTAAATCTAAAACCCTATAACCCTAACTCTAATAACCTAAAACCAAACGGTTTAGTTGCCTTCCCCTTTCAAAATGATTTAGAACCCCATTTTCCTCATTTTCTCGCTGTGGATTTTTTCTAAGCCCTTCTTTCTTGCCTTTGGTAGCTATCCTCATCTCCTTATTTTCATGGTCCATGGAGTCTTGCATTTGGCAAAGCTAAACTGATGATTTCTATTTCTCCTCCTAGAGCAAATTTTCTGTTGGGTAAATCTAAGGTTGCTTCTTCTAAATCCTTCAAAGATGCCTTATCTAGTAAGGATGCTTCAACATCCCCTGAATTTTTGGTTAATCTTGTTCATATGACTTTTAAAGGTGTTCTGGCTATAATAAATTCTGATTTGGATATTGAGAAACTCGCTGAACCTTATGCCTTTACTCTGATTGGTAAATTTTCTTTTTGCCAGCATAATATGGAAGATATTCAATTTTTCTTTCATGATTTAAAGCTTTTGGTGCATTTTAGCTTTGTTGGATGGTTGTCATGTCCTCATTAAGTTATCTAATGATCTTGGCTATAGCCGATTTTCTCATCATTCTTATTATGTTAAAATTATCAAATGCGCATTCTTAAATGGACTCCTTTTTTCACATTCAAGAAGAATCTCCTATACTGTTAGTTTCGATTGCTTGCCTAATCTTAAGATTCATTTTGTTAATTATCAATTTCATCAGGCAGTTGGGTCTATTTTTGGTATACCTTTACAAATTGATCAGGCAATTACGGCTAAGTCTCTGCCTTCAGTTGCTCATATCCTTGTTGAAATTGATGTTACAAAGAAGTTTCCTAAAAAGATTTGGATAGGGTTTTATAAGTATGGTTATTTTTAGTCGGTTGAATTTGAAAACCATCCCATTTTCTGCAATCACTACAAAACCCATGGCCATGTATTTTCGGATTGTTTCATTGCTCATCCTCAACTTAAGAAAAAATTTGTTAAAATTTCTAAGCTGATTGATCAATTTGGAGATCATTTAAGCGATAAAAATAAATTTTTTGCTTCTTCCAGAAAAGATAAAGATGTTGTTGATGGTATTCTGAATCCTTCTAATGCTTTACCTCTTGAGAATGGTTTTGAAAATGCTGCTAGAAATGAAGATGTTGTTTTGAATGAAAACTAGATTTCAACCGCTTGTTCCTTTGTTTTTCAAGAATTGTTTGATGCTAATCCTATTTTGATTTATTCCTTTAAAGATACTGTTTTACAACCTAAAAATTTTAAAGATAATGTTTCTCTTTTTTATTTTCAAGAACCTTTAAAAGAAAATGATGATTTAAATTCTTTAAATATGGAAGATGTTGATGGTATGGATACGATGGATTTTGTGCAACCTGTTTCTTACTTGCTTTACAAATTTATTTCTGCTCCTTCTTTAACCACTAATTCTGATGGTGCTTTGCCTATGCTTTCTTCTCAATTAATGGATAAAAATGCTTTAGTGCCTTATCAGTTGGAATCTCCTACCAAATCTATAGTTGTTAAAAGTTTTAATGCTTCTTCTAATGATGAATCTTTGGGAAATGAAACTGGTTTTCAAACTATTTTTGTGAAAAAGAAAAAATTGTTCAAAAATTTTCCTCCTAAAATTTCTAGATCAACTCGATCTTCTTCATCTTCTTTACCCAATAAGAATTAATGTTTAATTTTCTTATTTGTAATGTTAGGGGCATTGGTACTCTTGCTATTAGGAATATGATTAGGAACTTTTGTAGGGTTTATAATGTCAGTTTCTTGGTTATTCTTGAACCTCTTATTTTTTTCTTCTAAAATTATGCATGTGACTAGAATGATTGGTTTCTCCAATTATTTTTTTAACAATAGCAATAAGATTTAGTTATTTTGGAATAATTCTCTTTCTGATAATGTCATTAAGATTTTCATCAAGTTGTAAATGTGGATATTTCTTTTGGTGATTATCATGCTTTTGGCTCTTTTGTTTATGCTGCATGTAATAAGATTGAGAGAAGGATTCTTTGGAATCAATTATCTACTTTTACTTCTACTATTAATGATTCTTAGATTGTTGGTGGGGATTTAAATATAGTCCTTTCTATGAATGAAAGGAAAGGGGGTTCTTCGCTGAATTTACATTCTATGGAAGATTTTTTGAATATGATCTTGGATTGTAAGTTGCATGACGTTGGTTTTGTTGGCTCTCAGTTTACTTGGAATAATCATAGACTTTGGCAATGTTTAGATCATGCCTTATTTAATAAACATTGGTTAAATCGTTGGCCTTTGACTTCGATTGAACACCTTAGTAGAACTCTCTCGGATCATGCTCCTCTTTTGATTTCCATTAAGGATGTTGTTCATAATAATAATGTCATTAAAAATTTTTGGTTTCAAAATATGTGGTTACAAGATAGTAGTTTTCTTGATGCTGTTGCTTCTAATTGGTATGCTCCTCTTGCTCCTGATGATTCTGCTTTTGGTATGAAGAGATTTTAGCTTAAACTAAAAAGGCTTAAGCATCATATTAATTGGTGGAATATAAATTATTTCAAAAATCTTTTTGATAGTATCAAGAACATGAAGCAACAGGTGAAAGATTTGGATGAACATGTTATTAATGATTCCACCTTTTGCTCTATCCTTCATGAAGCTAAAGATAACCTAACTTAGTTTCAATATATGGAGGAAACCTACTGGAGACAAAAGGCTGCTTCTAAACATCTTTCTGAGGGGGAAAGAAACACCAAATATTTTCATGCTTTGGTTATGGAAAGGAGAGTTCTTGGAAAATTCATATAATGGAGAATTCTGATGGTTCTTGGATCACCAAAAAAGAGGATATTTTTTCTTCTACTATTAACTATTTTAAAGATCTTCCAAATAAAAATTGTCAACTTGATTTTATCTATCCCCTATCATTCCTTATTATGTCTCTTGAGGATAATGATTGTTTAGTTTCTCCTCCTTCGGATGAGGAAAATTTTAATATTCTTAATGGTATGAATGTTGATTATGTTGTAGGGTCGGATGGCTACTCTACTTTATTCTTTCAAAAAGCTTAGTTTATTCTTAAATCGATCTTGTCAATGCTGTTAGGGGTTTCTTTCTTGGGAATTCTATTCCTAAATATTTCACTTCTACAAATATTATTCTTATTCCCAAGAAAGATAATCATGACTTTTGGAATGATTTTAGACCTATTAATCTTTATACTTTCTTTAATAAATTGATTTCTAAAATTCTAACTAGTAGGCTTGGTAAATTTCTTTCTAAGATTATTTCTCCTAATCAAACTGGCTTTGTGAAAGGTAGGACTATCTCTGACTACATCTTGCTTGTGCAAGAATTAATTCATGACTTAAATATGAAAATAAGAGGTGGCAATTTACTTTTTGAGCTTGATATTACTAAAGCTTATGACAACATTTCTTGGGATTTTATTAACAACATTCTTTCTTTATTCAATTTCTCTACTAAATTTATCTCTTTGGTTAACAATATCATTTGTAATGTTTGGTTCTCTTTAGTTATTAATGGTGAAAACTTTGGTTTCTTTAAGTCTTCCCAAGGTATTAGACCACGTGATCCTCTTTCTCCATCACATTTTATTATTGCTATTGAATATTTGTCTCATTGGCTTATTTTGTTGTTTTAGAAGAATTCTAGCATGTATTTCAGGAATCTTAGTGGTTTGGCTATATCCCACTTAAGTTTTGCTGATGACTTCATTATATTTTGTAATGGCTCATTATAATATGTTAAAAAATGAAGGTCTTTGAATAAGTTTGGAATGGAAAGTGGCCTCTTGATTAGTACTCAGAAAAGCTATTTTATCCCATCTCTTTCTATTTTTGCTCATATAATCAATAGAATTAATGATATTACTAGATTTTCTCATCAATGCCTTCCTATCAAGTATATAGGTTCTCCTTTATATTGATGGTCCTAAGAGGTCTCACCTTTTTGATGAGGTTATCCAGAATATTCAGAATAAGATTTCTAACCTTGAATTTCATTTTTATCTTTTGGTGTTAGATTAATTATTTTTAAAAGAATTCTTTACTCCCTTCCTTTTTATTTGCTGCTTAATATTATTCAATTTCTCTTGTTATTACACGGATTGAAAGGCTTTTTAATAAATATTTTTGGGGCTCTAGACTTTTGGCCAAAAGGCTTCATTGGGCTTCTTGGTCTAACATGTGTGGTACTTTATTTGAAGGTTGTCTTGACTGCAGGTCCTTGTTGGATTCCACTAATGTTTTTTCTTATAAACTTTCTTGGAATTTCAAGAAGAATGTTAGCCTTTGGGCTGATTTTATGAATTACAAATACTATAAAGGTAAACATCCTTTAACTTGTAGCTATAAGTATGGTGACTTTATTGGTTGGAAATGCCTTTGTGCTATTAAATGGCAAGTGAAACCTCTCATTTTCTAGGGTATTAATAGTGGCTCCTTTTTCTTTTTGCAAGATAATTGGATGGGGGAGACCTCTATTGATTCTATGCGTAATACTCACTCTACTTCTTCTTTGCAAGTTAATCATTTTATTTTAAATGGTGATTGGAATCATTCTTTTTGCATGACTTGATTCGTGATTCCATTTAAATACCTATCGATGGTATTATTTTTGATCAGATTCTTTACAGTATTTCTATTAATAGTAATTTTTCCTTTAAAGATACTTGGCACCATATTAGAGATAATAAACCCTCTTCGCCTATCTTTTTTAAGATTTGGAATAACATTATTCCTACCTCTTATTCTATTCTTATTTGGAGGATTTTAAGGGGTTTTATTGCTGTTAATTCTTTACTTTTGGAGAAAGGTTTTTTATCTTCCTTCTAAATGCTTATGTTATTTTCAAATTGAGAATGTTAGTCATGTATTTGTTAATGGTGCTATTGCCTCTAAACTTTGAAATTGGTATGAGGACTTATTCAACCTTAGTTCTTATATGGTAATTTAATTTAATGCAGCTCCTTAGCTCTGACTTTCTTAATACTATCAAAGGGTATCAAAATTGTTATGGCTGTTACTTTGATTTGGTTTATTTTGTTTGATAGAAATGATGCTAAACATCATGATGTGCCTATGAATCATAAGAGGATTATTGCTAGGACTAAAGAAAAAATTTTATCTTTACACAAGGCTGTGCTTCTTAATGGTACTCATTTTAGAGGTTACAAGTTTGTTGCTTCTAAATTGGGTATTAAGTTTCCTTATTGTGACTTGTCTCCTTTTAAAATCATTTATTGGATTAAGCCTCTTAATTGTTGTATTAAAATTAATATAGATGGCTCTATTGCACTTAACAAGTCTGGCTATGGTGGTATTTTTCATAATAATATTGGGAGTATTGTCATGGCATTTTTGACTCCTCTCTTTACTACTTATGTTATTATGGCTAAACTGATGGTTGTTTATCATGCTCTTAAGCTTTGTTTGGAGATGAATTTTCTTTCCATTGGGTTGGAATATAATGCTAAGATGGTTGTTACTATGATCAACTCTAATCACAAGGGTAATGCTAAACTTTTCTATTTACTTTGGAATATTAAAGCTATTATTTCTAAACTGTCTTTTAAGATGACTTATATTTTGAGAGACGGTAATGCTTGTGCTGACTTTTAGTTGGCTTGGGGAGTAATCTTTTTGATTTTACTTTTTTTTTCCAATGATAATATTTCAAAGCAATTAAGAGGCATTTCTAACTTAGATAAAGCTGGTTTTCCTTATGTTAGATTTACTTAATTTCTTTTTCTCCTTCTATGATGGTGGTTGCCATCCCTTGTTCTTGGATGACTTTGCTGCTTGGTCGATTTCATTTTTTGAGGTTTGTTGGCAATGATTGCTAGGATGTTCCTTTTTTTGCTTTTGGTTGGTAGCCTTTTTTGTGATTGTAACCCTTCTTTTGGAGTTTGGTTGTCACAAAATTTGGTTGCCCCTTTTTTTTCTATACTGAGCCAGAGCCTTTCTTTTCCCTCCCTTCCTCTTTTTTAATCTTTCTCTTGATTTCCTTTCTACAAGTTTTTCTTCTTTTCTTTGCAGGTGTCGACTTCTACTTGTGGCTTCTACTGCCCTCCCTCCCCTGTTGTTCTCTTTGTGGTCTTTGGCTGCTTCTTTTTTTTGCTTTTGTTTTGTTGCTCCTTTTCTTAGGTTTCTTTTTCCTTTTCTTACTTCTAGTCATAATAGTTTGGGGATTTTTCCCTCTAGGTTGATTGTAGCTCTTGAAGCATTAGTTTTGAGATTTTCCCCTATTAAAACTTTTGTAATCCTTCTTAGTGGCAATAAAATTTCTCCTCGCTGTGGTTATTATCAAAAAAAAAAAAAAGAAAAACCCTAAACCCTAAAACTTACAACCCTTAACCCTAAGCCCTAAAACCCAAACCATAAACCCTAATCCCTAAACCTTAAATAAAGATGGCATTAGGAGTAGATCTAAGGAATTACCTAATGTTTACATTGTTATGGTAGCTAAAGAAAATGTCTTCAAGAGACTTTCCCTTGACTATTAGAGATTTGAATACGCTAAACCCTAACCCTAAATCATGTTATAATACCATTTATTATAGTACAATGTAGCATCATATATTTGAGCATATAGTGATGTGTTTTTGGATGTTATAAGATGTTTTGAAATATTTTAGTATATTATGGTATTGTGCTATGCTTTATGTTAATATAAATCCTAAAAATATTGATTTAATAAATCAGATGATGAAATTTGTTAAATTTGAAGTAGGAATTAGGTTGTAGTACCAAAGTTGTGCTGCGCCACTTGTAGTCTAAAAAGTAAGATTTTATGTCCAAAATAAATATTATATGTTGTAGCATAGTATAGCATCATATATCATAATATATTGTTCTGCGCATTTTAAATTCTTTTAGTATTTTAAAATCATGCAGTTGAGCCTACATTAGCATCATTTATAAAAATGTTGATTTAGACTTTAAAATGGTGGAAATTGGCCAAATTCATAATAGGTAGAGCATGACATCATAATATATTGTTTCAATTTAAAATTTGTAAGTGTTACGACAAAAATATATAAATTTTTATTATTTTGACTAATTTTATGATTTTTTATTTGAAGCAATCCCTTGTGTTGTGATATGCAATATAATATACTATACTATGTTATAGTGTACTATAATATAGGATGCCATAACATAGTGTAGCATCATGCATTATATCATACTATTGTGTATTACTACTTGTTGTTTAGCATATTTTAGTTTGTTATAGTATGATGTGGTAGAGTTTGTATGAGTATAATTCATAAAAATATTGATTTATAGGCTGAGATGATGGGATTTGGCCAAATTTAAGGTAAGCTTTAGGGATCATCATTGGGGGTGTGCTATGGTGTGTCATTTAATCAAAAGAATGGAATTTTGCATCCAAAATAAATGTTCATTTTTCAACCAAATTTTATAAATTTTTGCTTAAAGTGATTCATTTAAAGGTGTAATGTAAGATAATATATTATATGAAAGCATATTAAAATATAATGTACATAAAAATATAACTTCACATATATATGAATGTGGTGGTGTGTTACTAAATGTTATTTTACATTTTAGTATGTTTTACTTTTGTTATAATACATTGGGTCAAAACTCACAAAAATGTTAATTTGAAGGTTGAGATGGAAGAATTTGGCCAAATTCACATCACACACCAAGAAATAACACCAAAAATATGCTATTTTGTACCATTTCTAATAGAAAAATAATAATTTTATATCCAAAATGAACATTATTCATATTTTGAGAAAATTTTATTATTTGTTCCTTTTAAGTGATTCTAATGTGTAATGTTAGACAATATATTATATTATAGCAAATTATAATATAACATCATATATTATAATATAATATAATGTGTTAATTCCCACTATAATATGTTTAGCATGATATTGTATAGTTAGTTTGAGCTTGCACCATCACAAATCATAAAATGTTGATAACAATGTTAAGATGATGTAATTTGAATGAATACATTGTTAGCCTTTTGATTGAAGTATTAAAGGTGTGCATAAGAGAAGAAATAAGATTTGATGAGAATTCCATGTCGAGGACATGGAGGGAGATCCGTTAGGGATCACATGTGCATTGGACTTGACATGTGAGGGGTCTATATCGAGGGCATAGAAGAAGAAAATCTGTTGAGAAGAAGGTTTGAATTTGATTTAATTACATGTTTTATGGAAAGAAGATCTGCTGGGGATAAGAATCTATAATTCACCATGGATTAAGATCGAATCAACTTTAATTTAATTTCTTTTAATTGATGTGGAGAAAAATTTGCTAGAGATATGGGTTTGAGTCCACTGGGGATCGTGTATATGAACCTTCCACTAAAAAAATAGATTCAGGCTATCTATTGGGGATTGAGATTTTAGTTTGATTTCATAGATTTGTTTGGGGATGTATCCACTGGGAATAAGAGTTTGGTTGGATATCTATGATTTAGACTCTATTGGGGGAGTTAGTTTAATTTGTTTTCACTAGGGAGGTTGGTTTTGAATTTGATTTGTTTGCTTGACTTGTTTATATTTGATTTGGGGCTCCACTGGAGAGATGGGTGTGATTTAACTCCACTAAGAAAAATTAGATCGGGTTTATTTTAATCTGAGTTAATGTATGAAGCCTGTCGGTGTGCGAAGGACCCACTGAGAAGGGGCTATATCAGCTTGACCAACCTCATGTTTACAAATCCAAATAGATAATCTATCGGATGTGGGGTAAAGCTAGCCAACCTAAGGGGTTGCTTTTTGGTGTTCAATGATTGTGCTAGGAAGAAGGAATAGCAGACTTACATCTTCCAAAGCGAGGAACAATTACTGAGGTGACCTGTTGGATACACAACAAATCAAACCTGACTAGGACGACTACTGAGTGAATGCTGCTGGGGATTATGTCAACTCAAAAGTAGTCAAGATTAGTTTTATCTTAATTTCATGTGATTTAATATGGTTTGTTTGGTTTAGTTTGATTTTGAATTGAGGGCATAACCGCTAGGGTTGTGAGGTCTGCCAAATTTAATAGATTTAATTTATGGATCATGTCGGTGTGCGATAGACCCACTGAGAAGGGCCAATATCACTTGTCCTATCTCAAATTTACAAATCCAAAGGGATAGTCTACTAGCCGTGGTGTTGAGCTAGCCAACCTAAGGGGTTGCCTTTCTCTGTGCAACAGTTGTGCTAGGAAGAAGGCATAGCAGAATTACATCTTCTAAAGTAGGGAACAACATTTGGGGGGAGCAGTTGGTAGCATAACAAATAGAACCCGACTTAGGGGTGACAACTGAATGAATGTTGTTGGGACTTATATAACTCAAGAGTAATCAGTGATTCCTATAGGGAGTTTTGCTAACATTGCCCTAAAGATAGGATGCCTGCTTGGGAAAAGGTACCACTAGGGTCCTCCTAATCCATAAGTGAATATATATTTGATTTATATGTTTGCGTGGACCTTATTGGTGTGCGATGAACCACACCAAGAAGGGGCTATGTCAGCCTTGACATATCTCAGATTTATTGGACCAAGGGAGAATCTGCACATCCATAGGACATATTCTCCAACCATAGGGGTGGCCACTAGGAAAGGGGAACTATCTAATCTGATAGTATCCTGGATAATGTCTAAATAGGGTCGCAAAGGATGTGATCCAAATATAGTGCCCATTGGGGAGGTGCTACTAGGGGCATTATCCTAAGCCCTAGAAAAGAAAGCCTATAGGTGTATAGTGGCCAACTCAAGGAGAAAGCATAGTAGACTTACATTTTCCATGAGTGGTGTATCCTAAGGTGCAAGAACCAACCAACCTAAGGTGTATCCACAACATGAGTGGTGTATCCATTAGCATAGTAAGAACCAACCAACCTAAGGTATCCGTCGGTGGGAAATGATCAATCTGGAAAGAAAGCATGCAGGCTTACAACTTTCTAAGAAGAATTGATCATAGGGATAGTCTGTCATTGGCAGGATAGATGCTGTCTGACCTAGAGCGACTACTAAGTGAGGAACCCCAAGGAAAGACTAGACCCAGACTTGAATCAATCTAGAGGGAAGGATCTGTTAGGGGACTTATCCTAAACCTCAAATATCTTGACCCAGTCAGTGCATGAAGGCTAATCCTATAAGAAAGCATAGTAAGATCACATCCCTTTAAATAAAGCTAACATGAGGTAGCTTGTCGACCACATAGTAAAGCCTACCAAACTAACAAGGTGCTCGTCAGTGTGCAATGGCCAAGTAAAGAAGGAAAATATAGTAGACTTACATCTTCCAAAGTAAGAAGACCACTGGGTGACACACTAGTTGGGTAGTATGTCAGCCCGACCTAGAGCAGCTACTGAGTGAGTGTCATTGAGGGAGATATCTCAACTCATAATAGACTAAGACAAAAGATATGTATTTATTTTATATGTTTGTGTGTAGTTTATGTTTGTGTTGTGTATGTAGTATATGATGCCACCCGTTCCTTACACCTACCCTAAACACATCATGGAGGATTCATAAATAAGAATACTTTCAACATGGAAGAGATTGAATTCAAAATGGAATTTTCATTGATGATAATTATTTTAAGACATAATTTATAATATTTCTTTAAGTAGAGCCCATTGATTGGAACCATTGGATGCTCTCCCTTATGATTAATAAGTTGATAAGATCCTCCTTGGTAGGCCTTCTCTATGGCAAAAGGGACTTCCTAAGTGAGTTCAAACTTTCCTCCCATCTTACGACGGGTAACAATCAATCTCCTTTGAACTAAAATAAGCTCTCCTACTCAGAAAGCTCTAGGATAGCCAATTTATTGTGAGCTTGAATCATTTTTGCTTTATACAACTCAAGGTTTTGGCATGCCCATAAGCGTTTGTCCTCAAAACCTTCGAGCAATTCTAACCATAACTTGGAATTATACTCTATTGTGATCTTGCTACCCATATCTATTCTTAGTGGTGGGAGTTGAACTTCTAATGGTAGAATAGCTTCAAACCCATACATTAAGGAAAAAGGAGTAGATTGAGTTGGAGTTCTATATTTGGTGAGGTAAGCCCACAAGACTTCAACTAACTGCTCATGTCACTGTCTCTTGTTGTTGTTGAGTTTCTTCTTGAATATTTGGATGAGAGTTTTATTGAAGGCTTCTGCTAAGCCATTTTCCTTCGGGTAGTTAATGGTAGAATATCTCCAATATATGATGTGTCTTTGGGCAAAGTTGTTGATATCGGTGCTGTTGAATGCAGTACTATTATCATATAAAATTTTTTAAAGCACTCTGAACCTATATACGATATGGTTCCTACAAAATTGGAGCACATGCTGAGATGTGACCTCTCTGAGCAGAATTACCTTCTCCCATTTAGAAAAGTAGTCAGTAGTAGCTAAGATGAATCAAATACCCTAGGTCATAATCTTATGGTCTTTGTGCTTGTATAAACAATGTAACCATATATGATTGAAAGATTTTCGGTACAAGACACCATCCACAAGAGTGTAGTAAAGTACTCTTTGCTTCATCTGATGGGCTTGAGACTTCTCTAAAGGTAGTTTGACTTTATTTAGGTAATCCATGAATGGTTATCTCCAATCTAACTCCTCATCCTTCTTGGCAATGGCAACCTCCCCTTCAAGAGAGTACTTTTTGATGATTTCAATATCAATAAAGGATGATACTTGTCTATTTTGGACCTTTATTGATATGGAATCATCCTCCGAACATGCCAACTCTTTAGCAAGCTTGGCTAAAGCATATGCTATGATGTTCTCTCCTCGAGGAATCTTATAAATGGTAACCTCTGGGATTTGGGCCAACAACTCCATGGTGTACTTGTTGTAGTCATGGAGCTTGGGCTTTATAACCTTATAGAACCCAACGATTTGGTTGATAACTAGCTGAGAATCCTTGAATATGTTGATGTTTTGGATGCTTAGAGTAAGGGCTAACTCTAGACTAGCAATTAGTGCTTCATATTAAGCTTCATTGTTGGTGCAAGGATTAGACATATAATATGATAATCTCATCACATTGTGATCTGGAGTTAAGAGAACTATTCCTACCCCTTCCTTTCCTGGAATAGTAGATTATGATTCTGCTCCTCTTTGAGAGGAAGCCGCACCATCAAAGTACATCTCCCAGCAGTGAATACTAGTATCCCCTAAGTTCATGATTTGTTCATCGGGGAGATCATCACTAAGCAGAGAGTCAGCAAAAGTGGGTGTGCTGCTAACAAATTCACTAGCACTTGTCCTTTCATCGTACGGAGGGGTACGAAGGTAATGCCAAACTATGAGAGGATCATGTACCATCATGCTAACCATCTGGATAGTGTCATCCATATCATGAGATACTATAGTGGATTAATCCTAGAGATTAAGTTCACCTTATGAGGAAGCATGTAGTATTATAGCTTTTGGGATGCAAATATTAAAACTAGGCAATGCTTCTCAATGGGTGGATAATTAGCCTCAGTAGGGATTAGATGATGACTGAGGTAGTAGAGTGCATTTTTCCATCCAAGCCAACAAAGCACCAAGGGAGTCATCTAACAGTAGGTAAAGTATGAGAGGCTTGCCTGGGATAGGGGTTGCTAGAACCAACGACATCATCAGGTAATGCTTGATGTCTTCAAAGGCATGCTCACACTTGTCATCCCACTTGAACTTGGCATCCTTTCTGACAAGTGTCGAGAATGGCTGACATCTTCCCAATAGGTTGGATATAAAGCATCTTAGATACACCAACCGCCCTTGGAATGATCTGAGTTGAGTTAAACTTTTAGGGGTGGCATTTCTAATATCTCATTGATCTTCTCCAGATCGATTTTGATTCTCTAGTGTTGGACAACAAACCCAAGGAATTACCTTGATGCTACTCCGAATGCACACTTCAGGGGGTTCATTTTGTGGTTAAATTATCTTAACTATTTGAAAACTAGTTTGAAGTCAAAGAGATGGCCTTTCTTTTCTCTACTTTTGACCAAGAGATCATCGACATAACACTCAACTTGATGATGAATGAGTTCATCGAAGATTTCAATAGCCTGCTCGTATATAGCAATGACATTTCTAAGGTTGAAAGGCATGACCTTATAGCAATAAATTCTGATTGGGGTTCTAAAAGCAATGTTTCTTTCATCTTTAGTAACCATCTTTATTTGGTTATATCCAAATGAGCCATTTATGAAAGATAAGACTGCATGAGATGAGGCAATGCCCATCATCAGCTTCAGGATTCATAGTAGAAATTCATCTTTTGGACATGCCTTATTTAAATCCCTAAAATAAATGTATATGTGAATTTGGCCAATCTTTTTCTTAACTAGGATGATGCTAGCTAACCAAGTAGGATATTTTTCTTCCTAGATGAAGCCAACATCTATCAGTTTCTTGACTTTATAAATGACCTATTTTATGTCCAACTGTATGCATCTAGGAGCTTGCTTGATAGGATTAGTAGTAGGCTCTAATGCTAGTTTATGGACCACTAGAGCCAATCCAGGCATCTCTTCATAACTCCATGCAAAGTAGTCCTTAAACTCAATCAATAATCTAACTAAGTCATTAGTTTCAATTTCATTCAACAAAGAACTAGTTGGATCTTCTTTAGTTCTTAAGTTAATTTCCTTGAGCTCGTTGATGGTTGACTTGATGTCTTCTTCAAACTCTGTCGGTGCATCTATGTGTTCAAAATCATCTGGATCATCTGAAGTTTCTAAGCACAGCTCCTCATATTAGTTAATGTGATTTTCAAAGAACCTATCAGATTCTAAATGATTGGTGATGACTAAGCTGTAATCATCATCATCGACTAGACCCACTATACCGAATCCTAGTCCCGGCCTTGATTGAGAGCTTTTGCATTTATTCTTACATATTCTTTTGAAGTAAATATGCTTTGACCAAGTATGTGGGATTAACCATTTCTTTACTAAATTATAAACACAAGGAAAGTACCAATCAAAAGGTAATTCTATTAAATCTTTATATGAATCATCCTCAAGTTCTATATCAACTTCTTCAGTTGAGGATGATGCTTCCAGAAAGAACCTCTGAGTCTTCACATGTGTGTATGACATAGGGGCTTCCTTAACTACCAAACCCTCAGCTTTTTTAGAGGAATGTGGGGTTAGAGCTAAAGTTTCCAACTGATGCCTAACTATTTCACATATAGACTTGGATACACTTATGCTTTGCTTTTGAGCCCAGTCTTCATCGCTATCTAGCTTTCAAGTGTCACCTACAAGGAAATCTGCTGCTAAGAAGAGTTGGCTAGTGTGCTAACCATATAAGACTCATCCTATGAACTATATTCTATGTCAATATGGATAGCAAGTTTACTCCTAGTAGCTGAGACATATCTTCTATTGGGTGGCCAATAATGAGGTTTTCCACCCCTAGGACTGCCTCTAAACTAGCCTCTTCCTCTGCCTGGTGGAGGTTAGGTCATCCTACCCAAATATTTGAATGGAGTAACAAACTATGGGTGGAATCTAATGTCAGGCTCCATTTCCTCCTCCAAGTCTAATTCCACTCCATTTTATTTTCTTTTTAATTTTCTATTTTCTTTTCTTTTTCTTTTTCTATTTATTTTTCTTTTTATTTTTCATTTTCTTTTATTTTTAAACTTTGGCCAAGTTTGTAAGAATAGACTTGTTGATTTTGAGGGAGGTAGTAAGCCACATCCTCATATATGCCGACCTCGTGAACCATAAATGGATTCAAATCTACTTTAACACAGTAGACGATCCCACCTCTCACAAATTTCATACACTGATGTAGAGAGGATGGAACTATGTTGTTCTCATGCATCCATATTCTCCCAAGCAAAGAGTTAAAAGATGTATTCGACTCTATAATGTGAAACTTGGCTTTGGTCTTTCAATCATCTATCTCCAAGGGCAAGGCTATGGAGCCTAGGGCCTGTTGACCTCTTTGGAGTGTGCATTCAATATTTCCATCTTGAACTTTAGAGTTTTCTAGACACTAAGAGTTCCCTAGTCATAAGACACTTCTAACAATTAGGTAAAATCTTAACCTAAGCTTAAAGACTTAGAAGGGTTAACCATAGGATTAGGTTATTGCTTAAGGATTAGGATAATTCAATTACCCTACAACCCAAATCAAATCCATGTTAACCTTCTCAAACCAAATCTCAAGTTCAATTCAAACATCAAATTTAAATTCAAATCCAAACCCAAATTCTAAAATCAAATGATTGAAGCCCATGATCAAATCCAAACATGAAACCCTTCCTAAGCCATGTGACCTATCCTATGGACTTAGCTAAATCATAATCCAAATCAATCCAAAATAAATTGATTTTCTCATAATCAATTTATATCTTCAATCATCTTACAAAATATAAATTAAATCTACATTCAAATAAACAAAACTAAATCAAACTAAATTAAATTAAATCAAAACCCTTCCTGAGCCAAATGACCTATCCCATGGACTTAGCCAAATCTAA
This sequence comes from Cymbidium sinense, assembly GCA_021442155.1. NCBI lineage: Eukaryota > Viridiplantae > Streptophyta > Magnoliopsida > Asparagales > Orchidaceae > Cymbidium > Cymbidium sinense. The sequence goes on from CM038219.1 coordinate 34,635,569, forward strand.
TCCAAATCAAGTCAAACTCAATGATTTTCTCATAAATCAACCATATTTTCAATCATCTTCACAACTTTAAATGAAATATACATTTAAATCATCAAAACTAAATCAAACCAAATCAAAATCCAAGCTTAAGCCACATGACCCAACTCGATGGACTTAGCCAAATTCTTTCATTCCAAAACCCAAATTCAATTGATTTTCTCATGAATCAATCATACCTACGATCATATTCACAAATATATATGAATTCTACAATCATCAAGTGAAACCAAAATCAACCCAAGTCAAACCCAACTTAACCTTTTGACTTGAAATATACAAATGAACCAAAACCCATTTGAACCCAAGCCAATTGCAATTGAATTCATATATCAATCCCAAATGTATATATAAACTCAACTAAATCAAACTTAACCCAAAATAAAGCAAACTAAACCCAATTGGTTCACTTGACCCAAACTGGCAAATTTGACCTATTTTAGCCAAGTTCTAATCCTACCCAAATTGGATTGAACCAAGCCCATCAAAACCTCCCATCATGATTGTTGATCACCCTAGGTTGATCAATTGTCACAAATTAGGTCAAACCAAGTCAACTTCATCATTTGACCAACTCAACCCCTTAACCCATATGAACCCAAACTAGCCAAATTGTAGCATAAGCCAAATCCCTTGAAACTAATAATTCATACCAAATTAAAATCAATATTTGAATATGACTTGACCTTCAATTGAGTCAAACCAAATCCAATTGGCCCTCTTGACCCAAGTTGACCCAAATTGACATAAAAGACCAAATTGGGTCAAATCAAAATATAAACCAAATTGATTGCAACCAATGGCTCAAGTTCATTCCAAATTGATTGTTGAACTTGACCAAAGCCATGATTGGATCCAATTGAACCCAATTGACCTACTTAGCCCAATTTGACCTAAAGGTTCAAGTTGGCCTAAATAAAAACCAAATCCAAATTAATTGAAACCAAAGCCTACAATAATCTTCAATTGGTCAACTAAACCCAAAAAAACACCCAACCCAAGCTAATTTGGCCAATTTGGTCAAATTGGCCAACTTAACCCATTTGACCCAAATGAATTCAAATGAGCCAAAATCAAATCGAAGCCAAACTAAACCAAACCAATTGAACCAAAACATCCCAAATGATCATATGAACTTGACCCAACCCTTGGTTTGACCAATTTGACCAATTGGTCAACTTGACCAACCTAACCCAATTTGACCTACATGAGTCAAATTGAGCCAAATCTAACCAAATCAACTCCAATTAACTTGAAATTTGGGCTAACCCACTTATGGATCATTTTAAATCTGCCAAATCAAATCTAATGCCAAATGATCATTCTACCCTTGGGTAAAGGCCATCACATGGGACAAATCACCCATTCCTTGGCCACTTGGTAATCTCCCAATGGTCCACCTAGGCACCTAGGACACTACCCAACCTTACCCAAGGGGTGGTTGGGTGAACCATGACCTATGGGAGGTGAAATCACCTCACCCTCCCCATTGAAGCATTTAAAACCCCATAGGACACCCATAATTCCTCCTTGGAAGCCACCTCCACACCTTCAACAAACCAAGTCGAGCCAACTCACCTCCTTGCTTCCACCCACGACTCCCTAAGATGGTCGGACGGCCATTAGAAGCCAAACCCGATCCCACCGTCTGATCAAGATGAAGGGGGTTATACACCCCTCATTTCCACTCAAACACATGCACAAAAATTATTCCTTAGAGCCCTAACTACCCAAGACAAGCTATTAAATCCAATTCTTAAGCTCCCATGCCGTTCCTCGATCGAACAATGCCATTCCCGTCCATCCCGAAACATGACACTCCCATTTCTGACCTAACTTGCTCATTTCTCCATCAAATTCAAATTAACTTCGCACGCACCTTCTCTAGGCCTCATTGAGCAAGAACAAATCATCTCCCAAGCTTCTCGAGCATTGAAGGTGGGACTTCGATCAAAGCTGAGCTCCAAATCATTAGTTCATGGCCTTCTAAGTGAACGTCAAAGAATTGATCCAATTGTTGCTCAATAGGGCTTCGTCTTTACTAGATGAAGCTTCTTCAATCATTTGAGCCACCGATCTTGAGCTTCGGTGAGGTAGGCTTCCAGAACTAATCCTTAGCTAAAATTAGGTTGGAGATTTTTGAAGAAAACTTGCATCTCGTGTGATCTTGACTGTTGGATCCCCTCTGATTGATGCTATGAAGGTGTGAGATCCTTTTGGAGTTGTTCTTAGCTTGAGTAATCCTGGATCAAGTGAGTAATGGTGGATGGACTCCATTCTCCCTCACTCATGTGACGTTATATCAGGCGGTTATGATTATATCCACTAGATCGATTTGATTTAATCCTATTAAGTTGTGCGATTAATCATAGCCGTCCAATCTTAGATCGGACAATGGACGAGAAAATCCATCCGCCGCCACGTAGGCACTAAGTCAAATAAGTTTTAAGTAGCCAATCTCGCGGCACCACATGGAAAGCACGCCGCGTCAGTGCACCACATGACGCAATAGGATTAGATTTTAATTAGGCTTAATTAATCATTTTTAATGGCTGAAACTTCTAAAAATCATAAAAATTCATAGAGAAATAAAAAATATTCAAATAAATACTCATTTTAAGGTATTTAAGAAGAGAAATAATTAAAAATGATCTTAACTAATTTTGAATAGTAATTAAGGTTTAATTATTAAATTAATTAGCTTAATTACTTTTTAATTACTTGAGCAATTAGTCACAAATTTTGTGGGTTAATTTAATGGGATGACCTCTACCTCCCATGATTTTCTTGGGATTTATTGCTCACTTAATTAAGAAAATTGACTAATTAAACCTTAACTACTATTTTAAGTTAATTAATGATTTATTAACCCATGAATAGTAATAAATTGGTCAATTAAATTTATTAATCAATGTTTAACAGTAACTAAACTAAGCAATGAGATTGGGACCCCTTTCCTTAAGTTCATTTAACCCTTTTTTAAAATGAAATTAATTAAGATTTAACAAATTAATTAAATCACTTAATCAAATTGAAATTATAATCACATCATACCTTAATTATTTAAATCTAGGGGTAGGTCTTTAGGTGTTTAATAACCTAAAGGAGTTTAATGAAATTATGGTTAGTCTACATGTGTGGGAAAACCATAAGAGTAATTAATTAAGTCCCTTAATCTAATTAACTATTAATCATGAGCCAATTACATTAGGCCCCTTTTATTTCCTAGGATCATTGCAAGTTTATTTTCCATGCATATCATGTTGGCTCATAATTATTTAGTTAATTACTTTAAGGTGACAAAAGTAAGGATATTTAATTCATCTAATTAAGGGTTCAACTTAATTAACCCATAAAATCAACTTAATTACATTTCCTTAAATTAGATCAAATCACTAATGTGGGAAAGGGTTTAAAACAACAAGTGATGATTTCTCTTTTCCTCTTTAAATCAAATCAAATCCAAAACTTAATTAGAAAAGAAGCATTGATTTGCTTCAAATAATCTTATTTGATTTGATTATCCTTAAGAACTAGTTTGGTTGAAAGAATCACATGCTTATATTTGATTGTCCTCTTTCCAATCATGTTAAATTTGGTATGTCATTTGAGTTCATGCATCCATCTTTTCAAAATCATGTAAAATAAAATTGATTTCCTTTATGTAAGCTTGCATGTGTTGATTTAATATAATATATGTGTGGATATTATCTCTATTAAATCCAAATGTATTTTTTAAAAGCTTATAAATGAATAATAATATGTGTTATGATGCTAGTTATAAATAAATAAGAAATGCATGTGCTTACAGCTTAAGTGTATGAATGTTGAGTTCTCTTTCCTCTATTCATGTGTTGATTTATATAAGATTGAATGGTAATGGTTATATAGTTTGGACATCCCGGGAACACAAGACTTTTGCTAGCCCCGAGGAGGTCATTTGATTACCTCACTTCCCTCGTTTGTTACTTAGTTGATGAAATCGAAAAGAAGAAATGATGAATCTAAATTTGTTCATTGTTAAAAAAAAACCAAAACATAAACCGAAAAAAATAAAATAAAACATAAACCTAAACCTAAAATAAAAAAATAAAACCTAAACCTAAAAAATAAAATAAAAATAAAACTAAACTAAAAAATAAACATAAACCTAAACCTCAACCTAAAAAATAAACTAAAATTAAAACCCTAAACTAAAGTAAATAAACCTAAAATAAATAAACTAACCTAAAATAAAAATAAATAATAAACTTAAATAAAAATAAAAAATAAAATAAACTAAAATTATTAAAAAAATAAACAAAATAAACCTAAACCTATCGGTTTACTTAATTTATAAAAAAAATCCTAAACCCTAAACCCTAAACCCTAAACCCTAAATCCTAAACCCTAGACCCTAAAACCAACCCTAAACATTAAACCCTAAACCTACAACCCTAAACCTATATCCCTAAATCCTAAACCCTAAACTATAAACCCCGAACCCTAAACCCTAACCGTAACCATAAACCCTAAACCTTAAACCCTAAAACCCTAAACCCTAAGCTCTAAACTAACCCTAAACCCTAAAGCCTAAAGCCTAAAGGCTAAACTAATGCTAAACCCTAAGCTAACCCTAAACCCTAAACCCTAAACCCAAAAAACCCTAAACCCTAAAGCTTAAACACTAAACCTAAAATTAACCATATACCCTAAGCTAACCTGAAACCCTAAACCTAAAAAACCCTAAACCCTAAAGCTTAAATAGTAAACCCTAAATCCTAAACCATAAACCCAAACCCTAAACCCTAAACCATAAAACCCTAAACCCTAAAAACCTAAAAACCTAAACCTAAACTAAATAAAACCTAAAAATAAAATAAATAAAACCTAAACCTAAATAAAAAATAATGAATACCTAAACTAAAACCTAAATCTAAACTTAAAAATAAATAAAAAATAAAAAAATAAACTAAAATAAAGTAAAGGTAATCTTAAACTAAACTAAAAAATAAAATAAACCTAAAAATAAAAAACCTAAATAAAATAAAAACTTAACATAAAATTAAAATAAAATAAACCTAAAATAAAATAAAATAAAAACTAAATAAAATCCTAAACCTAAAAAATAAACCTAAAAATAAAACTTAAAAATAAATAATAAATAAAACCTAAACCTAAAAGAAAAATAAAACCTAAACCTAAACCAAAAAAAACCTAAACCTATAAATAGAACTCAACTAATAAATAAACCTAAACCTAAACCTAAACTTAGACCTAAAAAATAAACTAAAACAAATAAACTAAACTAAAGTAAATAAACCTAAAATTAATAAACTAAACTAAATTAAATTAAAAAATAAACCTAAATAAAAATAAAAAATAAAGTAAACTAAAATAAATAAAATATAAGCTAAATATCCTAAATAAACCTAAATGAACATATTAACTTAATTAAAAAAAACTTTAAATCCTAAACCTAGAACCTAAATACTAAAACCTAAAAAACCCTAAACCCTAAACCCTAAACCTTAAAAGCATAAACCCTAAACCCTAATGCTAAACCCTAAACCCTAAAACCCAAACCCTAAACCTAAACATAAAGTCACTAATTAAATTAAAAAATAAACCTAATAGAACTAAACCTAAACCTAAACCCTAAGAATGGGCAGAACCTTGGCAGGAACATCACCATCAACAAGGCTCTAGATCTAGAGGTGAAGGCGGGCTATCGTAGTGGTGGTGGGGATCTGGAGGTGCTGGTTGATATGGTGGTGGTGGTCAGAGCAGAGGTGGTTATGGTGGCAGGAGGAGCGATGGAGGATACAACCGAGGTGGTGGCAGAGGGAGAGATCGGGGATATGATGGTGGATCCCGCTACTCGAGAGGCCGGGGTGGTCCTGATGGGAACTGGAGAAACTGTAGAATAGCTGATCCATCTGCTGCTTATGGAACTGTGTCCTTATAGTAGAGACAATTCTAGTTATCCCAGGTTTTTGATTTACTCTATGCATGCTCATTTTTTATCTATGTCATCACTTATGTCTTAGAAAACATGGTGTACTACTTAGTTGATGAAATTGAAAAGAAGAAATGTTAAATATGAATTTGTTCTCTGTTAGAAAAAAAAACCAAAACCCTAAACCCTAAAATAAAACTAAAACCCTAAACTAAAAAAAAACCTAAACCTAAAATAAAAATAAAATGAATCTAAACCTACACTAAAATAAACTAAACTAAAATAAATAAAACCTAAACCTAAACCTGAAATAAACTAAACCTAAACCTAAACTAAATAAAATTAAATAAACTAAAACTAAACCTAAATGTAAACTAAAAAATAAAACCTAAAAATAAACCTAAAATAAAAACCTAAACTTAAACCAAAAAATAAATAATAAAACCAAAACCTAACAAATAAAATAAATAAAAAACTATATATTTTAGTTGTATCACTTACATATTTTAAATTGAAATAATATATTATGATGCCATGCTCTACTTATTATGAATTTGGCCAAATTCCACCATTTTAAAGCTAAATCAACATTTTTTATAAATAATTCTAGTGTAGGCTTGACTGCATGATTGTAAAATACTAAAAGAATTAAAAATGCACAGAACAATATATTATGATATATGATTCTATACTATGCTACAACATATAAAATTTATTTTGAACATAAAATCTTACTTATTAGAGTACAAGTGGCATAGCACACCTTTGGTACTACAATCTAATTCCCACTTCAAATTTAATAAATTTCATTATTTGATTTATTAAATGAATATTTTTATGATTTATATTAATATAGGCTATAGGGCATAATACCATAACATACTAAAATATTTCAAGACATTTTATAACATCCAAAAACACATCACTATGTGCTCAAATATATGATGCTACATTATACTATAATATATGGTATTATAATATGATTTGGGGTTAGGGTTTAGGGTATTCAAATCTCTAATAGTCAAGGGAAAGTCTCTTGAAGGCATTTTCTTTAGCTACCATAACTATGTTAGGATTAGGTCATTCTTTAGATCTACTCTAAACAACATCTTTATTCAAAGTTTAGGATTTAGGGTTAAGGTTAGTTTAGGGTTTAGGGTTAGTTTATGGTTTAGGGTTTAGGATTAGTTTAGGGTTTAGGGTTTAGGTTTTGAGTTTAGGGTTTTAGGGTTTAGGGTTCAGGGTTTAGGGTTTAGTGTTTAGGGTTTAGGGTTTAGGGTTTAGTGTTTAAGGTTTAAGGTTTTTAGGGTATAGGGTTTAGGGTTTAGATTTTAGGGTTTAGGGTTTAGGGTTTAGGTTTTAGGTTTTGGGTTTAAGTTTTAGGTTAAGGTTTAGTTAAGGTTTAAGGATATTATTTTTTTTGACACAGAGAACAAACTTAGATTCAATATTTCTTCTTTTTGATTTCATCAACTAAGTAGCACCCTAAGTTTTCTAAGGAACAATCAATGACATAGATAAAAAATGAGCACCCATAGAGCAAATCAAATAAGCTAAGATAAGTAAGACCATCTGAACTATAAAGACACTATCCCATAAGCACCAGATTCAACTAGTTGTTCTTCAGTTTCTCTAGTTCCTGTCAGAACCACCCCCGCCTCTCTAGTAGTGGGATCTACCATAATATCCTCAATCTCTCTCTCTGCCACCACCATGTCTATAACCTTCGTCGCTCCGCCCGCCTCCATAACTACCATTGCTCCAACCACCACCTCCATATCCACCAACACCTCCAAATTTCCCACCACCACTGCGATAATTGCCGCCTCTGCTTTTTTCTCCACTGTCAAATCTAGACTAAGCCTAATTAATGGTGATGTTCCTGACGTCAAGGTTCTGCCCATTCTTAAGGTTAGTTTAAGGTTTAGGGTTTAGCATTTAAGGTTTAGGGTTTAGGGTTGCAGGTTTTAGGGTTTAGGATTTAGGGTTTAAGGTTTAGGGTTTTAGGGCTTATGGTTTAGGGTTTAGGGTTTAGGGTTTAGGGTTTAGGGTTTAGGGTTTATGGTTTAGGATTTAGGGTTTAGGGTTTTAAGGTTTAGGGTTTAGGGTTTAAGGTATAGGTTTAGGGTTGTTGGTTTAGGGTTTAGGGTTTAAGATTTAGGGTTTATGGTTTTTTTTTAAAACATTAAGTAAATCGGTAGGTTTATGTTTATTTAGTTTATTTGCTAAAAAGTTTTATTTATTTTTAGTTTATTTTAGTAGGTTTATTTTAATTTTATTTTAGGTTTATTTATTTTAGTTGGGTTTATTTTATTTTTTATTTTAGTTTTTTATTAGTTTTATTTAGTTTTATTTTATTTTATTTTAGGTTTATTTTATTTTTATTTTATTTTAATTTTATTTTATTTAGGTTTTTATTCTTTACATTTAATTTAGTCTAGGTTTTTATTTATTTTATTTTAGTTTATTTTAATTTTATTTTATTTTATTTTTACATTTAGATTTAGGCTTAGGTTTAGTTTTAGGTTTTATTTTAGATTTTTATTTTATTTTATTTATTTATTTTTAGGTTTAAGTTTTTATTTTATTTTATTTTTAGGTTTTATTTAGTTTAGGCTTATCTTTTTTGGTTTGTAGGGTTTTGGGTTTAGGGTTTAGGGTTTAGGGATTGAGGTTTTCGGTTTAGGGTTTAGGGATGTAGGTTTTAAGGTTTATGGTTTAGGGTTTAGGGTGGGTTTAGGTGGGGTTTAGGGTTGCAGGTTTAGGGTTTAGGGTTTTTTAGGGTTTAGGGTTTAAGGTTAGGTTATTTTCAAAACCAAGTAAACCCACAGTTTAGGTTTATTTAGTTTATTTTTTATTAAGTTTATTTTATTTTATTTTATTTAGGTTTATTTTATTTTATTTAGTTAAGTTTATTTATTTTAGTTTATTTATTTATTTATTTATCTTTTAATTTTATTATTTTTTATATTTTTATATTTTTAGGTTTAGGTTTAGGTTTTTATTTTAGGTTTATTTGTAGGTTTTATTTTTAGTGTAGGTTTAGGTTTATTTTTAGTTTCTTTTATTATATTTAGTGTTTAGATTTAGGTTTAGGTTTACTTTATTTTAGGTTTATGTTTAGGTTTTATTTATTTTAATTTAGTTTATTTTTGTTTAGGATTAGATTTATTTTATTTTTATTCTAGGTTTAGATTTTTTTTTAGTTTAGGGTTTTAGGTTTATTTTCTAGCTTAATGATTTTATTTAATTTTAATTTTATTTTGCTTTAGGTTTACTTTATTTTAATTTTAGGTTTAGTTTTTATTTTATTTAGCTTTTTTATTTTTTAAGTTTAGTTTAGGTTTTTATTTATTTTATTTTAGTTTAGTTTCTATTTTTATTTTATTTACTATTTAGGTTTAGGTTTAGGTTTAGGTTTTAGTTTAGGTTTTATTTTATTTTATTTTATTTAATTTTGCTTATGTTTTTTGATTTATTTTATTTCTAGGTTTAGGGCTTTTTTTTATTTTTAGGTTTAGGTTTTAGGTGGGGTTTAGGATTTATGGTTTGGGTTTAGGGTTTAGGGTTTAGGGTTTGGGGTTTAGGTTTAGGGTTCAGGTTTTAGTTTAAGGTTTAAGGTTTTTGTTTTTTTTAACAGAGAACAAATTCAGATTCAATATTTTTTCTTTTCGATTTCATCAACCAAGTAACACACTAAGTTTTCTAAGGCATAAGCGACGACATAGATAAAAAATGTGCATGCATAGAGTAAATCAAAAACCCTAGATAACTAGAATCGTCTCTACTGTAAATGCACAATTCAATAAGTAGCAGATTTGATTGGTCGTTCTTCCATCTATCCAATTCCAACCATAACCATCCCTACCTCTCGAGTAGCGGGATACACCATCATATCCCCGATCTCTCCCTCCGCCACCACTGCAATTGTAACCTCCATCGCTCCTCCCGCCTCCATAACCACCACTACTCTGAACACCACCTCCATATCCAACAACACCTCTAGATTCTCCACCACAACTACGATAACCATTGCCTCCGTCTTCGCCTCCACCACCAAATCTAAATTAAGCCTGGTTGACGGTGATGTTCCTGCCGTCAAAGTTTTGCCCATTCTTAGGGTTTAGGCTTATTAGGTTTTAGAGTTTAGATTTATTTTTTAACTTATTTAGTTACTTTAGGTTTATGTTTAGGGTTTAGGGTTTAGCATTTAGGGTTGAGGTTTTAGGGTTAGTGTTTATGATTTAGGGTTTAGGGTTTAGGATTTAGAGTTTAAGGTTTAGGGTTTATGGTTTAAAGGTTTAGGGTTTAGGGTTTAGCATTGTAGGTTTATGGTTTAGGGTTATTTTTAGGTTAGGGTTTTTTTATTTTATTTTATTTTTTTTATTTATAGTTTAGGGTTTATGGTTCAGGATTTTTTAGGATTTAATGTTTAGGGTTGTAGGTTTAAGATTTAGGGTTTAGGGTTTGATTTAGGGTTTAGGGTTTAGGGCTTAGGATTTAGGGTTTGGTTTTTTTTAATTAAGTAAACTACTATGTTTAGGTTTATTTAGTTTATTTTATTATTTTATTTATTTTAGTTTATTTATTTTATGTTAATTTATTTTAGTTTAGATTTTTTATTTTAGTTTTTTTAAGGTTTAGGTTTATGTTTACAAAGGCAAGGGAGGATCCAATTCGATCAAAGCTGAGCTCACTTGGAGGAGGAGTTGGTCCATAGAGCCATCCACTCAGCCTTAAGAGCTAAAACTTTCACCAAAGCTTCATCTCAACCAGACGAAGCTTCTCCAAGGGAATCAAGGGACGGTGATCACCTCCGATGAGGTATGCCATTTTTCAACCATTAAACTCAATGTGGTGTGGAGCTTTAAGAAAGGAATTTTGATCCCATGGAATTTTAACCATTAGATGTGCTTGCCATTAGGTTTAGATGGTGTGGGTTAATTTTCAATCCAACCAGAGGTCGATCTAGCTCAGATCTTCTCTTTGAAAGTGGACGGACTTCATTTTTCCATAAGGAAGAACAGGGAGGATCTGACCATCCATCCGCGCATTTTTGACGGACGATTGAGATTTAATCACATTTTATAACTCATTTTATTCCCTCTGAATGGCGGCTTTAATCTCAACCGTCTGATCCTTGATTGGATGGATGAGGCAAAAGCATGTAGCACCGCCGCCACGTGATGCTACGATGTGACATTTAAGTGGCCAATTAGAGCTCACCACATGTAAAGGGAAGCCGCGTCAGCGTAAGCGTGGCATGCCGTAGGGATTAGGGAATAAATTAAGGTTTATTTAATTCTAATTAATTGCTTAAACTTCTAAAATTCATATCTCAACCTAAAAAATAAAACAAATATGAAAAAAATGCACTAAAAAGATAATTGAACATAGAATATTTTAAAATTGATTTTTATTAAATTTGAATACTTCTTTTTTGAATTTGGGTTTTATTGGAAATCTTAATTTGCTAATTACTCCATAATTAATCCACTGATTAATCTCAAACTTCTTTAGTGTATTTTGGGGGGTGACTTCTGCCTCCCCTAATTTTTTTGGGATTTATTAGTAGCTTAATTGGGGAAATTACTAATTCATTTCCTAATTACCCCTTTAATATTAAGGATAATTAAGGGTTTGATTAGTGGTTTAATCCTTTATTGAAGTTGATTAAGGTTTGCTTTAGTGAATGTGAGGTTTAAGAAATAATTTTGGGGCATTTCCCCTAAGCTATTCCATAAACCCCCTTTTCTTTCTTAATCCTCTCTTAATTAAGTTCTAATTCACTAATTACCCTCTTAATTAATTTCTTAAAATTCTAAAACTTTCCAGATCTCATTTAATCTACTTGAGGTAGATGCTTAGGTGTTTAAGAACCTAAGTTCAATTAAGGAAATCAAAATTCACCTCATATGTGTGAGGGGTGTTTTGAAATTACTTAAGTTAAACCCCTTAGCTTAATTAATCATTAATCACGAGCCAAATTGCATTAGGCCCCTTTCTTCCTAGGTGTATTGCAAATTTAAATTTCTTGTGAGGTTTTATGTTATCTCATTGGCTTATAATTATTTGATTAAGTATGCTAAGGTGGTGTAGGTATGGGGTAATTAACATGTTTAATTCATACCTTAACCTAATCATAATATAAAATGGATCTAACATCTAAAATTTAAAAAATATATTAAACACATGTGGGAATGGATTAAGAATGGTAAACTCACTTCATATTTTCAAAATTAAATGAAATTCAAAATCAAACAAAATCACATTAAACAAACTTTGATTTGCTTTAAGCTTTCTTATTTCATAAGATTATCTTTAGAAATTAATTAAAGTGAATGTGTTTACATGCTTTCATTACTTTACTTCTTTCTCAACATGCTAAACATGTATATCATATGATTTCATGCATCCATGCTTTTCAAAAATCAAATTTAAAATAAAAATATTTCTTTTATCTCAAATTGCATGTGTTGGCTAAAGTAAGAATATGACTGGCTATTATCACTATTAAATCCAAATTATTATCAAAATATATGAATCAATTATCAAAACTTAAAGTGTGTTACTTATATCTTACTTATAAGTTTGCATGTGAGTAAAATATAAGGATGTGCTTAGTGTAGGTTTTCCTTCTCCTCTCTTTTAGCATAATTTTGAATAGGATTTGACAAAGTGTATATTTCATTTGAAAAGAACCTAACACTTGCCTAATTCCACATCCTCTTCATTCGTATGCTATTACTTAAGAAGGATACTCATACTTTTACATATAAATTGTATAAATAAAAATAAATCAACCAACATAAACTTTTGCATTCCTTCTTTTACATTCATTTCTTTTGTACACATGCTTGTATTTAACAAAAGTGGTATATTAGTCTGGAAAAACTTGGGGTTGTGAGGCTTTAAGTAGCCCTAAGTAGGTCTTATATCTTACACCCCTGCTTAACAATGGGGTCATACTCACTTATTCTTTTCATACATTCATATGTGCATGTGAAAGTTGGATTAGAAACCCCTTTGTTACTTAATGAAAATCATGCATCATAAATATTCAAAATTTCTTAAATGAATTGCTTAGCCTACATCATGAAGTGTGTTAAACATTCCCATTTGTGTGTGTAGATATGCTTTGGACTCATTCATATGCATGTTATACATGCTGGGAAAGTAATGAAGTGATGTATGTTTTGTGAATTTAGTTCATTTTACTAAATCTTAAAATGCCTTTCTTTTTTGAATAAGTTTGTTTAGAGTTCATCTAAACTTAGGAATAATTAAAGCACTTAAACAAAACATTCACTAAACAAAACCAAAAAATGAATCCAGTTTATGAATTACTTAGGTTAAGGAAGGAAAGAGAAGTTCTCATCTCTTTCCCTCTCTTTATAACTTAGTAATCAATTGTAGGATTCACTTAAACCCAATCAAACATAAAAATAAAATCAATCCAAAATGATTAAATCACTTAAATGAAATCCTCCTCTAAGTTAAACATGCTTCACACTTAGAAAATTCTGACTTAAAGCCATAGCTAGGCATACCATACAAACTCATAAAGCACACAGATTAAGCTAAGTCCCCACTTCTAGATTTAGGTTAGGACGGTGCATGGTTTGTTGCTTGCTTTTGTTTTTTCATATATGTTTTAGTTTAGATGTTAGGATGTATGTGCATAGAATGAATGGTAGGGCGATCTTAGTCTAACCATTATCTTCTGCAGGGGATTATGCTTAAGGGGCATTGTTATAAATAAAAATATAAATACTTTTTATTGTGCAGGTGCTTATACCCCTAAGCATAATCCAATAAGCCAGGTAGACTTAGTCATCCATGCATGGGATGATAAGTCCAATATACATGCTTGGGATTTTGTGTGGTTTGTTTAGCTAATCTCTATTTTGCAGGTGTTAGCTAGATTTACTTTTCCTTTTTCATGTAATTTTTGTAATTAGCATTTTAGAATGATTATTATGGGGATTAGGATGAGCATTGGTCATAAGATCTCATCTTATGCACCATGTGAATCATTTGGAGCATCCACCTTCCAACCATCCAAAAGAAGGAACCTAAGAAGAAAGAAGAAAAGAAGAAGAAAGAAGAAAAGAAGAATGAAGAAATGAAGTTTGAAGAACCCCCATAACAATGTGTTCCTTGCTTAATTGCATTTCATTCACTTGTAATCTGGGTTGTATAAAGGTAGAGCTTAGCTACCCAATTTATTTTTCAGCTTGTGTAGTGGTACCCGACCATAGTTGCCTCTTATTCTTTTGTGATTAGATTAATGATTTATTTAGCTTGTGCATTAAGTGGCATCCTTTTCCTAGTTTCTTCCTTGCTTTATGTATGGCCTAGATGTAGATTAGGCTCTTAGGGAAAAATTAATCTTTTACTAAATTCAATAATTCAAAACAAAAAATAAAGAACTCATAACCTCACCTAAAGCTTAAGCTAAAGTCTAGATAAAAGAATTAGCAACCCCTTAGCAGGATGAGTACTTCTTTTATAACATAATGAACAAATGCATATAATTTTCACTCTTGATTGGAGGGCTTCCACCTTTGCTAGAGAAACTTGGCTTGACCTTTGAGAGCCATGGTGAAAATACACCTCCACTCTTCTCGCTAATTTTGGCCAATAATGTCATTTCTCATGCATTAAGCATATGAATCCTATTAGCCTGAGTGAAAATAATTATCCAAAAATAAAAATAAAATTAAATCTAAATTGCATTAGATCTAGGTCATTTAAAACATACTCTTAAATGATCTAGTCCCTTTAGGGAGTCAGTTTAAGGACTTAGTCTCTTTCTAAATAAATAATAGCCTAGCTATCTTGCATAAAGCATATGACTTGCCTACATGAATTTAAAACCATAGGAAGAGTTAGTTGGTAGCCACCCTCAGGCAGTTGTAAGTCCAAAATAGTCAGGTGGTTTGTCCTCTCTTGTGGAGGCAAACCAAATACCCATATTCGCTTAGATTTAGATGGCCCTCACCAAATCTCCCTAGATTAAGATTCTGAGGTTGCTTCTCCCCTTTGTGGGCCATAAGCATAAATCCTCACCTCTTAGGAATTTTCTTAATCTTGTCATATGGAATCATAAGCACTAAATTTCTAATGAAAAATTCAACTCAAATAAATTAAATCAATTTCAAAAATGTAAAGCCTAACCATAGGATAGTTTGGGATGCTCGCTAGGTTTGTTAGCATCATGGGCATCTCCTACTTCTCTTCTTTTGGCTTCAATAATAACTCCCTCTCTTTGATCAATCCCATTTGATCTTCAAAAATAAACTAATCGATTGATAGTCCTACCTATTGAAATCTTTGGAGATAATGAACATTTACCTTAATCAAGAGTATTCCTAAGGAATCTCATTCCTTAGAATGTAATTAACTATGGGGCCTATGTAGGAACTTAACGAACCAAGTTTAAAATAAACCTTACTTTACTTTTCCATGTAAAGTAGGACAAGAATCTCTATTATACATGCAAACACATTGCTCTTAGGAGTCCTTATTAAAGTGATTGGGTCCCTTGTATGGTGGTGACTTCTATCTTTCAAGATAGTACACCTCTCCTCAATGTCCGGTCACCCTCAATAAGAACATATGTGGTTTTAAAATGCATAGAAAGTGATGTATATTTCCATCCTCATTTTATTCCACATAGAGTGAAAATGGAAGTATATATCTTATTATCTAATGGAAATGAAAATTTTCACCGATTTTTTTCGGCTCAGGGATGGTTCCTTTCTCCATCTTTGGTAAATGATCATTGTTTGCAAATATTGATAGTCGGTTTGTACTTTGGTATGAATCGAGACTATCTTTTATTCTTTGCACTTAGCTTATTTCATTCTTTTAGGCTTTAGGACCTCACCCCATCTTGGTCTTAAAACCCCCGTTGGGTTTTACAATGGGTAAAAATAAAAGATCTAAGTAAATAAAGAAAAAATATTTAAAGACTTCCTCCTTATCATTCTTATGATAAGGAAGGGTTCATTCTAAAATAATAAAGACAATAAATTTTTCATAAAATCTTTCTTTTCAAAAGCACCCTTTCAAAAAAATACACATAATAAAATATTTTCTACAAAATTTTCTTAAATCACCCTCAACTAACAATTCTCATAATTGTTACATGTAGGAATTTCAATCTTTTCCAAAAGCACAAATGAACATCTTTCTTCAATTCATTTTGATGAAGATTTCATTTTCAAAAAAAAATGAACAATCATCTTTCCAAGAATCAAACTCAAAATAAAAAAAAATAAAATTTTCAAAAACATATGAACCTTTCCATTCAATGCACTCACACCTATTGAATGGAAGTTTCATTTTCAAACAAGACTAAATTTTTCAAAAGCACATATGAACATCTTCATTCAATATATCCAAATTTATTGAATGAAGATTTCATTCCCAAATAAAAATAACATCATTTGGAAATCCAATTTAAACATATCCCATATATGATTAAGTTGGAATTCCCTCTTTTAGAAAAAGCAATAATCACACACAAAACAAAATTTTTACATTTCAAAAATAAAATTGACTTTCATTCTTACATACCCAAATTTGTTAAATGGAAGTCTTCTTTTCAAAAAATCAAAACTTAACAATCATATTTTCAAAATTCAAAACACATTTGGAACTTCATTTAGAATACTCAAATTTGCTAAGTGAAGTCTCCAAATTCAAAACCAAATTTTCAAACACATTTGGAACTTCATTTAGCATACTCAAATTTGCTAAATTTGCTAAGTGAAGTCTCTAAATTCATAATCAAAAAATTTTCAAACACATTTGGAACTTCATTTAGCATACTCAAATTTGCTAAGTGAAGTCTCTAAATTCAAAACCAAAAATTTTCAAACACTTTTGGAACTTCACTCTTTAGCATACCAAATTTGCCCAAGAGAAGTTTCCATTTTCAAAACCAAACCAAAACATAAAATTTTTAAACACATCTCTTGGAATTTCATTTAGCATACTCAAATTTGCTAAGTGAAATCTCCATTTCACAAAATTAAATGAAACTTCATCTTTAGCATACCATGTTTGCTAAAGTAAAGTCTCCACTTTTAATCAAAAAACAAATCAAAACCAAAAGGAAATGCATTATGATTTCCTTTGCATACCCAAATTTGCTAAGGATCCTACTTTTGAAAAAAATCAAAATATCCAAAATAAATGAAACACTTTTAGGATTTTCTTATCATACTCAAATTTGCTAAGAATCCTATTTTCAAAAAAATCTTTCAAACAAAAATAAAACAAACTTGGGTTCTTCACTTAGCATACCTAAATTTGCTAAGTGGGAATTCCAATTTTTAAAATCAACAACAATTCACAAAAGAAACAATTATTTTCAAACACTTCACTTAGCATACCCAAATTTTCTAAGTAAAATTCCAAAACACCAAATCAAAAACAAAACCAATTGACCCTTACCTTAAGATACCCAAATTTGTTAAAGGAATGGGTCCTCAAATAAAAATCTAAATTCAAACAACATGAACCTATGGAAGCATCCTTCTAAAAAATATTTGAATCCATTCTTTCAACATACCCAAATTTGTTGAAGTTAGATTCATATTCAAAAATTCCTCTTTTCAATCAAATTTCTAAATCTTCTCTAATCCATTTGAACCCCACTTAACACTTCCAAGATGTTGGATGTGGGTTTAAATTCTAAATTCAAATTTAGAACTCAATAAAAATAGAAATTTGATCCAAGCTCATTTCCAATATTGCAAATTCTCGACATAGATAGTTATGCTTTTAGTTTTTTCCAATTAATTAGAAATCGCAAGCTCATAGAAGTTTGTGTTCACTTTCTCACATGACATGGACTTGGTCTTGGATCATGCCAATCTCCCCCGAGCTGATCATGCCCACCTTATCCATTTTGATAGGGGATTTGAGGGAGTGAAGATCACCTGTGAGGGCACTCCCCTCACAACCCAGTAGATGGGCTGGCGGCCATCATCCGGATCGAGTTACCTCTGAGACCTCCCTTCATTAAAGAGGAAAGCAGTGGTAGTCCCACCAATTTCAGCAAAGAGGAAAGCAGTTGCGTGCCCATGGTTTTCCGTGCTGCCTAGTAAGGGCTAGCACCCACTCTTTAGCACCATATAAGGGTAAGGCTCCTCTGATTCCAGAGATTGCCTCCCCAGCCTTTGAGGTTGGGTTTAGTTCTTACTCTACTCATCCTACCTGGATAGAGAGGAGAAACAAAACTATGATAAGCAAGCATACCAAGATTGTCGGAGATGGAGGTCATGGTACTTGAGGAGGTACCTACTTTGATCACCCCATTGGTTATCCATCCTCTCTGTCGAGAGAGGATGTTAGGATTTGTAGTTCACCTCCACCGTGGTTTAACATCCATCGCCACTTGGAGCAGTCATATGTCGCGCCGTTAGTTGAGGAGTATGACGCTGAGTCTAGAGCTCAATTTGATTTGATCTATCATCCCGTAGCATGGAGAAAAAAAAGGGAGAGGCAGAGGCTATACATCTATTCATATTACCTAGGGGAGAGGCGGAGGTTGCCACCGATAGCTTTTGCACTCATCAATTTTCCAACTCGGTGCACTACCCACGCTGACCATACAGATAGCATCCTGCTTATAGGGACTAGTCATCACAAGAGGACAGCTATTCATAGAGAGTCGGTGGTGTCTCCACCACACTGCTCTACCCCCTCATCCGCCATCACCTATTCACATCACAACATCTCCAATTCCACTGAAGGCCATGAAGGCAATATCCAGGGAGATGCGTACCCCGTTGGTGATCCGGCTAGGGCCGAGGGATCCTACTCCATCTACACCACCTATTGTGGTGAGACTGAGCTCTCATGCTTGACCTTCTACCCCAGTGGTGGTGTAGAGGGAGTCAAGCATGTGGTCACCTCACCAACTCCACCAGAGACATGGAGATGGTAGATTGCGAGGTAGTGATGATAGCCACCGCACAAGATGGAACCTCCTAGGAATGTCACCCCTTTCATAGTTAGTGACTATTAGGAGTGTGTCTCTTCTAGTGAGTACATGCCTCATAAGATTGACTCTCGATGTGTGAGGTCCGGTGCCTCTCAGGTATGAGTGATCACATGAGCAAATCATTTATTCTTGATTGATCATTCTCGAGGAGATAGTAGCACATTATCTTGTATAGAAGAAGGAGATTCTAGGGTATGATTGGTTAGATGAGGACAAGATCAGCTTTGATCCCAATGAAGATGATTTATTGGGAGACTCAGCCAGGGTCTGTATGGTAGATACCAGGGGATCTCTCCTCGGAGCAGGCCATGGAAGGTGATGAGGTTGATCAAGAAGATACAGCCCAATCAGCCCATCACCTCTAATATCAGTTAAAGAAGAAAGCTGAGCAGATAGATAGGATGGTGAGGCAGCTTGAGGACTTGTTAGCAGTAATTTTAGTACTTCAGAAATAAGCCCCAGTAGTTCATCATACTATAACCGACATTAGTCAGCCAAAGTTAGTGGATGTCTTGGACCTAGCAAAGACCTTAACTCCAGTTGAGCAAGGTAGCACTAGTATGTATAAGAAGGTACTGGAAAGTACCTCCATACAGGAGAAAGACATCTGATCCGTGGTTGAGCAGCAAGTGAAGGAAGCATTGGCTCAAGCCCGGGGAGGATCATCGATTCCAAAGGGTAGATCCTACCTGGAGGAATTTGATGCAATCCAATATCTGAAGGGTTTCGTGCCACCTTCCTTCAAGAGCTTTGATAGTAGTGGAAATCTGAGATAGCATATTGCACACTGTGGGGCAGGTTGCTGGTACACTTTTATTTCACCTCTTCTTAATAGCCTAGGGATTGCTGGTTGGTATACTTTCCAACAGAAAGACATTTGTTAAGTTGGAGCAACTCTTTATTAAGATTTTTGGAGCTCAAAGGGTTACTATAGGTGATCTTGTTGTAGCACAACAACACCTGTGAGTCCCTTGTTGATTATATTCTTCGATGGCATAACTGAGAAATACTTGCCACAATATCTGAGCAAAGCCGAGATTCTTCTAAAGAATATCCATCGCCTTCATGCTTAAGGACTTCACTATCAAAACATTTGAGAAGCTAATCAAGAAGGCTAATCTACAAGGAGAGGCCAAACACCTTTTCAAGACTTGCCCAAAGCAAAGCCATAAGGTCTATGAGAAGAAGTTGGGAAAGACATATAGATAGTGGGAAGCAACTAGAGATCACCAAAGAGACCACAACCTAGCCTTTGCTTCCACCTCCTTTACCTGAGGCACCTACCGCCTCCATACCTCCATGGCCAACATCGCCTCGCCCATACCACCAACAAGTGACACATACCCATCACTTTATGGTCCACCTACTCTTTTAGATAAGCTTAACAAACCTTATTCATTTAAGAGGGAGGTAATCAGGAAGATCTTTAAGAACCTCTTAAAGAAGCCTGATTTTAGCTACCCAAGCCAAGGAGACCAGAGGAAGCAGGTAAAAGTCATGATCCTAACTTTTGCCCCTACCACCATATGCTAGGCCATGTTTTGGAGGATTGCTTCACATTTAAGGACTGGCTTGAACATAGCTTCAAGATCGATGCTGTAGTTATCTCAAAGGAATACCTTGTGGAACAACCATCTAGTTTCATTTGGGTAATCCTTGGGGATACATGTGATCCTTCCAAAACCAAAGAAGGTTGGGATATTTCTTTATCCAAAACCTCTAAAAATATCATCCAAAAGATCAAGAAACTTTCCTTGCAGGTGCTTGAGTCAACTCAAACCTCTAACACCAAGGAAGGTTTGCAAGTTGCCAGTGCCAACTCAGAGAAAGGGGGAGCTCAGCAGCAAGCAGCAGCAACAACATGTTTCAACCTAGGATAGCCCAGTAGCGCAACCACCAACCGAGTCTAGCCTCCAGCCTATAGTTACAACTTCCACATCAGTGACCTCCTCTACTTCAGCTAGTTCTTCTTCTTCTACTAGTAGAACTCTTGTATCGGTGGATAAGGGCATCAAATCCTTTACCCCACTCACTTTACTTAATTTCTACTTTGTATCACCTATCAAATCCAAGAAATTAAAGAATAAAGCTAGCTTGAACTATGTGTCACTGATGGTTGTCTACTTATTTTTTATGATAACTCTTCAAGTCAAAACTATAATAATTTGATCTTCCTCTTCGATCGAGTTGGACTTTCCCACTCTGAATACTATGAGTTCACCTCTTGAGATAGACTTGGAATCATCCGATTCTGAGGGTCTTATAGGAGAAGCTATAGGTGAGCCGGATGTGAAGGTAGAACCTTCCATTACCCTACCATAAGAGATCATCGAAGTCAACCACCATAGTGGCAAGGTTCTACCTCCTAGGGCAGCACCTCAAGATAGAGGGAAACAAGTCATTGGTATAGAGGATCAAGAAGCCCCACAGATGCTCCACCTTGGATATGCTTGTGGAGGACCAGCCCAAGGTGGACTACAATGTTCTCTCCCATCTAAGAAAGTTGCCATCTAAGCTAAGCATATACGATGCCCTTGTCTTATCCAAATAGATGAGGGAATCACTAATAAAGGCTCTCCTTGATCCTAAGATATGCTTAGCTGACCGTTATAGGTGAGGAGGGACATTACATAAAAGAAGCTTAGGGGATCACCTTCAAGATGAAGACCTTCTTAGGGGACTTGACAACATCCCCTACATCACAATTAACATGGGCGATTTAGACTTGCTGAGTTATCATTGATCCTGTGCATCGAACATTATGAGTCTAAAGACCCTACCTATTTGAGGATCGACATCTTCACACCGAGGAGATGATGTTGAGAGGATTCAATGAACAAGGTGAGTGGGCTTTAGGTTTTATAGTATTATCATTAGAGATAGGTGACTAGAATACTGAAGCCAAGTTTTACATCATTCACTACTTTGCTCGATAGGCCTTGGATACATCAAAATAAAATAATTCCATCCTCCCTCCATCAGTGCATCAAGTTCAGAAAGATGAGATTGAATCATGTCAATGGGGATGAAAAGCCATTTTCAGTTTGAGAGGTTGAGATTTATGAGGATGCACTGCTATCTTTCTCAAAACACCCTTTCTAGTGAACTTGGATGAAACTCAAAAAAAGAAAATAAAATGAAGAAAAGGAAAAAGTGAAAGAAAAGAAAATAAAAATAAAAATCCAAGTGGACAAGAAAGAGGAATTGAGGAAGAAATAGATCCACATTTACCACCCATAGTTCATTCCATCATATGGACATGTAGGATGGCTCAACCTCCACCAAGTGAGGGTAAAAAACAGAGGCGCTCTAGAGGTGGAAGACCCTGACCTCATTTTAGAATGAGCTCAATCTCCATCTTAGACATAAGACTTCTCTTAGACTTTAAGAGTTCTTAAGACACATCTAGTGATTAGGTGGACACTCAACCTAGCCCCAGAGACTTAGAAGGGTTTAAGGAATAGGTCATGTGTTAGGAAAATTTCCTACCCTTAGTTTAAGCCATTCCTCACTCTCCTTCTTTCACATCAAACTCCAAATCAATTATATTTGATTTTCTCCAAACTCAAATCAATTCCATGATTGAAATCTATGATTCAAACCCACGATCAAAATCCATCAAAAAAATTCCTAAGTTCAAATTTTACTTAAGTCCTTAATCTCCCTTTAATGACTTAATCAAAATTATGATCTAAACTAAATCAAACCTTTGAGATTTTCTCATAATTCATTTATATTCTCATTTATATTCACATATATAAATGAAATATAAATTCAAATCAATCAAACTAAACTCAAAATTCCAAATCAACTTTTCATTAATGGACTTAGCCTAAACTTTGATCAAATCAATTCAAACTCATGAGATTTTCTCAAAACTCATTTATATTATCATTTATATTCACATATATAAATGAAATATAAATATAAAATAATCAAATCAAACCCAAAAATTAAATTCCCAATTTGAAATTTTCCTAAGTCCATTAATTTTCTATTAAAGGATTTACCCAAAACCTTAATCAAACTAATTCAAATTCATGGGATTTTCTCAAAACACATTTATATTCTCATTTCTATTCACATATATAAATGAAATATAAATATAAATCAATCAAACCAAATTCAAAAAAAAAATTGAACTTCAAACTCTAAAACTTTCCTAAGTCCTTTAAATCCTTCTTAATGGACTTAGCCCAAATCATGATTAAACCACTTCAAATCCTTGAAATTTTCTCATGATCAATTTATATTTTCATTTATATTCACATATACAAATGAATTGCAAATTCAAACAATCAAAACCAATTTCAAATATCAAACTAAAATCAATCCAACCTAAGCCTTTCAAGTCAAAATCTTGAACTTAGCCAAATCAATTTTAAATCAAGCCAAACTCTTGATTTTCTCTCATGGTTCAATCAACCCTACAATCATGAGCTCATATATAAATCCAAACTCTAATCAAACAATCAAAACCTAATTCAAAAATCAAACCCAAAACCCTTTCATATTCTTCCTTTGAATATGAAATTATCAAATGGATCTAAACCCATTTGACTTCAAACCACTTATAAATAGATTTATATTTTAATCATGAGTCCATATACAAGATCAACCAATTTCAAATCAAGCTTTGACCTAGCCATTTGATCACTTGACCCAAAGTGACCTAAAGTACACTTATGAGCCAAATTCTAATCCTAACCAAATTGGATTGAACCAAACTCATATTTGCCTCTCATCATGGGATGATCAATCAATCAAATTGGGCCAAACCAAGTCAAACCTAAGGGTTGACCAACTCAACACTTAACCCAAAATGAAACCTAACATAGCCAAATTCCACCAAAGGCCAAATTGATTGAAACCATTGATCTAAGTTCACTCATGACCTATGTTTGAACTTGACCAAGCCAACATTTGAACCTAACCTAACCCAATTGACCTTAGACCCAACATGACCTAAGGGTCATGTTGAGCCAAATTGAACTTAACCCAAATTGATTGGAAACAAAGATACCAATCCACTCCATATGACTAACCTAACCTAAACCTACCCTTGACTGAATATGTCAAATGGGTCAAGTAGGTCAACAACTTGACCCATTTGACATAAATGAAGTCATATGAGCCATATTCAAAACTAAAAATTGAATCAAACCAAAGCCACCAAAACATTTCAAATGGTCATATGAACTTAACCCAACTTTAGTTTGACCAATTTGACCAATTGGTCAACTGACTAAGTTGACCCATTTTGACCTAAATGGGTCAACATGAGCCAAACCCTATCAAATAAATTTCAAATCTCATGAAACTTGGCCAAACCTAGTTTTTCCACATACCCAACATATTCAAAGTGGAAAAATAGCAAAATGACCATCCCCCTAACAAATTTTGGCTTAATCCATGGGTAATTTGGTCATACCCTCTTCACATTCACTTGAGGCTTTCCTAAAAGCTCAAGGAGAGACCTAGGGGAGAGGAACCCAACCCAATGGGATTGGTCAGCCAATTGGTCCCTAGACAAACCCACATGGGTCAAAATGCAAAATTCAATCTCCCTCTCAAACTCAAATTCAAGCACATGGGAGGTTAATCACCTTGGCTCAAACCAACCATGTGCACACTCTTAACGATCAAACAATCCTATGATCAATTGGATCAAAAAAGAGGATGGATGGTCGTCCGATCCTTCAAGGGGGAGATATACTCCCCCTAATTCAATTCAATTCTAACTTGCCCTCTATCGATTGAAGCCAAGGAACTCAGAGCAATCATTAGAGAGTACCCCCAAGCTTCTTAGAGAGGATTTGAAAGATCCATTTCTTAGTTTTTAGACTTTGAAAATAGGGGAAGTCCATTGAAGAGCTAACTTCCTCTTCACTCAATCTCCATCCAATTGCTCTTGCATACTTCATCAAGGAGCTAAGTCGAGTGCACCCAAGCTTCCTTTGGAGTTCCCACAGCAAGGAAGGATTGAATTGGATCAAAGCTGATCTCAAGCTAAGGAGGAGGTGACCCATAGGAAGATCCACTCAACCTCAAGTGCTCAAAATTTCAGGCTTTCTTCTCAACAAAAGCTTCCAAGGGAATTGAGCGCCGGTGATCACCTGAATGAGGTATGAGATTTTCTAACCATTAAACTCAATGTGGTGTGGAGCTTTGTGAAAGAAATTTTCACCCCATAGATTTTTGACCATTGGATTTTCCGCTCTTTAGCTTTAGATGGTGTGGGTTGAATTTAGTTTGAATTAGAGCTAGATCGAGCTTGGATCTTCGACTTGATCATGGCCGGTCTCTGTTGAACAAGGGGAAGAACTTGGGAGATCTCAGCTATCCATCCACACATTTTGGATGGATGGCTCAGATAATTTCACACATTTAGATATCTATTATTCATTTTAAAATCACGGGAGATCTTTGGTCGTCTTATTTTTGATTGGATGGCAAAGATCAAACCGCGTGCGCCACCAGCCTCCATCTAGGATTTGAATACTTAAGTAACCCCCTCATGACGTGATGCATGTAAAGTTCACTGACCGCCACCGCCACGCGTCGCACCATGAGCCAGGGGATTAGTTAAATGCCTTAATTAATTTCTAATTAACTTAAGGATCTTCTAAAATTCATAACTCCTAAAAAAATTTAGAAAATTATGAAATAAAATTTTATGGAAAGATAATTCAACCTAGAATATTTTAAAATTAATTTCAATGAGTTTTGGATTATTTTTTTTTATAAATTTGGGTTTTATTGGAAATATTATTTTCCTAATTACTTTTTAATTAAGCCTCTGATTAATCCTCAATTTCTTGGGTATGTTTTAGGGGATGACTTCTACCTTCCCTAATTTTCTTGGGATTTATTGAAAGGTGGATTTAAAGAATTGCATATGAATTTCTTAATTACCCTCGTTGCATAATTAAGCATAATTAGGGAATGATTAGTGATTTTAACCTATGATTAGGGTTGATTAAGGTTAGATCCAATAAATAGGAGGTTTATGGAATATTTTTGGGGCATTTCCCCTAAGCTATTCCCTAAACCCCTTTTCTCTCCTTAATCTCTTAATTAAGAATTCATTAATTATCCCCTTAATTAATTTCTAAAAATTCTAAAAAGTTCCAGAACTTAATTAATTTACTTTGGGTAGATGCTTAGGTGTTTAATAGCCTAAGTTCAATTAAGGAAATCAAAACCCAATTCATAAGTATGAAAAGGTGTTTTGAAATTACTTAAGCTAAACCCCTTTGCTTAATTAACTTTTAATTATGAGCCAAATTGCATCTTCTTATTAGGTGCATTACAAATTTAAATTCCTTGTGAGTTTTATGTCATCACATTGGCTCATTTATTTGATTAATTCTTCTAAGGTGGTGTGTAGGTAAGGGTTAATTAAGTTACTTAATTCATACCTTAACCTAATTAATGCATAAAAATGGATCTAAATTATCAAAAAAATATCAATCACATGTGGAAATGGGTTAGGAACATAAACTCATCTCACCTTTTCAAAATTAAATCAAACTCCAAACTTAACAAAAATCACTTTGAATTCACTTTGATTTATTTTAAACTTTCTTATTCCATAAGAATGACTTTAGGATTTAAGTGAAGTGAACTTATTTACATGCTTTCATTGCTTTGAATCTTTCCCCAACATGTTAAATTTGTATGTCATGTGATTTCATGCATTCATATTTTCAAATTCAATTTTAAATGAAATTGTTTACTTTATGTCAAATTTGCATGTGTTGGCTAAACTAGAAATATGACTGGCTATTATCACTGCTAAATCCAAATTATTTTAAACATATATGAATCAAATACCAAATATAAAAGTATGCTACTTATATTTTAATTATGAGTTTGCATGTGATAGATTATAAAGGCATGCTTAGTATAGGTTTCCTTTCTTTCTTATGTTGGTATAGTTTTGAATAGGAATTTGGTGAGGTGTATGGTTCATTTGAAAAGAACCTAACACTCACCTAATTCTATATCCTACTCATCTCTATGCTACCACTTAAGGAGGGTTACCTATACTAGCATACATAAATTGCATAAAAAAATGAATCCATTAATACAACTTTTGCATTCTCCATCTCTATTTCATTTCTTTTATACATATATTTGTATTTAAGGAAAGTGGTATATTAGTCGGACAACCCCAGGTTATGAGGCTTTAAGTAGCCCTTATGTCTTGTACCTTACACCTCGTTAACAATGGCTGTACTCACTTATGCTTTTCGACTTTCATGTATGTAAAATTTGGATAAGGAAACTTTTATTTAAGAAAAATCATGCATATTCAACTTCTAAATTTCTATAAATGGATTACTTAACATACATCATAAAGTATGTTAAATACTCTTATTTTGTATGTATAAATATGCATCGGGTCCATCCATATGCATGTTATATATGTTGGGAAAGAAATGAAGTAATGTGTGTTATGTAAATTTTGATTCATTTTATTTAATCTTAAAATGCCTTTCTTTTGAATAGGTTTGTTTATCTAAACTTAGGATTAATTAAAAGATTTAATCAAAACATTCACCTAAACAAAACTAAAATGTGAATCTATTTTAGAAATTACTTAGGTTAGGGAAGGAAAGAGAAGTTCTCTTCTCTCTCTCATAACCTAGTAATTAATTGTAGGATCCACTTAAACCAAATAAAAACATGAAATAAAATCAACCCAAAATAACTAAATAACTTAACTAAAACCCTCCTCTAAGTTGAACATGTTCTTAACACTTAGAAAATTTAAACCTAAAGCCATAGCTAAGCATACAACACAATCCTTCAAAGCACACATATTAGCCTAAGTCACCACTTCTAGCCTTAGGTTAGGTCGGTGCATGGTTTGATGTTTGTTTTGTTTTATGATATATGTTTTAGACTGGATGTTAGTGTGTATGCTCATAAAATGAATGGTAGGACATTCTTAATCTAATTATATTCTTGTAGGGATTGTGCTTGCTAATAAAAATAAATATAAATGCTTTTGCTGTGTGCTTTATACCCTAAGCATAATCCAATAGAATGTGGACTTAGTCACCCATGTGTGGGGTAATTCCATTATACATGCTTTGGGATTTGTGTGGTTTGTTTTAGCTAACCTTTATTTTGGTGTTAGTTAGATTTTCCTTTCATTTAAATTTGTGCAATTAGGATTTTGGAATGATTGTTATGGGGATTAAGATGAACATTGGTCATAAGATCCCATCTTATGTACCATGTGAACCCTTGGAGCATCTACCACCCAACCATCCAAAAGAAGGAACCAAAGAAGAAAGAAGAAAAGAAAATGAAGAATGAAGCTTGAAGACCCCATAATAATGAATTCTTTGCTTAATTGTAATTTAATTCAATTGTAATCCGGGTTGTATAAGGGTAGAGCTCGGCTACCCACATTTGATATTTTTGGGTTTGTGCGGTCGTGCCCGACCACAACGATCTTTTATTCTTTTTGCGATCAGCTTTATAAATTTATAGATGATTTGTTTAGCTTTTGCATTAAGTGGCATGCTTTTCCTAGTTTCTTCCTTGCTTTATGTATAGCCTGGATGTGGATTAGGCTATTTAGGGAAAAATAAATCTTTTATCCAACTTAATAACTTAAATTAAAATTAAACAACTCATAACCTCTCCTAAAGCTTAGGTTTAAAGTCAAGATAAAAGAATTAGCAACCCCTTAGCTGGATGAGCATTTCTTTTGTAATATCATGCACAAATGTATCTTATTTCACTCTTGATTGGAGGGCTTCCACCTTCTCCAGAGAAACTTGGCTTGACCTTTGAGAGCCATGGTGGAAACTCACCTCCTCCCTTCCCACTGATTTTTGGCCAATAACCTTATTTCTCATGCATTAGTCATATGAATCCTATTAGCCTGAGTCAAAATAATTGTCTAAAATGAAAATAATATGAAATTTGAATATCATTAGATTTAGGTCAATTGAAGCATGCCCTTTACATGATATAGTCTCTTTAGAGAGTGAGTTTAAAGACTTAATCTTTTCTAAATAAATAATAGCCTATCTTTCATAAGTATAAAGACTTGCCTACATGTATTTAAAATCGTAGGAGGAGTTAGTTGGTGGCCACACCTAGATGGTTGTAAGTCCAAGCCAGTGATTTGTCTCTCTTGGAGGCAAACCACTACCCATTTTTCTCCTTAGATTTAGGTTGTGCTTCGAGCCCTCACCGAAGCCCCTTAGATTTAGGTTCTGAGGTTGCTTCTCCCCTTTGTGGGGCATAAGCATAATTCCTCATCTCTTAGGCATTTTCTTAATCTTGTGTTAAGGAATCTTAAGTCCTAAATTTCTAATGAAAAATGTAACTTAAACAAACTAAATCAATTTCAAAGATGTAAAGCCCAACTATAGGATAGTTTGAGATGCTCGCTAGGTTTCCTAGCATCATGGGCATCTCCTACTTATCTTCCATTCTGGCTTCAATAATAACTCCCTCTTTTGATCTACCCATTTGATCTTTTAAAAATAAACCAATCGATTGATAGTCCTTCCTATTAAAATCTTCAAAGACAACAATCATTTACCTTAATTGAGAATTTTCCTAATGGATCATGTCCCTTAGGAAGTAATTAACTATGGGGGCTTGCCCCTGTAGGGAACTTAATGAACCCAGTTTAAAATAAACTCTGCTTTACTTTTCCATGTAAAGTAGGAGAAGAATCATTGGTACATATGCAGACCCATCATCTTTAGGAGCCCTTATTGAGGTGATTAGGTCCATTAAAGGGTAGTGATTTCTATCTTTCGAGATAGTACACTATTCCTTCATGACGTAGATGATCACCTGAATAAGTACCTCTGTGGATCTATGTGGCATCCTAAAAAGATGGATATTTATAGGTCATGGCTTTCTTTCTCTCCACAGATTTGAAGCAACTCCTATGGAAATTTTTCACCACAATCCCCTAGTTGGCCATCAGCCAACACAAGTCATGTTCTAGTTCATAAGAGTACCCTTACTATTCATAAAGACATGGAAGCCAGCTCAGAGGATGAGTCCAATGTGATTAGTATACCAACCAACCCCTCTCAATGGGTTCCATTGGAGGTGACTTTCTATCTAGACAGAGATGAAGAACAGGCCTCCATACAAAGCAAAGTATTTGAATCAGGATTATGTGAGACTATTAGGTAGCAGTTGAGAAACTTAGCTCTAACCTCACTTACATCTCAGAAAGTTGAAGGTTTAGTAGCTAAGAAAGTCCCTAAGTCTTCCAGTGATATGAAGCCGAAGAGAGTATTTTTGGGATCATCATCCTCAAGTCCTGAAGTTGATGTAGAACTTTAGGAGGATACATTTAAAGAATTAATGGAATTACCATTTGAATTTTACTCACCTTGTGTTCATAATCTTATATAGAAAGGTTTAGTTTTTCATACATCATCTAGGCAGGGAGTACTTTGAAAAGCTATGGAATAATATAAGTGTGGGAAGCACAATCAAGAGCAGACTAGGATTTGAGTGGGGTTAAATGATGATTTACTACTTACCAATCATTTGGAATCTATATTCTTTTCACACACCCCAAATCTTATGAGGATGTGTGTTTAGAAAACTCACATGATCCAGATGATCTCCAAATCAAGGATGCACCTCCGTAATTTGAAGAGAGATCCATTCAAATTGACAAGCTTAAAGAAATCAACCTCGATTGAAAAAGAAAATCCACACACATCAATTTGTTGCTGAATGAAGAAGAAACCAATGACTTAGTTAGGCTATTGATTGAGTTTAAAGACTACTTTGCATGGAGTTATGAAGAGATGTGCGGATTATTTTCTAACGTAGAAGTCCACAAGCTAGTAATAGATCCTAACGCTATCCCTATTAAGCAAGCTCCTAGACGCATGCGATTAGAAATCAAACAATAGGTCATTTCTGAAGTCAAGAAATTGATCGATGTTGGTTTCATCAGGAAAGAAAAATATCCTACCTGGTTAGCTATTGTCATCCCAGTTAAGAAGAAGAATAGCCAAATTTGCATATGCATCAATTTCAAGAACTTAAACAAAGCATGTCCTAAGGATGAGTTTTCCCTATATAGAAATTATGGTGGACATTGCCTCATCTCATGCAATTTTCTTTCATGGATGGGTCATCCCAACAACCAAGATGTCTCGAAGATGAAAGAAACACGCTTCAACCCGATTGGAATCTTCTATTATAGGGTCATGCATTTGGTCTTAAAATACTGCTATACATACGGTTATGACTCAGTCTTCAATGAACTCATCCATCAGGAGTGCTACATTGATGATCTAGTAAAGAGCAGAGAAAAGGAAGACCACCTCTTTGACTTGAGAGTAGTTTTTGAACGGTTAAGATAATATAACCTCAAAATGAATCCCCTGAAGTGTGCATTCGGAGTGTCTTCAAGAAAATTCCTTGGGTTTGTTATTTGACTCCGGGGAATAGAAATAGATCCTAAAAAGATCAAAGCTATCTTGGAAATGCCACCTCCTAAGAGTTTAACTCAACTCAGATCCTTCCAAGCACGGACATATCTAAGATGCTTTATCTCCAACTTATCAGGGAGATGCAAGCCATTCCCAACACTTATAAAAAATGATGCCAAGTTCAAGTGGGATGATAAGTACCAACATGCCTTTGAAGACATCAAGCAGTATTTGATGAAGCCGCCAGTTCTAGTAGCCCCTATCCCAAGCAGGCCACTCATCCTCTACATTACTTGCATTGGATGACTCTGGACTCTTGGCCCAATCTAATGTCAAGGAAGGAGAATGCTCTCTACTACCCATCATCTAATAGTAGAAACTACCCACCTATTGAGAAACATTACCTAGCTTTGATCTTTGCCTCAAAAGCTATGACATTATATGCTTTCTCATGAACTTCGGAAAAATCAGTAGTACCACATGACACAGCCAACGCTATCTGAATGTTTGGCATGCTAGTCCATGATTCTCTCATAGTTTGATATCATATTCATACCCTCAGTAAAAGGACATACACTAGTGATTTCTTAGCGACACCCACTTTATGTTGATCCGCTGCTTAGTGATGATCTCTCTGATGAACAAATCATGAACTTAAGGGAGGCTAGCAACCGCTAATGGGAGATGTATTTTGATGGTGCAGCTTTTTTTTTCACAAAGGGAAGCACCACGATCTATTCTCCCAGGAAAGGCAGGGGTAGGAATAGTTCTCTTAACTCCAGACCGCGATGTGATGAGATTCTCATACTATCTTTTCAATCCCTGCACCAACAACGAAGCTGAGTATGATGCTTTGATTGCCGGCTAGTTAGTCATCACGTCAAGAGCATCAACATCTTTGGGATTCTTAGTTGGTCTTCAACCGATTGCCAGTCCTACAGGTTCTCAAACCCAAGCTTCCACCATGAGTATACCATGAAGTTGTTGGCTCAAATTCTGATATCACCATCTACAAGGTTCCCTGAGCAGAGAACGCGGTAGCAGATGCTTTGGCAAAACTTGCCAAATAATTGGCATGTCTAGAAGATGAGTCCATTTCAATAAAGATCCAAAATAGACAAGTCCTATCCCTTATTGATGTTGAATTCATCGAGAGAGTTTTTCTTGAAGGGGAGGTTACCGTTGCAAAATGGACAAGGAGCTGGATTGGAGGCAACCATTCATAGATTATTTGAACACCGGCAAACTATCTTAAGAAAGGTCATAAGCCCATCAAGTGAAATAGAGAGCTCTCCTATGCTCTGATGATGGCACCACTCGATCCTTTGACCAAATGTGGTTACACTGTTTAGACAAACATGAAGCACGTGGCATTATAACCGAAGTACATTCAGGTCTATGTAGAGTGCATCAATCTTGTCTGAAGATGAAGAAGAAGATCTAGAGGCTAGGATACTACTGGCCTTTGATGATTACAGACTGTATGGATGTAGCTAGGATATGCCATTAGTGTCAAGTACACGGTGTGGTCCTCCACCAACCACCCAACATTCTACACCCTACATTAGCCTCATGGCCATGTGAGTGTTGGGGTACTGACATTGTGGGTCTGATCGATCCTCCTTCTTCCAAGGGGCATCAGTTCATCTTAATTGCCACTCGACTACTTTTCCAAGTGAGTAGAGGCAATCCCACTTAGAAAGGTCACACCTCAGCATGTGCTTCAGTTTTCAAGAACCATATCGTATATAAGTTCGGGGTGCCTTGACAAATTATATCGGATAATGGTACTGCATTCAAAAGCACAAAGATCAACAGCTTTTCTAGAAGACACGGTATAGATTGGAGATACTCAATCATCTACTACCCCAAAGCAAATGGTTTAGCAGAAGCATTCAACAAAACTCCCATCCAGATATTAAAGAATACTTGATATAACAAATGACAAGTGGAATGTGCAATTGGTTGAAGCCTTGTGGGCCTACCGCACATATCGAACTCCAACTCACCTACCCCATTTTCTTAGTGTAAGCTATCCTACCTTTAGAAGTTTAACTCCCATCACTAAGGATAGCATTGGGTAGTAAGATCACTAAATAATGTAAAGTTTTGGTTATAAGAGCTCAAGGTTTGGAGGAGAGTCAGGGCATGCGAACCTCAAGTTGTACAAAGCCAAAATGATTCAAGCTCACAACAAGTGGTCCTCTCTTGGTCTTTTTGAGTAGGAGAACTTGTGTTACCCTAAGGAGACCAATTGTGTCCAAAAGATGGGAGGCAAGTTTGAACCCACTTGGGAAGGCCCCTATGTCATAGAGAAGGCTTACCAAGGAGGATCTTATCATCTTATTGATTGTAAAGGGGAACACCCGATGCTTCAAATTAATGGGCTCTACCTAAAGAAATAATACCCATGAAATAAATCATGTTTGAAAATAAGTCTATCAATCAACAAAAAATTGATTCCATTTCATCTAAATCTTATCTTCTTTCGAAGCATTGTTTTGTCTTGTGAATCCATCGTGACGTGTTTAGGGTAGGTGTAAGAGTCCCCCAGTGGCATCCTATCCCTCTTTCATAACACAAACACAATATTCTGATGCTATTAGAATTGATGTAAGAGAACCTGAGAGGTATTCTATTTCTATTAGCACAACTAAGTTAGGTGTAAGAGAACCCAAGGGGCATCCTTTCTTAGTGGGAATCCTATTTGCCATCCATGGCACCACTTCATCAAATCCCCAAGCATGTTTAAGGTAGGTGTAAGAGTCCTGCAGAGGTGTCCTATTCCTTCTAACAGGTGCACAACAACAAACACAAATATTTTTTATCTTGAGCTATTTGATGTGGGAGCAAGCCCCCTATGGCACTCACTCATTAGCTGCTCTAGGTTGGGTCTACATACTACCTCACTAGTATGTC
This sequence comes from Cymbidium sinense, assembly GCA_021442155.1. Taxonomy (NCBI): domain Eukaryota; kingdom Viridiplantae; phylum Streptophyta; class Magnoliopsida; order Asparagales; family Orchidaceae; genus Cymbidium; species Cymbidium sinense. The sequence continues at coordinate 34,669,929 of CM038219.1, forward strand.
ACTTAGTGGTCATTTGTTTGGATGATGTGAGTCCCCGTGCTTTCTTTCTAACTTGACCATTGCAAACCAACGAGCATTATTAGTGTGGTAGACTTCACTGCCCAACCAGTAAGCTACCTTGTGTTAATTTTGTTTAAGAAGATGTGAGTACCTATGCTTTCTTCTTGAACTAATCATCATGATCTAACTAGTTTGAGTATATTCGAGGTTTAGGATAAGTCCCCCAGACGCTTCTTTCCTCTTGACTATATTTGAGATATAAGTCCCCAATGGCATTAACGAGGTCACCCTAGGTTGGATGGCACCGAAAGAGACTATCCCAAAGAAGTTTCTATAAGAGGATGTGAGTCCCCAAGCTTTCTTCCTAGGCTGATTGTTACAAATTGACGGGCACCTTAGGTTGGTTGATGTTCACTATGCTGACAGTAACTCACTCGGTGGATACACCACTCTTGGCAGATATGAGTCCCTGTGCTTTCTCCTTGAGTCAAACACTGAACACCTATTGGATATATGACTAGCCATGTCATCTTCTCCAAGGTTTTGGATTAAGCCCTTAGCGGCCCCATCCCATGCGGGCACTCTATTTGGATCACATCCTTTGTGACCCCATTTAGATACTACCTGGGTTACTTTTGGATTGGACAATCCCCCTTTCCTAGTAGCCACCCCTGTGGTTGGAGAATTTGTTTAATGGATGCAAATTCTCCCTTAGTTCAAGAAATCAGATAGTCTAGGTGATATAGGCTCCTTCTCAGTTTGATCCCTCGCAAACTAATAAGGTCCATAATAAACAAACTAAACAAAAAATAAATTTAATTCGCTTATGGATTAGGAATTTAAGCCCCTAAAGGGTCCCTTTCCCAAGCAGACATCCTATCTTTAGGGCAGTGTCAGCAGAACTCTCTATAGGAATTGGTCAACTACCTGAGTTGAGATAAGTCCCCGGATGGGCACTCACTCCATAGTCCCTTAGGTCATGTTCAATCTATTTTGCCATAAGTAGTTACCTTAGCAATCATTCTACTTTGGAAGATGTAAGACTATGATACATTCTTTCTAGCATGATTGTCGCAAACTGATGGGCAGCTCTAGGTTGGGTTCGATTTGTTGCCCAAAGCAATCGATCACCCTGGTGGTCTTTGTAGTGGAAGATGTGAGTCCCCAAGTTTTCTTCCATTCAATTGATCATTGCAGAACCAAAGGCACCTTTGGTCGATAGTTCTCCCATCTACCGGGAAGCTACTCCCTTTGAATTGATAAATCTGAGTTAGTCCATGCCTCCTACTATGCGCTCATCACAAACTAATGAAATCCATCAAAGTAAATCTAAAAAATGAAATCAATCTTGACTATCTTTGAGTTGATCTAAGTCCCCTTGCAGCATTCACTCAATAGTCAGCCCTAGGTTGGGTTCAATCTGTTACCTTGCCCATAGATTACCCCAGTAACTAGTCTCTACTTTGGAGGATGTAAGTCTACTATGCTTTCTTCCTATAACTATTGCATACCAAAGGCATCCCTTTGGTTGTCTACTACTATGTGTTTAGTAGACTACCCATTTGGATTGGTAAATTTGAGTTAGGTCTAGGCCTCTATGGCCCCTACCCATCATCCAACCAACAGGCCCATCTTAAAATCCTAAATCTAAAAATAAAAACAAATTCAACCCTCTTCCCCAGTGGAAATTTCTCCTCAGTGAGACTTAAATCAAATCAAACCTCTCATCCCCTTGTAGATGACTTGAACCTGCTTCCCTAGTGGAAGGTTCACACTCTATCCCTAGTGGATTCCTCCTTCCCTCTCTTATGTCCTTGACATAAGTAGAGCCACATTGCACTAAGTTCTGGATTCTTTCTACACCTTGGGTTAGGGATAGACTATTTCTGTTAGTGCTGATCGTGTTGTTGATCATTTAGTCTACACCAATACGCATGTGGTGTTCCTTGTCACACCACACCTATGCCCTTTATTGACCTCATTTTAGAATGAGCTCTCAACCCTCTATCTTAGACATAAGAATCCACTTAGACTTTAAGATATCCTTAGTCCTAAGACACATCTAGTGATTAGGTGGACACTCAACCTAGCCCTAGAGACATAGAAGAGTTAGCCATATGAATAAGTCATGCTTTAAGGGTGTTAGGAAAATTTTCCTACCCTTAGCTTGAACTACTCCTCACCTTCCATCCTTCAAGTCAAACTCCAAATCAATCTTATTTGATTTTCTCCAAACTAAAATCAATGCCATATGATTGAAATCCATGATTGAAACCCATGAATGAAATTTGAAATTCCAAATTTTTCTTAAGTCCTTAATCCTCTCTAAGGACTTAGCCAAAATCATCTTCAAATCAAATCAAATCCTTGAAATTTTTATAACTCATTTATATTCTCATTTATATTCACATATATAAATGAAAATTTAACTCAATCAAACTAAATCCAAAATTCAAATTCCTAATTCAAAATCATTCTTAAGTCTTTAATTTCCTCTTAAGGACTTATCCAAAATCAACTTCAAATCAATTCAAATTCATGAGATTTTCTCATAACTCATTTATATTCTCATTTATATTCACATACATAAATGAAATATAGATTCAAATCAATCAAACTAAACTCAAAAAATCAAATCCAAAACTCCAAAATTTCCTAAGTCCTTTAAATTTCCTCTTAAAGACTTAGCCTAGATCATGATCAAATCAATTCAAACTCATGAGATTTTCTCATAACTCATTTATATTCTCATTTATATACACATATATAAATGAAATAAAAATTCAAATCAATCAAATTAAATTCAAAATTCAAGCTCCAAATTCCAAATCTTGTCTAAGTCCCTTAATTTCCTCTTAAAGACTTTAGATCATGATCAAATCACTTCAAATCCATGAAATTATAATACATTTATATTCTCATTTATATTCACATATATAAATGAAATATAAATTAAACAATTAAAACCACTTCCAAAATCAAACTCAAACTCATTCAAAATCCAACCTAAGCCTTTCAAGTCAAAATCTTGAACTTAGCCAAATCAACTTCAAATCAAGCCAAACTCTTTATTTTTCTTCATGATTCAATCAATCCTTCAATCATGAATCCAAATATAAATACAAACCTCAATCACTTAACCAAAACTCAATTCAAAATCAAGTCAAAATCCATCTCATGTTCACCCTTTGAATTTGAAATTGTCAAATGAATCAAAATCTATTTGACTTCAAACCACTTGCAAAAAATGGATTTATATTTCAATCATAAGTCCATATACAAGTTCAATCAAACTCAAATCAAGCTTTGACCAAGCCATTTGACCTACTTAGGCTCACTTGACCCAAAGTGACCTAAAGTACCCTTATGAGCCAAATTCTAATCCTAACCAAATTGGATCGAATCAAACTCACCTATGCCTCTCATTATGATCAACAATCATCATGAGATGATCAATCACCCAAATTGGGTTGACCAAGTCAACACTTAGCCAAAATGAAACCCAACATAGCCGAATTGCACCATAGGCCAAATTGATTGAAACCATTGATCTAAGTTCATTCATGACATATGTTTGAACTTGACCAAGTGAACATTTGACCTTAGCCTAGCCCAATCGGCCACTTGACCCAACTTGACCTAAAAAGTCAAAATGTGTCAAAACATGATCTAAGCCAAATTGATTGAAACCAATGGGTCAAGTTCATTCCAAATCACTTATTGAACTTGACCAAAGCTTCAATTAGCCAACTAGACCTAACCTAGGCCAATTGACCTTGAACCCAACTTGACCTAAAGGTCATGTTGGGAAAAATTCAAACATAACCAAAATTGATTGGAAATAAAGATACAAATCCACTTCATATGACTAACCAAACCTAAACCTACCCATGACCTAGCTTAAATATGTCAAATGGGTCAAATTGGTCAACTTGACCCATTTGACCTAAATGAAGTCATATGAACCAAATTCAAACCTAAACCAAATTGAATCAAACCAAAGCCACTAAAACATTTCAAATGGTCATATGAACTTGACCCAACCCTTGGTTTACGCAATTTGACCAATTGGTCAACTTGACCTAAGTTGACCCATTTTGACCTAAATGGGTCAACATGAGCCAAATCATACCAAATGAATTCCAAATCCAATGAAACTTGGCTAAACCTATTTTTCAACATACCCAACATATCCAAATTGAAAAATCAGCCAAATGACCATTTTACCTCTAGGCCATAGAACAAATTTTGGCCAATTCTACTTTGAATTTGGTCAAACCCTATTCATACCTACTTGATACTCCTAGTGGATCAAGTGAACCCTAGGAGGGTGGTGCACCCAACCCAATGGGTTTGGGTCACCCAACTCAACCCATATGGCTAGACCAGCACATGGCTTGAAATGGCCACATGGCAAACCTCTTCTCACTTGTTTTGAGCACATGGCCACTAATCCACTCCTAGCCTAAAATGAACTCAAGGATAGCCTAAATGGCCTAACAAACCCACCTATGCTCAATTAGATCAAAATGGCTCCTCCCTTCTCGGCCATCTGATTGCCAAAGGGGGAGATATATTCCCCCTAATTCATTTGAATCTTTAGTTCCCCATTGTCGATTGACTGTGAGGAAGCCAGAGGAGGCTTTTCCTAGTGATCCCAAGCTCCTCAAGCACTTGCCAACTCCATCTTCTCAATTTTCACAAGGTGAAAATAGGGAGCTCCATAGGATTTTGAACTTAGCCAATACTCACCAATTTCACTTGCACACTCCATCGAGAGTCAAGTTGAGCTTGCCCAAGCTCTTTCCCAAGCTCCAAAGGCAAGGGAGGATCCAATTCAATCAAAGCTGAGCTCACTTGGAGGAGGAGTTGGTCCATAGAGCCATCCACTCAACCTCAAGAGCTAAGACTTTCAGCAAAGCTTTGTCTCAACTGACAAGCTTCTCCAAGGGAATTGAGTGGATGATCACCTCTGAGGTATGCCATTTTTTGAACATTAAACTCAATGTGGTGTGGAGCTTTGTGAAAGCAATTTTGATCTCATGGAATTTTGATCATTAGATGTGCTTGCCATTAGGTTTAGATGGTGTGGGGTTGATTTTCAATCCAATTGAGCTCAATAGCTCGATCTTCTCTTTGAAAGTGGACGATCTCCATTTTTCCACAGGGAAGAACAGGGAGGATCTCTGGCCATCCATCCACATGGTTTGGATGAACGACCAAGATTAAATCACATTTTATAATTCATTTTATCCCCTCTAAATGGTAGCTTTAATCTCAGCCGTCTGATCCTTGATTGGATGGCTGAGGCAAAAGTGATAAGCACCACCATGCGACTACGATGCAACATTTAAGTGGCCAATCAAAGTGCGTAAAGGGAAGTCGTGTCGATGCGTATAACAATAGTGATTAGGGAATTAATTAAGGTTTATTTGATTCTAATTAATTTCCTAAACTTCTAAAATTTATATCTCAACCTAGAAAAATAAAAAAATATAAAATAAATTGCATTAGAAAGATAATTGAACATAGAATATTCTAAAATTAATTTTTATAAATTTTGAATACATCTTTACTCTAAATTTGTCTTTCATTAGAAATCTTAATTTCTAATTACTAATTAATCCACTAATTAATCTAAAACTTCTTGAGTGTATTTGGGGGGATGATGTCTACCTTCTGTAATTTTCTTGGGATTTATTTCTAGCTTAATTGGGAAAATTGCTATATCATTTATTAATTATCCCCTTAATGTAATTAAAAATAATTAAGAATTTAATTAGTGGTTTAATCCTTTGCTGAAGTTGATTAAGGTCTGTTTCAATGAATGGGAGGTTTAAGGAAAAATTATGGGGCATTTATCCTAAGCTATTCCTTAAACCTCTCTTAATTAAGAGATAATTCACTAATTACCCTCTTAATTAATTTCTTAAAATTCTAAAACTTTCCAGAACTCAATTAATCTACTTAGAGTAGATGCTTAGGTGTTTAAGAACCTAAGTTCAATTAAGGAAATCAAAATTCACCTCATATGTGTGAGGGTTTTGAAATTACTTAAGTTAAACCCCTTAGCTTAATTAATCATTAATCATGAGCCAAATTGCATTAGGCCCTTATTTCTAGGTGCATTGCAAATTTAAATTCCTTGTGAGATTTTATGTCATCTCATTGGCTCATAATTATTTGATTAACTATGCTAAGGTGGTGTAGGTAAGGGTAATTAACATGTTTAATTCATACCTTAACCTAATCAAAATATAAAATGAATCTAATCATCTAAAAATTAAACAAAAATATTAAACACATGTGGGAATGGGTTAGAATAGAAAACTCACTTTATATTTTCAAAATTAAATCAAATTCAAAATCAAACAAAATTACATTAAATAAACTTTGATTTGTTTTAAGCTTTCTTATTTCATAAGATTGTCTTTAGAATTAATTAAAGTGAATGTGTTTACATGCTTTCATTGCTTTACTTTCAACATGCTAAACATGTATATCATATGATTTCATGCATCCATGCTTATCAAAAATCAAATTTAAAATGAAAATGATTTCTTTTTGTCAAATTGCATGTGTTGGATAAAGTAAGAATATGAGTGGCTATTATCACTATTAAATCCAAATTTTTTTCAAAATTTATGAATCAATTATCAAAATTGAATGTGTGTTACTTATATCTTACTTATAAGTTTGCATGTGAGTAAAATATAAGGATGTTTTTAGTGAAGGTTTTCCTTCTCCACTCTTTTAGCATAATTTTGAATAGGATTTGATAAAGTGTATAGTTCATTTGAAAAGAACCTAACACTTGCCTAATTCCACATCCTATTCATTCATATGCTATTACTTAAGAAGGATACCCATACTTGTACATATAAATTGCATAAACAAAAATAAATCAACCAACATAAACTTTTGCATTCCTTCTTTTCCATTCATTTCTTTTATACACATGCTTGTATTTAAGGAAAGTGGTATATTAGTCTGACAACCCTGTGGTGGAGACTTTAAGTAGCCTAAGTAGGTCTTGTACCTTACACCCCTGTTAACAATGGCATGACTCATTTATTCCTTTCATACATTCATATGTGCATGTGAAAGTTGGATAAGAAACCCCTTTGCTACTTAATGAAAATCATGCATCATAAACATTCAAATTTTCTTAAATGAATTACTTAGCATGCATCATGAAGTTTGTTAAACATTCCCATTTGTATGTGTAGATATGCTTAGGACTCATTCATATGCATGTTATACATGTTGGGAAAGAATTGAAGTGATGTATGTTTTGTGAATTTAGTTCATTTTACTTAATCTTAAAATGCCTTTCTTTTTGAATAAGTTTGTTTAGAGTTCATCTAAACTTAGGATTAATTAAAACACCTAATTAAAACATTCACTAAACCAAAACATGAATCCACTTTAGAAATTACCTAGGTTAGGGAAGGAAAGAGAAGTTCTCTCTCTTCCCTCTTTATAACTTAGTAATTAATTGAAGGATTCACTTAAACTCAATAAAAATATAAAAATAAAATCAATCCAAAATGATTAAATCACTTAAATGAAATCCTCCTCTAAGTTGAACATGCTTCACACTTAGAAAATACTAACTTAAAGCCATAGCTAAACACACCACACAAACTCCTAAAGCACACACATTAGGCTAAGTCACTACTTCTAGCTTTAGGTTTTAGACGATGCATGGTTTGATGGTTGGTTTTGTTTTGTGATATATGTTTTAGTCTAGATGTTAGGATGTATGTGCGTAGAATGAATGGTAGGGTGATCTTAGTCTAACCATTATCTTCTGTAGGGGATTATGCTTAAGGGGCGCTGTGATAAATAAAAATATAAATGCTTTTTGTTGTGCAGGTGCTTATACCCCTAAGCATAATCCAATAGGCCAGGTGGACTTAGTCATCCATGTGTGGGGTGATAAGTCCAATATACATGCTTGAGATTTTGTGCATTTTGTTTAGCTAATCTCTATTTTGCGTGTTAGCTAGATTTACTTTTCCTTTTATGTAATTTTTGCAAGGATTTTGGAATGATTGTTATGGAGATTAGGATGAACATTGGTCATAAGATCTCATCTTATGCACCATGTGAAGCCTTTGGAGCATACACCTTCCAACTATCTAAAAAAAGGAATCGAAGAAGAAAAAAGAAAAGAAGAAAGAAGAAAAGAAGAAGAATGAAGAAATGAAGCTTGAAGACCCCTCATAACAATGAGTTCCTTGCTTAATTGTATGTAATTCATTTGTAATCTGGGTTGTATAAGGTAGAGCTACTACCCAAATTTGTTTGTGGGGTGGTACCCACCACAATGGCCTCTTACTCTTTTGTGATTACCTTTATAAATTGATTGATGATTTATTTAGCTTGTGCATTAAGTGGCATCCTCTTCCTAGTTTTTTCCTTACTTTATGTATGGCCTGGATGTGGATTAGGCTCTTAGAGAAAAAATAAATCTTTTACCAAATTTAAAAATTCAAAACTAAAAATAAAGAACTCATAATCTCACCTAAAGCTTAGGCTAAAATCAAGTTGAAATAATTAGCAACCCCTTAGCTGGATGAATACTTCTTTTATAACATCATGCACAAATACATATTATTTTCACTCTTGATTGGAGGGCTTCCACCTTTGCCAGAGAAACTTGGCTTGACCTTTGAGAGCCATGGTGAAAATATACCTCCTCCCTTCTCATTGATTTTGGACAATAATCTCATTTCTCATGCATTAGGCATATGAATCTTATTAACCTGAGTCAAAAATAATTATCCAAAAATAAAAATAAATTAAAATCTGAATTGCATTAGATCTAAGTTATTTAAAGCATACCCTTACATGATCTAGTCTCTTTAGGAAGTGAATTTAAGGACTTAGTCTCTTTCTAAATAAATAATAGCCTAGTTATCTTGTATAAAGCATATGACTTGCCTACATGAATTTGAAACCATAGGAGGAATTAGTTGGTAGCCACCCCCAGGTGGTTGTAATTCCAAGCAGTTGGGTGGTTTGTCCTCTCTTGTGGAGGCAAACCAAATACCCATTTTCCCCTTAAATTTAGGTTGTACTTTTGGCCCTCGCCAAAGCTCCCTAGATTCAGGTTATGTGGTTGCTTCTCCCCTTTGTGGGCCAAAACAATAAATCCTCATCTTGTGTTATGGAATCATAAGCCCTAAATTTTTAATGAAAAATTCAACTCAAATAAATTAAATCAATTTCAAAAATGTAAAGTCCAACCATAAGATAGTTTGAGATGCTCTAGGTTTCTAGCATCGTGGACATCTCTACTTATCTTCCTTTGGCTTTGATAATAATTCCCTCTCTTTGGTCAATCCCATTTGATCTTTCAAATAAACTTATCGATCGATAGTCCTACATATTGAAATCTTTGGAGACACAATCATTTACCTTAATGAGAGTATTTCTAAGGGATCTCATTCCTTAGGATGTAATTACTATGGGGATTTCCCCATAGAACTTAACAAACCCGATTTAAAATAAACCTTACTTTACTTTTCCATGTATACAGTAGATGAAGAATCTTTGGTACATATGTAGACCCATTGTCCTTAGGAGTCCTTGTTGAGGTGATTAGGTCCATTGTAGGGTGGTGACTTCTATCTTTTGAGATAGTACACCTCTCCTCATTGTCATACCTGATCACCCTCAATAAGAACATCTGTGGATCTATGTGGTGTCAAAATTGCATAAAAGAAGAGATGTATATTTCCATCCTCATTTTATCCCTCATAGAGTGAAGATGGAAGTACATATCTTATTCTTTTAGAAATCTCATATTGAAAATTGTCACCACAATCCTCCTTCTTCCAAGGGTCACCAGTTCATTCTATCTATCACTGATTACTTTTCTAGGTGGGAGGAGCAATCCCACTTAGAGAGGTCACAACTCAGCATGTGCTCCAAGGTTTCAGGAATCATATCATAGATAGGTTTGGGATGCCTCGATGAAGTATATTCTATAGTGGTATTCAGCACTAAGATCAACAACTTTGCTCAAGACACAACATATATTAGAGATATTCCAACATCTACTACCGAGGGAAAATAGTCTAATAAAAGCATTCAATAAAACTCTCATTCAAATATTAAAGAAGACACTCGACAATAACAGACGGTGGCATGAGCGGTTAGTTGAAGCCTTGTGCTTACACCATCTGAAACTCCAAATCTACCCCATTCTCTTTAGTGTGGGACTAAAATCATTCTACCATTAGAAGTCTAACTTCTACCATTAAGGATAGTCATGGGTAGTAAGATCACAACAGAGCAGAACACCAAGTTGCGGTTGGAAGAGCTTGAAGGTTTGGAGGAGAGCATGCCGTAATCTTGAGTTGTACAAAGCCAAAATGATTCAAGCTCACAACAAGTTGGTCTGTCCTAGAGCTTTTAACTAGGAGAGCTTGTTTTAGTTCTAAGAAGACCAATTGTTGCCCAAAAGATGGGAGGCAAGTTTGAACCCACTTGGGAAGGCCCTTTTGCCATAGAGAAGGCCTACCAAGGAGGATCTTATCAACTTATAAATTTTAAGGGAGAGCACCCAATGCTTCCAATCAACGGGCTCTACTTAAAGAAATACTATCCATAAATCTTGTTCAAAAATAATCATCAATAAAACTTCCTTTCATATTAAATTCCATCTCTTATGTGTTAGAAATATCTTTCGCTTGTGAATCCGCCATGACCTATTTTGGATAGGTGTAAGAGAACCCGAGCGACATCCTATCCCTCCACACAAACACAAACTATAAATGATCCAAAGGTATGGAGAAAAGACTCATCTTTCTAACCTTTTTAAGTTTGGCAAGCAAGAAAATAAAATTTCTATTGACTTGACACCTTTCATGAGTGAGAATCGTTAGTTTCCACAAAATTCCAAATTGCATGTGATTACATGTGCGCTAGGGTTTCTATATGATAGGAAAACTTAAATCAAACAATTCAATGGTATAGATATTTTGGACACAATTTGGTTCGATGATGATCACCGCGTGCTCTATCACCCCAAAAGTTTCTTGGAACTTAAATCTTCTAATACCAAGTGGTTTGTGCATGGTGGAAATGAACTATAGAAAATGAGTTGCAAGTTGCAAAAGTAGCAAAACATGGTGACATCCGGCTACTAGGATAGGTGTAAGAGAACCCAAGATGCATCTTATTTTGACTAGTATAACTAAGCTAGGTGTAAGAGAACCCAAGCGACATCCTTTCTTGGTGGAGTCACAATTGCCCCTACGGTGCTATTTCTTCCATTCTTCTACATGTTTAGGGTAGGTGTAAGAGAACCCAAGCGGCATCCTATTCCCTCTTTCACAACACAAATGAACACATATCTTTTATCTCAAGCTACTTTTATGTGGGAGCAAGCCCCTAGTGGCATTCACTCATTAGCTGCTCTAGGTTGGGTCGATATGCTACCTTGTTAGTGTCTCACCCCAGTGGTCACTTATCTAATGGATGTGAGTCTCCATGCTTTTTTCCTGACTTAAACATTATAAAAAATTGAGCACCTTGTTAGTTTGGTAGGCACTATTCAGTAAGCTACCCCATGTTGACTTTATTTAAGAGGATGTAAGCCTACACACTTTTCTTGAACTAGCCATCATATTGACTAAGTTGAGTATATTTGAGGTTTAGGATAAGTCCCTAGTGGGTCCTTTCCTGGCTACTTCAAGCTTAGGTTTAGTCCTTACATAGGACTCATGCAATCATCTTAGGTCATAGCCCTTGCTCAGCCAAAATAGACTATCCGGTGATTAGTTTCTTTAGAGATGTAAGTCTACATGCCTTTTCTCTAAAGGATTGTCATGATAGGCACCTTAGGTTGGTTGGTTATCAGTCTTGGTGACCCACCTATGGATACACCACTCTTGGCAGATGTGAGTCCCCATGCTTTCTCCTTGGGTTGGCCACTGTACCTACATGCTTTCTTTTATAGGGTTTTGGATAACACCCCCAATGACACCTCCCCTATGGGCACTCTATTTGGATCATGTCCTTAGTGACCCCATTTAGACACTACCTCGGTTACTCTTGGATTGGACAGTCTCCCTTTGTTAGTAGCCACTCCTATGGTTGGAGAATTTGTCTTGCGGATATGCAGATTCTCCCATGGCTCAGTAAATCTGAGATAGGACTAGGCTGATATGAACTCCTTCTCAATGTGGTCCCTCAAACAAATATGATAATAAACAAACAAAACCGCTTATGGATTAGAAATTCAAGCCCTCTTTCCCAAGCGGCATCCTATCTTTAGAGGCGGTGTCGGAAAACTCCTTATAGGAATTGCGACTACTTTGAGTTGAGATAAGTCCCAGGTCAACTCTCTCAGTCACCTTTAGGTTGGGTTCAGCTTGTTGTGCCACCAACGAGTCACCCTGGCGATCATCTTTGCTTTGAAAGATATAAGTCTATCACGCATTCTTTACGGCATGATCGTTGCACACCAACGGGCAGCCTTAGGTCGGGTTTGATTTGTTGCACAAGCAACCGATCATCCTAGTGGTTCCTTGTGTAGGAGGATGTGAGTTCCTACACTTTCTTCCTAACTTGACCATTGCACACCGAAAGGCACCCCCTAGGTTGGTTAGCTATACCCCGTGGTAGGTAGACTATCTCTTTAGATTTGTAAATCTAAGATAGATATAGGCTAATATTAGCCCCTTCTTAGTGGATCCATTGCACACCAATGGGGTCCATCAGATTAAGAAAATGAAATTAAAACAAATAGAATTCAATCAAATGACATTATCCTGACTACTTCCAAACTGATATAAGTCCCCAAAGCATTCATTCAGGTGCCTAGGTGGGTTTAATTTGTTGCATCCAATAGATCACCCCAGCAGTTGTCCCTTACTTTTGGAGATGTAAGTATGCTATGCCTTCTCCTAGCAGTATTGTACGAAAGGCCCTTAGGTTAGATAGTTCTACCATGTGGTGGTGGACTACCCCTTTGGATTGATAAATGAGATAGGCGGCGACATAGCCCTTCTCGCGATCTATCAAACGAGGGCCCATCTCAAAATTTAAACTTAAAATAAATAATCAACCAACTTCTCTTGAGACATCAATAATCCTAGCCTCCCTAGTGGAGTCAATTAAATCCAATTTAAATCCCACAAGTGCACCTTCAAAAGAAATCTTATCAAATCCTTATCCCTAGTGGATAACCTGAACCTGCTTCCCTAGTGGAAGGTTCATGCATCCATCATTGGCGGGTTATACATTCTAATCCCCAATGGATACTCTACCCAAATCATATCTTGCATCCAAATCCCTTATCCCTAGTGGATAACTTGAACCAGCTTCCCTAGTGAAAGGTTCACATGCTTGATCCCTTAGTGGATCCCTTCTTCCTCCCTTATGCCCTTGGCATGAGTGGAGTTGCTTTGCACTGAGATCTTGATTCCTTCTACATCTCAGGTTTAAGAGTAGATCATTTCTGTTAGTGTTTGTGATCCTTCAGATGTTGTTGATCGTCTAGTCACACCAATGTGCGGTGTGCCTTGTCGGTCACACACATATTAGCCTTTGTTGACCTCACTTTTGGAGTGAGCCCTCAACTTCCTTATCATAGATCTAGGACTCTTATAGATACTAAGAGTTCCTTAGGCTTAAGACACTTCTAGTGATTAGGTGAAAACTTAACCTAACCATAGAGACTTAGAAGAGTTAGCCATAAGGATAGGTTGTGCCTTAGGGATTTAGGCGGACTTGCCTACCCTATAGCCTAAACCCAATCCTTGCTTCCTTCTTTCAAAACCAAACCTCAAATTAAAATTCAAATTCAAAACCAAATCTAAATCTAAATTCCTATCAAATGATTCAAACCTATGATCAAATTCAAACTCCAAATCCCTTCCTAAGCCCTTTGATTTTAAAATATGGACTTAGCCTTAACTAAATTCAAACCAACCCCAATTCAATTAATTTTCTCAATTATCAAATTCAATCTCAAATCAAATTCCAAATCATAAATCAATTTGAAACTCCAAATAATTGAAACCCAAATCAAATCAAATTCCCAATTTTCCCCTTTTAGCCAAAATTTTGAACTTGGCTAAATGATACCCAAACCAATTCAAAATCCAAGGATTTCTTCATGATTCAATCATTCCTAGAATCATTGACCCAAATATAAACATAAACCACCATTATCAAGCCAAATCCAAGCTAACCCAAATCAAACCCAAGTTATCCTTTTGACTTGAAATTGTCATATGAACCAAAACCATTTGGCTCTAAACCACTTGGATTTATATTTTAATCCTAAGCTTATGTGTGAGTTCAACTAAACTTGAATCAAGCCATGATCAAGCCAATTAACCCATTTAGGCTCACATGACCCAAAGTGGCCTAAAGGACCTTTCTGAGCCAAGTTCTAATCTAACTCAAATTAAATAAAGCCCATCCAAACATCACAACATGATCAAAAATCAACGTAGGTTAACCAGTTGTCTTGAATTGGGTCAAACCAAGCCGACCTAGCCTGTTGACCAAGTCAACACTTAGCCCAAATGAAACCCAAACTAGCCAAAATCCACCATAGGCCAAATTGGCTGAAACCAATGGCTCAAATCCATTCATAACCAATGATTGAACATGGCCAAACCTTCACTTGAGCCAAACCAAGCCTTATTTTGACAAGTTGACCCAAATTGGCCTAAAATGCCAAAATGGGTCAAATCATAATTTGATTCAAACTGATTGCAAGTAATGGCTCAAGTTCATCCCAAATCACTTATTGAACTTGACCAAAGCCATAATTGAGCTCAAGTTAACCAATTCTTGACCTAACTTAGCCCTAATTGACCTAAAGGGTCAAATTAACCAAAATCCAAATTAATTCCAAATTAAACCAAACCAAAGTCTACAATCATTTTCAATTAGCCAATTGAACTTGACTCAACACCAAACCTAACTCAATTTAGTCAAATTGGTCAACTTAACCCAACCCATTTGACCTATATGAGTCCAAATGAGCCATAACCAAATCCAAAGCAAATAGAATCAAACCAATGACACAAATACACTCTAATTAGTCATGTGAACTTGACCCAACCATTGGTTTGACCTAATTTGACCAATTTTTCAACTTGACCCAACCAAATCAAATTTGACCTAAATAGGTCAAATCAAGTGAAATCAAATCAAATAAACTCCAAACCACTTAAAATTTGGGCTAACCCACTTTTGACCCATCCCAAATCTGCCAAACCAAACCCATATCCAAGTGACCATTTTGCCCTTGGGTTTAGGGCATCCCATGAGATAAGACACATGCTCATTAAGTCATTTTCTCTCCCTAGCCACTTGGCACCTTCTCATAGGTCCACTTAGGCACCTTGGACCATGGCTGACCTGTCCCAAAGGTGGTTAGGTTGGCCATGATCCATAGGAAGGTGAAATCACCTCCCATCCCCATTGGAGCTTCCCAAACCATGAAGGACATGAACTTCCTCCCTTGGCAGCCACCTCCACACCCTCACCCAACCAAACTAAGCCACATCATGCACGTAAGGACCTCTATTAGCCTCTAATGTGGCTAATTGATCAAGGATAAGCCAAACAAGCTGTGACCATTCGATCCAAGGAAAGAGGGGGTATACCCCCCTCATTCTCACTCAAACTCACACACTCACACACGATTCAACCCTAGCAGCCAAGGAGAGAGTTCCTAGTGTGATTTCCAAGCTTTCCCAAGCTCCCCAAAATCCTCATTCTCTATTTTACGTAAAACCAAAATAGGGGAGGCCAATTTTGATTCTCATTTGCTCAAATCTCCACCAAAGTGCAATTAACTTTGCACACACCTTCCTTGGAGCCAATCGAGCAAGAACAACTATCCTTTCCTAAGTATCGACCGGAGGGTAGAGTTTGATCAAGCCCGAGCACCTACACCTAGTGGATTGGTCTTCCGAGCAAACTACTCCAAATAAAGCTCGTGCAGCTAAACAGAGCTTTGTTTCTACCAAATAAAGCTTCCTCAATCATTGGAACCACCGATCATAAGCTCCGGTGAGGTATGCCATTGAAACTAATCCTTGAATGAAAATAGGTTGGTCTTTTATGAAAGAAATTTTCATGTCATGTGATTTCCTTCATTAGATCTTCTTGTTGTGCTTCCTTGAAGGTGAGAGATCATTTTCATCTCCATTCGAGCTCAGGTGAGCTCGGATCAAGCAACTATCGATGGATGGTAGCCATTGTTCAATGCTCGGGAGGAGATAGATCATGGATCGTCCATCCCGCGTGATCGAGATGAACGACCCTGATCTAATCATGCTTAGAGCCCCTGATTAATCCCTCAAAATTGTGAATTTAATTATGGTCATCCAATCTTATATCGGATGGCCCATGGAGTTATCAGTGTGCCATCCAAGTCGACTGGATGTGACAACTTAAATAGCGAATCCTGTCACAGCACATGGAAAATGCACCGCATCAACCGCCATGTGGCCTGATGGGATTAAGGCTTTAATTAGGGCTAATTAATTAGTTTTTAATCTCGAAACTTCTTAAATTCATAACTTATTCTACAAAAAATCCAAAAAATATAAATATAGGTTCATTTTAAAGATATTTTAGAGTAGAATCTAAGAAAATTATTATTAATTAATTTTGAATGGATTTGGCTTAATTAAGATTTAATTAGAAATGTAATTAGTCTAATTACTCTAATTAATCATCCAATTAATCAAAAACTTTATGTTTAAGGGATGACCGCCCCCTATTTTCTTGAGATTTTATTGGTTTCTTAATCAGGGAAACTAAAGGATTAAGCCTTAATCACTTTCTTAATGTAATTAGTGATAATTAAGCAAATGAACAATAAATTAATCAATCAATTAAGCTTATTAACCTCTGTTAATGGTGATGAAGTCTAGGGAAATGGATTGGGACTCTTCCAATCTTTTCTTTAAGTCTTCTAAAATTAACACTCCTTAATTAAATAATTAAAAAGATTAATCAAAATCCAAATCATACCTAAACTTTAATCAACCAATTAAGAGGGTTTAGGGATTGAAACTTAGGTTCCCATCTTTGTCCCTTTCTTTAAGCCCATCTCATTTTGATTGGTTAAGGTTAATCAAGGTTTAATTAGTTAATTAATGAACTTAATTAATTCAATTGAACCAATTTCTCTAATTTAATCTTGGGTAGCTCTTTGGGTGTTCGATAACCTAAAAGGGGAGATAATGCAATTATGGTTAGCTCACATGTGTGAGAAAACCATAAAAGTAGTTAAGTGAGATCCCTTAAGCATAATTAACTATTAATCATGAGCCAATTGCATTAGGCCCCTTTCATTTCTTAGGAGCATTGAAAATTTATTTTCCATGTGATGGCATATCATATTGGCTCATTATTAATTAGTTAATTAACTTAAGGTGATGAAGGTAAGGGTTAATTAATCCACTTAATTCATACCCTAACCTAATTAAATCATAAAATTAACTTAAATAGTTCTTCCTTAAACCAAAATTAACTCACATGAGGAATGGATTAGGACCAACAAACCTCTTTCACTTTCCTTAATTCAAATCAAACTTAAAGATGAAATAACATTAAAGAACTTTGGTTTAATTTAAATGGCTTTATTTAGTATGATTGTCCTTAGGAATTAATTGGAATGAATGAGATTATGTGCTTATGTTCCTTTATTTCTTTCCATTTATGTTAAATATTGCTTGCCATATGTAATCATGCATTCATCTTTTAAAATTAACTAAATAAAATGATTTCTTTTATGTCAAATTGCATGTGTTGATTTAAATTAAAAATAAGGAGTGGCTATTATCACTATTAAATCAAAAGTTATTTTCAAAAGCTCATAAATCAATTATAGTAAATTGAGTGATGTTACTTACAAATATCTATAGGTTTTCATGTGTTGATAATATAAGATATGCAATATGAAGCTCTCTTTCCTTATCTTTACATGGATTCACATAGGAATTACAAATGTATAGTTCATTTGAAAAGAACACAACATTTGTCTAAATCTATTCCTATACATTTCCATGCTAAGACTTAGGAAAAATTTCATATCACATATGTAAATCTTATAATCAAATCAAATATGACTTCTTGCATGACTTCTTCTTATTGTGGGTCTTTTCATACATTCACTTGTATATGAGAAAAGTGGTATATTAGTCTGGACACCCCGGGGCTGCGAGCTTTAAGTAGCCCTAAGTAGGTCTTGTGCCTTACGCCCCTGGTGTAGAACAATGATGTCGTACTCACTTAAAACTCTTATACATGTGTATGTGTCATGTGGCCAATGAATAAGAGTCATAATTCATATAAATCAAATACAATTTTTGCATGGGTTTTTCCTATCCTTATAGTTGCTTATACGTCTATATGTATCTAAGAAAAGTGGTATACAAGTCTGGACACCCCGGGGCTGCGAGGCTTTAAGTAGCCCTATGTAGGTCTTGTACCTTACGCCCCTGGTGCAGAATAATGGGGACGTACTCACTTAAAACTTTTATACATGTGAATGTGTATTTAGCTAATAGATGAAAAAATCCCTCTTTCTATTAAAAAAAGGCATGCATTCATAATTCAATCAAATGAAATAATTAAATTCAAAACACACTTCTTTGCATTCATTATTCAAGTATGCTAAAAAATATAAATTGCATGTATAGGTATGCTTAGGATTTACCCATATGCATGATGGAAAGAAATGAATAAATATGTGTTATGTGATAGTAATCCATTCTAATTAATCTTAAGATGTCTTTCTTATTGAATGAGGTCATTTAGAGTGAACCTAAACTTAGACTAATCAAAACACCTAATAAGCCATTCATTAAATGAAATTGGTTAATTACCTTATTTTAGAAGTGACTTAGGTAGGGATGAAAGAGAGGTTCCCTCTCTTCTTCTCTTTATAACATTTAGTTGTTAAGTGTAAGCTATATGAAATAAAAGAAAATACTAAGATCTTCAAATCAATTAAATCACTTAAAGAAAAATCATCCCCTTTATAGATTAAATCTCTTACACTTACCAAATTATAACTCTGAAGCCTAGTTAGGACATACTACACAAGCTTTAATTCACACACATTAGACTAAGTAACCATTTCTAGCTTTATGTTAAGGCAGTGTATGGTTTGATGTATGATTATTTTATGATGTATTGTTTTAGACTGGGTGATAGGGTGTATATGCGTAATCTGGATGTTCGATATTAACCTAATCATACTTTTTATAGGGGTTGTGCTTAAGGGACGCTAAATGAAAATATAAATGCTTTTTTACTGTGTAGGTTGCATAGCCCCTAAGCATAACCCTAGTTAGGATAGGTGGGTTTGGTTACCCATGTGTGGGGTGCTAAGCCCAAATTTTTCATATAACTACTTAGGTTGTATGGTGTGTTTAGCTAACATTTGTTTTGCAGGTGGAGCTAGATTTACTTTCCTTCTTTTAATGTAATTTTGCATTAGGATTAGGATGAATGTTATGGGGGAATTAGGATGAGCATTGGTTATAAGACTAAGTCTTATGTACCATGTGATGCCTTTGGAGCAAGCATATCTAAATCAAGCCAAAAGGAAGAAAAGAATGGAGAAAATGAAATGAAGAAATAGACGATGAAGAAACAAAGAAGGGAGAATGAAGACTAAAGACCTCCATAACATTCATTATTTGTAATTGTAATTCTTATCTTGTAATTTGGGATGTATAAGGTTAGAGCTCGGCTTCCCATATTTTTTTTCAAGATGTACGGTAGTACCCGACCATCAACCTTTATTCTTTTGCGATAGCTTTATAAAATTGTTTGATGATTTGTTTAGCTTGTGCATTAGAAAAAAAATGCTTGCCTTTTCATAGTTTATTTATGATTGGTGATTGTTGTATGGATGCGATTAGGCTCTTAGGATAAAATTAAATTTTCTACCCAAACTAACAACTCATAAGTAAACCTCTAAAATAACTCATAACATCATATAAAAGCCTAGGCATTAAATCAAGATAATAAAATATTTAGCAACCCCTTAGGTGGATGTTGTATGTTTAATATCATGCATAATCATCTTATTTCACTCTTGTTAAGAGAGGCCTTCCATCTTTTCCAGATAGTAAGGGCTTAACCTTTGAGAGCCTATGATGGATGAGCACCTCTTTCCCTTTCGATTTGGCCAATAGTCAACTTCTCATGCATTTAGGCATACAAAATCCTATAGCCTATTTCAAAATAAAGAGTCCAAAATTAAATGAAATTTCATAAAAATTTGTATTAGATTTAAGTCATTATTCATACCCCTCATGCTCTAGTCTCTTAGGGACTGGGTTTAAGGACTTAGTTTCTTTTCTAATAATAATAGCCTAGTCATCTTGCAAAAGCATATGACTTGCCTACATGGATTTAAATCGTAGGAGGAGTTAGTTGGTACCACTCTGCTTATAAGTCTAAATGGGTGGTTTACTCTCTCTTTAGAGGTAAACTATTATACCCACTTTAACCTTAGATTTAGGTCATGCTTTGCCCTCACCAAAGCTCCCTCATTTAAGATCCGAGGTTGTTGTTTTCAGCTACAAGCATAAATTCTCACCAGTAGGCATCTCCACATTGTATTGTGAAATTATAAGTCCTGGATTTCTAATAAAATTTCAACTCAAATAATTAAATCTCCTCAACTTCAAATATATAAAGCCCAACCACATGATAAATTGGAGTTCTCACTAGGCTTCCTAGTATCATGAGCACTCCCTACTCATCACTATTGGTTCTGATAATAACTCTTCTATCTCGATCCATTCCACTTGATTTTCTAAAACACAACCAATTTATTGATAGTCCTATCTCTGAAGTCTTTGGAGACAACAATCACCTACTTTAATCGAGAATATTCTTAAGGGATTCATTTTTATTAATATGTAATTAACTATGGGGGCTTTCCCCCATGGGGAACTTTAGAACTCGATTTAAATAAACCCTACTTTATTCATCCATGTAAAGTAGGGGAAAATTTTTGGTATATTCAAAGACCCATCATGCCTTAGGAGTCCTTATTAAGTGATTAGGTCCATTATAGGGTAGTGACAACTATCTTTTGAGATAGTACACTATTCCTCAATTCCATACCTGATCACCTCAATAAGTACACCCTCAGATCTGCATGATGTCCCCCCTCCCCCATACAAATGGAACCAAAAATAAACACCACAGATTTACTTTCTCAAAAGATAGAGGCATCACCCTACAATAGACCTAATCATGTAATAAGGACTCCTTAGGCATGATGGGTTTTCGAATGTATCAGCAATTTCTCCCCTACTTTATATGGATGAATAAAGCAGGGTTTATATTAAACGTTCTTAAGTTCCCTATGGAGGCAAGCCTCCATAGTTAATTACATCTTAGGAAATGAAATTTCTTAAGAATACTCTCAATTAAAGTAGGCAATTATCATCTCCAAAGATTTTGAGGTTATACTATCAAAAGATTTGTTATATTTGGAAAATCAATTGGGAAAGTTCAAGAAGAAGACTTATTTTTGGAATCCAAATGAAATAAGTAGGAAATGCTCATGATACTAGGAAGCATAGTGAGCATTCCAATCTATCATATGGTTGAGCTTTATAATTTTGAAGTTGAGAAGATTTATATGTTTCAAGTTAAAATTTAATTAAATTACTAGGGCTTATAATCCACCAACACAAGGTTGTGGGAATGCCTAAGAGATGAGGATTTATGCTTGAAGCCCAAAAAAATGGCTACCTGATCCTAAATCTATGGAGCTTTAGTATGAGCTAAAGCATGACCTAAATCTAAGCAACAGGTGGACATAAGGGTTTAGCTCCACAAGAGAGAATAAATTGTCCGACTTCTGGACTTATAACTACCTAGAGTGGCCGCCAGCTAACTCCTTCTATGATTTTAAAATCATATAGTTCAGTCTTATGAATTGCAAGATAGCTAGGGTAGTTATTTAATTAGAAAGAGACTAAAGTGCTAAACACACTCCCTAAGAGACTAGAGCATGAGTGGTATGAGCATATCACTTAAGCTATAGATGTAATATCTTTTTAAATTTTATTTCATTTTAGACACATCATTTTAAAAAAGGATTTAGGATTTCTTATGCATAAATGCATGATGAAATAGGTTATGGGTCAAATCAACTAGAAGAAAGTGTTCTCCACCACAAGGGATGCCCTCATAGGTCAAGCATTCCCTTATCATGCAAGGATGAGATCCTTCATGTTCATGAGGGAAAGAATATGCATGCATGATGTGAAACAAACAACCATACAACTAAGGGGTTGCTAAATCTTTTAATTATCTTATTTATGTCTTAGGCTTTATGATGAGGTTATGAGTTGTTTAAAATTTAGTTATGAGTGATTAGTTGGGTAGAAAAGTTATTTTTATTCTAAGAGCCTAATCATATCCAAGCCGCACATTAAAGCATCAATCATTTAAGAAACTATGAAAAGCATGCTGTTCTAATGTACAATGTAAACATAACATTAAACAATTATATAAATTATCATAAAAATTAAAAGGTCGGTGAGGTCGGCTACCTCCATACAACCTGAAGAGAGAAAAGATGGGTAGCCGAGCTCTACCCTTATACAACCCTGAATATGAAAGAATAATTATAATTGTATTAAATTCTATGGGGGACTTCTTTTATCATATCTCCATTTTGATTTGGTCTTTCTTTTTGATTTGGATGGTGCTTGAGGCATCAAAGAGCACCCTAGAATAGCAGCCACCGCTCATCCTAATCCCCATAGCACTAATCTAATTCCTATTGCAAAAAATTATATTTCTATAGGAAAAGTAAATCTAACTACACCTAAAAATAGAGGTTAGCTAAATATACACATAATCCCAAGCAGTATTTATTTTGGACTTGGCACCTACATGGGTAACTACATGTCCTAACTTGGATTATGCTTAAGGATTTAAGCAACATGTAAAAGAGCATTCACATTTATTTTTAAGCATCCCTTAAGCATAATCTCTTGTAGAAAAACATGATTAAGCTAATATTGGTCTATCATCCAGTCTACAAAGTATACACCCTAACATCCAATCTAAAATAATACATCATAAAACAAAACATACATAACATCGTACACCCAAAACTTAGAGCTATAAGTGGTGACTTAATTATAATGTGTATTAAGGCTTGTGGTAAGTCTTGTTAGGCATTAGTGTAAGTGCAAAAAGGATTCAATTTAACATGAAAGGTTGGTTTCACTTGAAGTAGTTGAATTGATTTGATAATTTTAATTTGTGTTTTCTTTTGTTTCATTTGATTACATTTAGCAACTAAGTGTTATAAAGATTAGAAAAGAGAATTGCCCTCTTTCATCCCTACCTTAAGTCACTTTCTAAAGTATATTAATTTTTTTTTCTCTTTAGTGAATGGCTTATTAATGATTTAATTAATCCTAAGTTTAGGTTCACTTTAAATAGTCCTATTCAAAATGAAAGGCATCTTAAGATTAATTTAATTGAATTACTACCACATGACATATATTAAATCAATCTTTTCCATCACATTTAACATGCATATGATTTAATCCTAAGTGTATCTATACATGTAACATATTGTAGCACACTTAAATGATGAATGTATATGTATGTTTAGAATTTATATTTTATTAGATTAAACTATTTAAACATATTAATTTAAAACTTTATCCAAATTCTTATAAAAAAAGTACATAAGAATGAAATTAAATAGGCATGTGTCGTTGTTAAACTAGGAAAGTGAGGTAATGAAATGACTCTTTGATAGTTAAAGCCTCGTATTCTCGGATGTCCAAATATACCCATTTGAATTCAAACATATGTAAATTTGTAAACATGAACATAGGAAGTAAGCTCCAAATCGTATGACTAATTAATTCAACCACTTAGTCAATTATGAATGCATGCAATTTTAATGTAAAATGGGATTTTCATTCACTAATCACATATACATATACATGTACAAAGAGGCAAGTAATGCACATTATTAAACCGTGAGGTAATATAATGACCTCCTTGGGGCTAACTAATGCCTTATATTCCCGGGATATCCAGACTATATACTTGCTTTTCTTGGACACACGTGGACGTATACGTAAATGAGGGAAAGAAAACCATGCAAAGATTGTATATTTTTTTTATTGAATCATATATATATATATATATGAATTAAAGCTCTATAAAAATTATAATGTGGAAATACATAAGAATAAAATTAAATGGGATTAAATCATATCAATATAGTGGATCTAATCATGACCATCCATTTTGATCACGCAGAACAGATGGTGCATGATCTATCGTCACACGAGTGAGGGAGAATGAAGTATGTCTACCATTACTTACTTGATTTGAGCTTACCTGAGCTTGGATTAACTCCAAAAATATATCACACCTTCATGACATTGATTGAAGGGGATCCAATGGTCAAGATCACACGAGATGCAAGTTTTCTTCAAAAAGATTCAACCCATTTTTGCTTAAGGATCAGTTTTGGAAGCATACCTCGTTGGAGCTCAAGACCGGCAGCTTCAATGATTGAGGAAGCTTAATCCAGTGGAGATAAAGCCCTGTTGAGTAGCAATTAGATCAATTCTTTAACATTCAATTAGAAGGTCATGAACCAATGATTTAGAGCTCAGCTTTGATCGTTGTTCCACCTCTGGTGCTCGAGAAGCTTGAGAGATTATTCATTCTTGCTTGATAAGGCCTAGGGAAGGTGCAGAGTTAAGTTTGATGGATAAATGGGAAGTTAAATGGGTGTCCTATTTGGGACATGGAAATGTTTTTTGATTAATGAATGCTTGGGAGCTGGAATGGATTAAACTCCTCCTTGAAGGCTATGAGAAATGATTTTTATGTGTGTTTTAGTGGAAACGAAGGGGTGTATACCCCCATTCATGTTGATCGGATGGTGGGATCGGGTTTGGCTTCTAATGGCCATCTAGCCATCTCAAGGAGTCATGGGTGGTAGGGAGGAGGTGATTCAAAGTTGGTCAAGGTGGAGTTGGCTACCATGGGTGTCTTATGGGTTTCAAATGCTCAATGGGAGGGGATGAGGTGATTTCACTGGTCATGGTTGACCAACCACCCCTGGGTCGTTGTAGTGTCCTAAGTGCCTAGGTGGACCATTGGAAGAGTACCAAGCAGCCAAGCAATGGAAATGGCCACTTACATGGGTGATTTGTCTCATGTGATGCCCTTGACCCAAAGGTAGAATGATCATCTGGCATTGGATATTATTTGGGTAGATTTGAAATGAGCCAAAATTGAGTTAGCCCAAATTTCAAGTCAATTGGAGTTGATTTGATTAGGTTTGGCTCAATTTGACTCATTTAGGTCAAATTGGGTTAGTTGGGTCAAGTTGACCAATTGGTCAAATTGGGTCAAAGGTCAAGTTCATATGATCATTTGGGATATTTTGGTTCAATTGGTTTGCTTTAGTTTGGTTTAGATTTGATTTTAGCTCATTTGAATTCATTTAAGTCAAATGGGTTAAGTTGACCAATTTGACCAAATTGGCCCAATTAGCTTGGCTTGGGTGTTGGTTTGGGTTTAGTTGACCAATTTAAGATGACTCTAGGCTTTGGTTTCAATTAATTTAGATTTAGTTGTGATTTAGGCCAACTTGGACCTTTAGGTCAATTTGGAGTAATCAATTGGGTCTAATCATGGCTTTGGTCAAACAATCAATTTGGAATGAACTTGAGCCATTAGTTGCAATCAATTTGATTTATATTTTGATTTTACCAAATTTGGTCTTTTAGCTCAGTTCGGGTCAGCTTGGGTCAAGAGGACCAATTGGGTTTAGTTTGACTCAGTTGAAGGTGAAGTCATATTCAAACATTGATTTTGATTTGGTATGAATCATTAGTTTCAAGGGATTTGGCTTAGGTTGCAATTTGGCTAGTTTGGGTTCATATGGGTTAAAGGGTTGACTTGGTCAAATAACCAAGTTGACTTAGTTTGACCTAATTTGTGATAATTGATTAACTTAGGATGATCAACCATTATGATGGGAGGTTTTGATGGGCTTGGTTCAATCCAATTTGGGTAGGATTAAAACTAGGCTCAAAGGTCAATTGGTCACTTTGGGTCAAGTGGACCAATTGGGTTTAGTTGGATTGATTTTGGGTTGAGTTTGATTTAGTTGAGTTTATATATGAATTTGGGATTGATATATAAATTCAATTGCAATTGGCTTGGGTTCAAATGGATTCTAGTTTGTTTGAACATTTAAAGTCAAAAGGATTAAATTGGGTTTAATTTGGGTTGATTTTGGTTTGGCTTGATGA
Organism: Cymbidium sinense; assembly: GCA_021442155.1. Lineage (NCBI taxonomy): Eukaryota > Viridiplantae > Streptophyta > Magnoliopsida > Asparagales > Orchidaceae > Cymbidium > Cymbidium sinense. The sequence goes on from CM038219.1 coordinate 34,696,268, forward strand.
TTGTAGATTTCATTTATATTTATGAATATGATTGAAGGTATGATTGATTCATGAGAAAATCAATTGAATTTGGGTTTTAGAATGAACTAATTTGGCTAAGTCCATGGAGTTGGGTCATGTGGCTTAGGTTTGGATTTTGATTTAGTTTGATTTGGTTTTGATGATTTAAATGTATATTTCATTTAAATTTGTGAAGATGATTGAAAATATGATTGATTTATGAGAAAATCAATTGAGCTTGACTTGATTTAGATTAAGATTTGGCTAAGTCTATGGGTTAGGTCATATGGCTTAGGAAGTGTTTTGATTTAATTTGATTTTTTTTATTTAATTTGATTGGTACTTGCCTTGTGTTCATAATTTAACAAAGAAAGGATTAATCCCACATACTTGGTCAAAGCACAGGTCAGACTACTTCGAAAGAATATAGAAGAACAAATGTAAAAGCTCTTAATCAAGAGCGGGACTAGGATTCAGTACAGTGGGTCTAGTCGATGATGATGATTATTGCTTAGTCATCACCAATCATTCGGAATTTGATAGGTTCTTTTCAAATCACATTAACTCATATGAGGAGGTGTCCTTAGAAGCTTCATATGAACTAGATGATTTTGAAGTCAAAGATGCACTACTAGAATTCAAAGAAGAGATCAAGTCAACCAACGATGAGCTTAAGGAAATCAACTTAGAACAAGAAGATCCACACCGCATACATCGTTCTTTGTTGAATGAAATTAAAACCAATGACTTAGTTAGTGTGACTAGTTTAAGGAATTATTTGCATTGTGTTATGAAGAGATGTTTGGATTGGTTCCTAACGAATCCATAAACCAAAGAATAGAGACTATGAATCCTATCAAGCAAGCAAGCTCTTAGATGCAATTAGACATAAAATAATAGTCATTTCAAGTAAGAAATGCATGATGGCTTCATCTAGAAAGAAAAATACTCAACCTGGTTAGCCAGCATCATCCTAATTACAAAAAAAGAATGGCCAAATTCACATATGCGCCAATTTTATGGATTTAAATAAGGCATGTACAAAAGATGAATTTCTACTATCAATCCCGGAGCTGATGGTGGACATTATCTCATCTCATGCAGTCTTCTCTTTCATGGATGGCTCATCTAGATATAACTAAATAATGATGGCCCTTGAAGATTAAAGAAACATTTTTTTTAGAACCCTGATCAAAATCTATTGTTATAAGGTCATGCCTTTCATTTTAAAATGTCGATACATACTGGGCTGAGTTGAAAATTTTATATATATCTCTTCCTTCTTCTATCCCCTTCCCTTTCAGAAAAGAAGGATAAATAAAAATAGAAATATATATATAATTACGTCTTATTGGGATGCCACGTAGATCCACAGATGTTCTTATTAAGGTGATCGGGTACGACATTGAGGAGAGATGTACTATCTCGAGAGATAGAAGTCAATGGACCTAATCACCTCAATAAGGACTCCTAAGGACTATGGGTCTTCAAAATGTACTAGAGCTTCCCCTACTTTACATGGAAAAGTAAAGGGGTTTATTTTAAACCGTGTTAAGTTCCTATGTGCAAGCCCTCATAGTTAATTATATCCTAAAGAATGAGATTCCTCTAGAATACTCTCGATTAAGGTAAATGATTGTTGTCTCTAAATATTTTTGAAAAGGTAGTACTATTAATCAATTAGTTTATTTTTAGAAAGTCCAGTGGGATCGATCAAGAAGAGGGAGTTCTTATCGAAGCCAAATGAAAATAAGTAGGGGATGCTTAAGATATTAGTAAGTGTAGTAAGCATCCCAAACTACCCTATGGTTGGGCTTTACTTTTTTGAATTTGAATTAATTTGTTTGAGTTGAATTTTTTTAATTAGAATGCTAGGGCTTATAATTCCATGATACAAGGTCACAAAAATGCCTAAGAGGTGAGGATTTATGCTCGTAGCCCGCAAAGGAAGTAGCAACCTCAGAACCTAAATCTAGGGAGCTTTGGAAAGGGCCAAAAGCATGACCTAAATCTAAGGTGAAAATGGGTATTTGGTTTACCTCCACAAGAAAGGATAAACCACCTGATTGTTAGACTTACAACCGCCTGGGAGTGGCCGCCAACAAACTCCTCCTACGATTTTAAAATATGTTAGCAAGTCATATGTTTATGCAAGATAATAATGTTGTTATTTATTTAGAATGAGACTAAGTCCTTAAACACACTCCCTATAAGACTAGATCATGTAAGGGCATGATTAACGACTTAAATTTAATGCAAATTTTTCATATATATATATATTTTTTATTTTGGACAATCAATTTGACACCAGCTTTAGGATTCTTTATGCCAAATGCATGAGAAATTATATTATGGGCCAAAATTAGCAAGATAAGGAGGTGTGTTTCCACCATGGCTCTCACAGGTCAAACCAAGTTCTCTTATTAAGGTGGTAGCCCTCTAATCAAGAGTGAAATAATATATTTTTTTATACATGATGTTTGAAAAGTAAGATAACATCCAGCTAAGAGGTTGCTAATTCTTTTATCTTAACTTTTTAACTTAGTTTTAAATGAGTTATTTATATGAGTTTGAATTTTAGTTTGGTAGAATATTTATTTTCTAAATCGTCATCCAAGGCCATACATCAAAGAAAGGAAGAAACTTGGAAAAGATGTCATCTTAATGCCAAGTTAAACAAACACCAATCAATTTATAAACTAGCAAAAAAGAATAAAAGGTCATTTATGGTCCCACAAAACCCCAAAACAAATTGGGTAGCTAAGCTCTAATACAACCCGGATTACAAATTAATTAATTACAATTAAGCAAGGAATTCATGTTGGGTCTTCATTCTTCTTTTTCTTCTTTCTTCTTTCTTCTTTTAGTTCTTCTTTTGATGGTTGGAATGTTTTAAAGGCTTCACATGGTACATAAGATGTAATCTTATAACCAATGTTCATCCTAATCTCCCATAATAATCATTCCAAAATCCTAATTGCAAAATTACATGAAAATGTGGAAAAGGAAATCTAACTAAAACCAACAAAATAGAGATTAGCTAAACAAACCATACAATCCCAAGCATGTATATATATAAATTGGACTTAGCACACCACACATGGGTAACCAAGTCCACCTAGCCTATTTTGGATTATGCTTAGGGTATAAGCACTTTCACAAAGAAAAGTAATTTATATTTTATTATGCCCCTTAAGCACAATCCTTGTAAGACAATGATTAGACTAAATCGCCCAAACCATTCACCAACGACACACCCTAACATCCAAACTAAAACAAAACATCATAAAAGTAAAACATCAAACCATGAACCCTCCCTAAATAGACTAGAAGTGGTGACTTAGCCTAATGTGTGCCATTTAAGGTTTGTGGTAGCTAAGTTTTAAGGTTTAGATTTCTAAGAAAATGTTCAACTTAGATGGTGGTTTAAGTTGTTTAGATATTTTGGGTTAATTTTATTTTGTATTTTGATTAGGTTTGAGTGAATCCTACAATTAATTACTATAAAGAGAAAGAAAAGAGAGAGAACTTCTTTTCTCTACCTTAAGTAATTTCTAAGGTGGATTCATATTTGATATTTGTTTAGTGAATGTTTTACTATATGTTTTAATTAATCATAAGTTTAGATTTTCCCTAGACAAACCTATTAAAAAAAGAAAGGCATTTTAAGATTAAGTAAGTGAAGTGAATATCACAAAACACATCATTTCATTTCTTTCCCAACATGTGTAACATGCATATGGATGAATCCTAAGCATATCTATACATACAAATGGGGATGTTTATACACCTTAATGATGAATGCTAAATAATATTACTTAAGAAAATTTGGATGTTTTTATGATGCATGATTTTCATTAAGTAGAAAAGAGGGATTCTTTTATCAATTTTTCATATGCACACATATATGTATAAAAGGTATAAGTGAGTACGGTGCCATTATTAGTGGCAGTGGTATAAGATACAAGACCTACTTAGGGCTACTTAAAGCCTCACAACCCACCCCGGGTTGTCCAGACTAATATACCACTTTCCTTAAATACATACACATGAATAAAAGAAATGGATGCAAAAAAGAAAGATGCAAAAGTTTATGTTTATTTATTTGATTTGTTTATGTAATTCATATGTATAAGTGTGGATGTTCTTCTTAATTGATAACATAGAAATTAATAGGAGTGGATTCAAGCAAGTGTTATGTTCTTTTCAAATGAACCATATAGTTTGCAAATCCTATTCAAAACTATGTTAAAAGAGAAGAGAAGGAAATCGACATAATGCACATCTTTATATTTTACACAAGCTTATACATATTTATAAGTATTGTACCTTTCAGTTTTGATATTTGATTGAAAATTTTTAAACTAATTTTTATATTTAATAGTGATAATAGCCATTCATATCCTTACTTTTGCCAAAACATGCAATTTGACATAAAGGAAATATTTCATTTTTAATTTGATTTTTAAAGGGAATGAATGCATGATTTTCATATGACATACACATTTAGCATGCTAGAAAGAAATAAAGTGATGAAAGCATGTAAATTCATTCACCCTAATTAATTCCTAAAGACAATCCTATGAAATAGAATTATTTAAAGCAAATCAAATTTGTTTTAAAGAGAGTTTGAATTTTGTTTGAGTTTGATTTCAATTTGAGAAATGTGAGATGAGTTTACTGGTCCTAACCCATTCCCCATGTGAGTTATTTAAGTTCAATTTTAAAGTGATTAGATTTTATATGTTAAGGTGTGAATTAAGTGTCTTAATTACCTTACCTACACCAATTTAACATATTTAATCAAATAATTATGAGCCAATGTATGACATAAAACCACAAAAGGTATTTAAATCAACAATGCACCTAGGAAAGAAAGGGCCTAATGCAATTGGCTCACAATTAGTGATTAATTAAGTTAAAGGGTTTAATTTAAGTACTTTCATAACCCTTCCCACACATGTGGGTTGGATATTGATTTCCTTAAACTACTTAGGTTATTGAACACCTAAGCACCTACCCAAGATGTATTGGTTAAGTTCTAGAATGTTTTGGAAATTTTATCAAAGTATTTAAGCAAGTGATTAGGAGATTAGCCCTTGATTAGGTTTGGATTAAGGAAGGAAAGGTTTAGGAATGGCTTAGGAAAAATTCCCAAATCCATTCCATAAACCTCTTCTACTTAAGCAAGGCTTAATTAACTTAATAAAAGACTAAACCACTAATCATATGCTTAATTACCCTTAATTACATAAAGAGGGTGATTAAGGATTCATTACATGATCTCCCAAATTAACTCATCAATAAATCCCAAGAAAATTAGGGGAGGTAGACGTCATCCACACCAAAATATACCAGAAATTTGAAATGAATTAATAAAATAATTAAGGAGTAATTAGGGTCATTAAATTTTCATTAAAACTTTAATTGAGGAAACTAGACTACTCAAAATCCATTGGAAATATTTTTAGATTATTCTCCTAAGAAATATCTTTATAGTGCATTTTACCTTGTATTTTTATGATTTTTCTAGAATTAGGTATGTTATTTTGAAGTTTTCATGATTATCCATTAATTAAATGACTAATCCTGTTGGTGCCATGTGGAGGCTAACGTGGCACGTGCTTTCCATGTGGCGCGATGGGAATGGTCACTTAAGTTGTCACATCATAGTGTTGCATCAGTGGAGGTGCTACGCGCTTTCTCCTCACCAGTCCGATCAAGGATCGGATGGCTGAGATCAAGCTCATAGTTCTTAAGAGATTAAATCAGGGATCCTATGCATCTTGATCATGGCCATCCATCCAATACACATGGATGGATGGCCCATGATCCATCCCTGAGCTTACCTATGGGAGATGGCCACCATCCAATACACCAGCTCGATTGAGGTTGGATTGAGCTCAAACTCAACCCACACCATCATCTGCAAGGGAGAAGACATCCAATGGCTTAGTTTCTCAGGTGAGAATTTTTTCACAAAGGACCACATCATGGCTAGTTTAAGCTGGTTGAGGCCTCACGGAGAGGCTATCACCAATGCTCAATCCATTGAGGTAGCTTCGTCTGGAGATGAAGCCCTAAAGATTGAAAATTTAGAGTGATCTTCCTATGGACCAAGCTCTTCTTCAATTGGGCTCCTTGATCAAAGTCCCTCCCTTTTGAGAACTTGGATGAAGCTTGGAGTGAGTTTGATTGAGTCCTCTCAAGAAGCTTGCAAGAGGAATTGGTTTGATTGTGTATTGGATGATGGAATTTCACTTGAGCTATTATTTGATTTAAGAGAAACCAAAAATGGAGAATTCCAAATGCTTGGGGATAGCTTGAGAGAGCTTGGGAAGCTTGAGGGAGGTCTCTTTTAGTCAATCAACTGTGTATGATATGGAATGAAGTGGAATTAGGGGGAGTATATCTCCCATAATTAGACCATGAAGAGCTTTGCCATTTTGATCCACCACCTCCTTGAGTGGGTTTGTTAGGCTATTAGGACTTGCATGGTTGTTTTAGTGTGGAGTGGAGTGGTGAAGCTCCCATGTGCTTCAATTGAGTGGAGGAGGGATCCCATGTGCTCAATTCCTAAGTGGGTGGTCAGTTTGAGCCTTAGGTTATGACCCAAACCATTGGTCATACCATGTCCATTAGTGACCATTTGGTCCACTAAGAGGATGCCAAGTGCTCATGAAAAGGAATTGACCAAATTCCAAGTGGTTTTGATTTTAGGTTACCCTATGTAGAAAAATAGTCATTTGGCTTGGATTTCAATTGAATATGTTTGGTATGATTGAAAAATGGGTTAAGCCAAGTTTCATTGAATTTGGAGTTGTTTGATATGATTTGGCTCAGTTGACCTATTTAGGTCAAAATGGGTCAACATGGGTCAAGTTGACCAATTGGTCAAATTGGGTCAAACCAAGGGTTGGGTCAAGTTGATATGACCATTTGAAATGTTTTGGCAACTTTGGTTTGGTTCAATTTGGTTTAGATTTGGTTTTGGTTCATTTGATTTTGTTTAGGTCAAATGGGTCAAGTTGACCAATTTGACCATTTTGACCTATTTGGGTTTGTTCATGGATTGGTTTGTGTTATATTGGTTATTTGAAATGGATTGGTATCTTTGTTTCCAATCAATTTGGTTTATATTTGGATTTGGCTCAATTTAACTTTTTAGGTCAAGTTGTATTCAAGGTCAATTGGGCTAGGTTGGGTTTAGTTGGCCAATTGAGGCTTTTGTCAAGTTCAACAATCATTTTAGAGTGAATTTGACCCATTGGTTTTAATTGATTTGACTAAGATCAAGTTTTGACACATTTTGACTTTTTAGGTCAAGTTGGGTCAACTTGGGTCAAATGGCCAATTGGGCTAGGTTAGGCTCAAATGATGACTTGGTCAAGTTCAAACATTGATCATGAATGAGTTTTGATCAATGGTTTCAATCAATTTGCCTATGGTGGATTTTGGCTAGTTTAGGTTTCATTTTAGGCTAAGTGTTGATTTGGTCAACCCTTTGACTTGGTTTGACCCAATTAATTTGAGTGATTGATCATCTTATGATGATTGTTGCTCATAATGTGAGGTTTAGTTGGGCTTAGTTCAATCCAATTTGGGTAGAATTAGAATTTGGCTCAAAAAGGTACTTCAGGTCACTTTGGGTCAAGTGGCCTAAGTGGGTCAAATGGCCTGGTTGAAGCTTGATTGAACACACATATGGACTTATGATTGAAATATAAATCCATTAGCAAGTGATTTGAGGTCAAATGGGTTTTGATTCATTTGATAATTTCAAGTTCAAAAGGGTGAACATGAGTTTGACTTGGGTTTGATGATTAAAGTTTGTATTTATATTTGGATTCATGATTGAAGGATTGATTGAATCATGAAGAAAAATTAAGGGTTTGGCTTGATTTGAATTTGGTTTGGCTAAGTTCAAGAATTTGACTTGAAAGGCTTAGGTTGGATTTAGTTGAATTTGGACTTGATCTTTGAATTTAGTTTCGGTTTAATGAATTTATATTTTATTTATATTTGTGAAGATAAACGAGAATATAAATAGAGAGAATTCCTTGAATTTGAATTGATTTATATTTGATTTAGGCTAAGTCCATAAGATAGAATCAAAGTGACTTAGGAAAGATTTTGATTTGGATTTGATTTTGAATTTGGTTTAATTGATTTGAATTTATATTTCATTTATATATGTGAATACAAATGAGAATTTAAAATGGGTTGTGAGAAAATTTTGAATTTGAATTGATTTAGATTTAATTTAGGCTAAGTTCATAATATAGAATCAAAGTGACTTAGGAAAGATTTTTGAACTTGGAATTTCAATCATGGGTTTCAATCATAAGCTTCAATTATTTGGAATTGATTTGAGTTTGAGAAAATCAATTAAGTTGGAATTGATTTAAGTTCTGATGTTGATTTGATTTGGAGTTTGGAGTTAGTTTGATTTTGAGTTTTTGATATGAGTTTGGAGTTTGACTTTGAAAGAAGGAAGTGAGGATTCAAGCTATAGGGTAGGCAGATTTTCCTAACACCCTAAGGCATGACCTATTCCTATGGCCAACTCTTCTAAGTCTCTAGGGCTAGGTTGAGTGTCCACCTAATCACTAGATGTGTCTTAAGACTAAGGAACTCTTAAAGTCTAAGAGAAGTCCTATGTCTAAGATGGAGGGGTTGAGAGCTCATCTAAAATGAGGTCAACAAAGGGCACCCAATAGGTGTGGTGATTGACAAGGAACACGCATGTATGTGTTGACCAAATGATCAAAAAACACCGAACGATCACAAGCACTAATAGAGATCTACTCCTAACCCAATGTGTGTAGAAGGAATCCATAACTTAGTGACTCTACTCATGTCGAGGACATAAGAGAGGGATGGAGGAATCCACTAGGGATAGAGTATGTGAACCTTCCACTAAGGAAATAGGTTTAAATCATCCACAAAGGGATGAGAGGTTTGATTTGATTTGAGTCTCACTGGGGAGAGAAATTGATTTGATTTGTTTAATTTGTTTTGATTTGATTGACTCTACTGGGGAGGTTGATTGGATTTATTTTGTTGAATTTTTTTTTTTTTGTTGTTTGACTCCATTTAGGGAGGAGGGTTGAATTTGTTTCAGATTTTTAGAATTTGGATTTTGAAATGGGCCCTGTTGGTCATGGACACCATGGAGAGCCATGGCCTAACAATTTACCAATCCAAAGGGTAGTCTACTAAACACAGTAGGGCTAGCCAACCAAAGGGGTGCCTTTGGTGTGCAGCAGGGAAGAAATCATAATAGACTTACATCTTCCAAAGTAGGGACCAGTGATCTATTGGCAGATTGAACTCGACCTAGGGCTAACTATTGAGTGAATGCCTCTAGGGACTTAAATCACCTCAAAGATAGTCAAGATTAATTTCATTTTTTTAGTTGTTTTGAATGGATCCCATCGATTTGTGATGGACGCATTGATGGGAGCCTGACAAACTACTACCAATCCAGGGAGAGTCTACCAACCACAAGGTAGACTATCCAACTAAAGGGATTGCCTTCGGTGCAATGGTCAAGTTAGGAAGAAAGGAGGATTCACATCTTCCAAAATAAGGAACCACGGGTGATCGATTTTGGGCAACAACAACCCAACCTGTGTGACTATTGAGTGAATGCTGCTAGAGGACTTAGATAAGCTCCAAGGATAGTCAAGATTTGTCATTTTTAGTTTATTTTTGATGGATTCCATATTGGATCACACTAGAAGGGGCTTATATTAGCTAGACATCTTAGATTTATTGAACCAAAGGGAATAGCTTCCCGACCGATGGGAGATCTATCTGACCAAAGGAGTGCCTTCGATTTGCAATGATTAATTCAAGGGAAGAAAGCTCGGGACTCACATCTTCCACTATAAAAAAGACCACTGATCGACACAAAACAAATTGAACGACCTGGGCTTCCCGTCGATTTGTGATAGTCATGCTAGAAAGAAAGCTTCACAGTCTTGCATCTTCCAAAGCAGAATGATTATCGGGGCAACCTTCTTATGGAAAAACAGATTGAACTTGACCTAAGGGTGACTACGGAGTGAGTACCCAATTTATCTCAACTCGTAAGCAATTCATAGAGAGTTCTAACACCTCTAAAGATAGGATGCCCGGAAAAGGGGCCCTTTGGGGCTTGAATTCTAATCCACAAAATATTTTTTATTTGTTTATTTAGTTTGTTTTATGTGGACCTGTTAGTTTGTGAGGGATCAAACTGAGAAGAGCTTATATCGCCCATCTCGATTTATCAAGGGAGAATCTATGCATCTGCTGAACAAATTCTCCAACCACAAGGATGTATACTAGGAAAGGGGGACTATCCAATCCAAGAGTAACGTGGGTAGTCTCTAAATGGGGTCACAAAGGATGTGATTGAAATAGAATGCCTGCTGGGACACTAAGGGCTTGATCTAAAATCCTAAAGAAGATGACATGGCTAGTCATATATCAAATAGTATTGTACAACTAGGAGAAAGCATGGGACTCACATCGCCAAGAGTGGTGTATCCACCGTGAGTCAGCCGTGATAGCAACATCAACCAACCTAAGGTGCCCATCGGTAATAATCGCCTAGGAAGAAAGCTCGAGGACTCACATCCTCCCATAGTAACCGATTGGATAGTGCCTTCACCCGTTATCTGACTTCTCGAAAATGCCACCGGGGACTTACATCGACTCAAATGTAGTTAAGAAGAAAGGAGCCTTTAGGGGACTTATCCTAAACCTTAAATATACTCCACTTAGTTAGATCATGATGATTAGTTCAATAAGAAAGCTCGGGGACTCACATCTTCTTAAAAAAAATCAACATGAGGTAGCTATCGGGCAAGAAGTCTACCACTAACAAGGCTTGTTGGTTTGCAATGGTCAAGTTAGGAAGAAAGCACGGGGACTCACATCTACCCAATAAGTGACCACTGGGTGACATAACAGGTAGCATGTAGACCAACCTAGAGCAAACTAATGAGTGATAGGGGCTTGCTCCCACATCAAATAGCTGAGATAAAAGATATGTGTTTGTTTTTTTTTGCTTATGTTTAAAAGGATAGATGCCTCGGGTTCTCTTACACCTACCTTAAACACACTTGGGGAATTTAATGAAATGGTGCCATGGATGGCAACCAGGAATTCCCACTAAGAAAGGATGTCACTTGGGTTCTCTTACACCTAACTTGGTTGTTCTAATCGAAATAGGATGCCTCTTGGATTCTCTCACACCTATTCTAATAGCATCGAGAGATTGTGCTTGTGTTGTGAAAGAGAGATAAGATGCCTCTAGGGGACTCTTACACCTATCCTAAACACGTCATCGTAGATTCGCAAGACAAGCAAACTATGCTTCGAAAGAACAAGAGATTTTGATGAAATGGAATCAGATTTTTGTTTTGTTTTTTTATAATTATTTTCAAACATATTTTATGGGTAATATTTCTTCAAATAGAGCCCATTAATTGAAGCATCGGGTGTTCCCCTTTACAATCAATGAGCTGATAAGATCCTCCTTGGCAGGCTTTCTCTATGACATAGGGGCCATCCCAAACCTGCCTCCCATCTTTTGATGGGCAAAAATTAGTCTCCTTAGGACTAACACAAGTTCTCCTACTTGGAAAGACCTAGGGTGAGCCAACTTGTTGTGAGCTTGAATCATTTTGGCCTTGTACAACTCAAGATTCTGGCATGCCCATAGGCGACTCTCCTCCAAACCTTTGAGCTCTTCTAACCGCAACTTTGCATTATGCTTTGTAGTGATCTTGCTACACAATGCTATCCTTAGTGATGGGAGTTGAACTTCTAAAGGTAAAATAGCTTCAGACCCATACACTAAGGAAAATGGGGTAGATTGAGTTGGAGTTCGGTATGTGGTACGGTAGGCCCACAAGGCTTCAAACTAACTGCTCATTCCACTACCGCTTGTTATCATCAAGAGTCTTCTTTAGTATTTAGATGAGAGTTTTGTTGAATGCTTCTGCAAAGCCATTTACTTTAGGGTAGTAGATGGTGGAGTATCTCTAATCTATACCATGTCTTCTGGCAAAGCTGTTGATCTTGGTGCTTTTGAATGCAACACCATTATCAGATATAATTCATTGAGGCACCCCAAACCTATATACAATATGGTTCCTAAAAAAGCACATGCCGAGTGACCTCTGAGTGGGATTGCCTCGCCACTTGGAAAAGTAGGGTAAGATAAAGATGAACCATGACCCTGGAAGAAGAGGATCAATAGGACTCACAATGGTACCCCAACACTCAAATGGCCATGAGGCCAATGTAGGTGTAGAATGTTGGGTGGTTGATGTAGGACCACATGTACCTGACCGATGCATCTCCTACTACATCCATACAGGTAATCATTGAAGGCTAGTAGTATCCTAGTCTTCGATCTTCATCTTCATCAGATTGATGTGCTGAGACCTAATGTACCGCCATAATGCCATGGGCTTCATGTTTATCTAAACAATGTAACCACATTTGATCAAAGGACCATGTGCAATGAGAGCATAGGAGAGAGCTCTCTATTTCACCTGATGGGTTTGTAACTTTTCTTGAGGTAGTTTGCAGGTGTTCAAATAATCTATGAATGGTTGCCTCCAATCTAGCTCCTTATCTTTATAGGCAACGATAACCTACCCTTCAAGAGAAAATCTCTCGATGAGTTCAGCATCAATAAGGGATAGAACTTGTCTATTTTGGACCCTTATTAGAATGGACTCATCGGACATGCCAATTCTAAAGTTTGGCCAAAGCATCTTCTACTGCATTCTTTGCTTGGGGAACCTTGTAGATGGTGACTTCAGGGATTTGGGCCAACGGCTTCATGGTATACTCATGGTAATGGCGATGCTTGGGTTTGAGAAGCTTATAGGACCTGATAATCTAATTTATAACCAACTAAGAATCCAAAAAGATATTGATGCTCTTGCACACACTATGATAGCTAACTCCATACCACAATCAAAGCCTCACACTACTTCATTGGTGCAAGGATTGGAAAGATAGTATGAGAATCTCATCACATTATGGAAGTTAAGAGAACTATTCCTACCGCCTTTCTAGAAGAGTAGATCATGGTGCTTTCCCTTTATGAAAAGAAGTCGCACATCAAAATACATCTCCCATTGGTGGTTGTGAACCTCCCCTAAGTTCATGATTTGTTCATCGTGGAGATCATCACTAAGAAGAATCAGGGAAGTGGTGCTAAAAAATAGTGCTTATCCTTTACTACACGGGGGTACAATGTGATATCAAACTGAGAGAATCATGGACCAATGTGCCAAACATCTAGATTGGCCATTTCATGAGATATCGGATTGGTTCGAAATCAAGTTCACCTTATGAGAAAGCATATAGTGTCATAAGATGGAAAGATCAAAGCTACAAAATATTTCTCAATAGGTGGATAGTTTGCTTCGAGGAATCGATGATGGTGAAGTAGAGAGAAGTCTTCCTTCGTCATTGGCTTGGGCCAACAAAGCACCAAGAGAGTCATTCAATGCAGTAGAGGATGAGTGGCCTGCATGGGATAGGGGCTACTAGAACTACCAGCTTAACCAAATACTACTTGATATCTTCAAAGGCATGCGACACTTGTCATCCCACTTAAACTTGGCATCTTTTTTTATAAGTGTTGAGGATGGCTTGCATCTCTCTGATAGGTTGGAAATAAAGCATCTTAGATATGCCAACCTGCCTTTGGAAAGATCTGAGTTGAGTTAAACTCTTAGGAGGTGACATTTCTAAGATAGCTCTGATCTTTTTTGGATCTATTTCTATTCCTCGGACAACAAACCCAATAGATTTGCTCAAGCTACTCAATGCACACTTGGTTATATTATCTTAACCATTCAAAATCTTTATTCAAACTTCCATTTCTCTTCCATTTTGTCATACTAGGTCAGATAGTACTCAACCTGATGATGAATGAGTTCATTGAAGATCTGAGTCATGGCCTATTGGTATGTAGCACCAGCCTTTTTAAGGATGAAAGGCATGACCCTATAATAATAGATTTTGATCGGGTTGAAAAGTAGTGTTCCTTTCATCCTCAAGGGCCATCCTGATTTGGTTATAGCCAAATGACCCATCCATGAAGAAGAAAACTGCATGAGATGAGACGATGTCCACCATTAATTATGGTATAGGAAGAGGAAACGCATCCTTAGGACATGCCTTATTTAAGTCCCTTAAATTGACTCGCATGCAAATTTGGCCATTCTTCTTTTTAATTAGGATGACACAAACCGATAGGTATTTTTCTTTCGATGAAACCAAAGATCGCATCTTGACTTTAGAATTGACCGGTTGTTCGATTTTTAATCGCATGCGTCTAGGAGCTTGCTTGATAGGGTTAGCACTAGGATCTATTGCTAGTTTGTGGATAGCTATGTTAGAGATAATTCGGGCATCTCTTCATAACTCCATGCAAAATAGTCCTTAAACTCAATCAATAGCCTAAGTGATTTCTTTCTTATCATGTATGTCGGGTGTGGATTTTCTTCTATCCCGAGGTTGATTTCTTTAAGCTTGTCAATTGTTGAATGGATCTCCTCTTCAAATTTTGACGGTGCATATTTGATTTGGAGATCATCTGGATCATCTAAGGTTTTTCAACACACATCCTCATAAGAGTTGGTTTGGTGTGAAAAGAACTTGATTCCATGGTTGGTGACAAGTAGTAATAATCATCATCGATTGGACTCATATAATCTAGTCCGGTCTTGATTGTCCATCCCCTGTTGTTCCATAGCTTTTTTGAAGTACTTATGCTTGAGACCATGAATAAGGAATTAAACCCTTCTTTGCAAGATTAAGAACACAAGGAGAGTACTTAGTCAACGGTAATTCCATTAATTCTTTGTTTGAAATTTCCTCAAGTTGTCTCTTGAGGATGATGAACCCAAAAAGAATCTCTTTGGCTTGACATCTTTGGAAGACTGAGGAGATTCCTTAACTACTAAATCTTCAACTTTTTGAAATGAAAGTGAGGTTAGAGCTAAGGTTCCTAACTATTGCCTGATGGTTTTACATACATTTGATTCAAATACTTTGCTTTGTATGGAAACTAAGTCTTCATTGCTATCTAGCTCAAGTGTCACCTCCAATGAAACCCACTGAGAGGGGTTCGCTGGTATGCTAATCACATTAGACTCATCCTCTGAGATGGATTACAATTCTATGTGAATAGTAAGGGTACTCCTATGAACTGGAACATAACCCATGTTGGCTGATGGCCAACCAGGGGGTCTTCCACCTCTAGAACTGCCTCTATTTCTACCTCTACCTTTGCCTGGTGGAGGTCGAATCATCTTACCCACATGTCCATATAATGGAATGAACTGTGGGTGGAATGAGATATGTGGTTATATTTCTTCTTCAACTTTTGTTTCTTGTTCACTTGGATTTTCATTTTCATTTTCTTTTTCTTTTGCTTTTTCATTTTCTTCATTTTCTTTTTCTTTTCAAATTTAATTTTTCCAAGTTCATGAGAAATGGTGTATTGAGGAAGATAGTAGGTCACATCCTTATATATCTCAACCTCTCTAACTGAAAATAGCTTTTCATCTCCTTTGACATAATACTCAATCCCATCCTTCCCAATTTGATGCAATCGATGGGAGGAGGATGGAATCATCTTGTTCTGATGTATCCAAGGCCTACCGAGCAAAGCAGTGAACAAAGTATTCAAACCAATGATATAAAACTTGGATTCACTCTTCCAATCACCTATCTCCAAAGGTAACACTATGGAACCTAAAGCCCTCTCGCCTTGTGCATTGAATCCTCTCAACATCATCCGATCTCCTCGGAGTGTGGAGATGTTGATCCTCAAATATGTAAGGGTCTTTAGCAATGTACCCACGGATGGATGAGAACTCGCAAGCCCAAATCATGTCAACTGTAATGTGAGGGGTTGTGTGCTCCATGTCCCCAAGTTGGTCTTCATCTGTGAATGTGTCCCCTGAGCTTCTCTAGAATAATGTGCCTCCTCTCTCATAGTGGTCAGCTGAGCTAAGCATATCTCAGGATTAAGGAAAGCCTTGATTAATGATTCTCTCATCTCTTTGATAAGATATGTATAGTAGCTTAGATGATAACATTCTTAGATGAGAGAGGATATTGTAGTCCACCTTATATGCTCCACAAGCCTCCAAGGGTGGAGCATCCTCAAAGTCAAATCCTCTAAACCAATGACTTATTTCCCTCTATCTTGAGGTGCTACCCTAGGAGGTAGAACCTTGCCACTATGAAGGTTGACTTCGGTGATCTCTTCTGATAGGGTAATGGAAGGTTCTACCTGCACGTCAGGCTCACCTATAGCTTCTCCTATGGAACCCTCAGAATTAGAGGATTCCAAGTCTATCTCAAGAGGCGAACTCATAGCATTCAGAGTAGGAAAATCCAACTCTGAATTAGAAATAGGAAGATCAAAATTGTTATAGTTGTTGTTTAGATTTGAAGAGTTATCATTAGGAATAGATTTAGACAATCCATTAGAAGTGACACATATATATTTTAAGCTAGCTTTATTCTTTAATTTTTTGGATTTGATAGGAGGTACATAGTAGAAATTAAGTAAGGTAAGAGGGGTGAGGGATTTGATTCCCTCATCCATTGAAACAAGATGTCTACTAGAAGAAGAAGAGCTAGTTGAAGAAGAGGAGGTTGTTGATGTAGTAGTTACAATGAATCCAGACTGACTCACCGCACTACTTGGCTATCCCAGTGCCGCTATCCGAACTCCTTTCCCAGTTGGCTCGGCCTTGCAAAACCTTCCATGATGTTGGAGGTTTGAACTAGCTCAGGCACCTGTAAGGAAAGTTTCTTGATCTTTGAGATAATTTTCTTAGAGATTTTGGATAAGGAGATATTTGAACCTTCTTTGGTTTTGGAAGGATCGCAAGTATCCTCAATGATTACCCTAATGGAACAGGATGGTTGTTCCACAAGGTATTCCTTCAGGAGGATTATAGCACTGATCTTGAAGCTATGTTCAAGCCAGTCCTTAAATGTGAAGCAATCTTCCGAAACATGACATAGCATACGGTGGTAGGGGAAAAAGTTAAGATCATGGCTTTTGCCCACTTCCTTCGGTCTCCTAAGCTTGAGTAGATGAAAATCAAGCTTCTTTAAGTGATTCTTAAAGATCTTCTTGATTACCTCCCTCTTAAATGAATAAGGCTTGTTAAGTTTATCCAAAGCTAGGTGGACCAGCATGGGAGGTTTTACTGGGGTGGTCAGAGATGAGGCTAGGTGCCTGCAGCAATGCCTATGGTGGTAGAGAAAAGTGATGGTCGGAGCACGAGGCCTCTCAAACCTCCCTGCCAAAGCCATTCCTTTGTCCGGCCAGTTTTACTATCTCCTGTTTTTCTTTATATACCATTTTTGATTTGTTGGTAGATTTGAAGAAGGCAACTTTGGCTCTCCTGCAAGCAGACTGAAACCTTTGATTCATGCTTACTAGGCCAATATTTTAAGCAAAATCTCGATGCCATGCTATTCAGATAGCTGAGGTTCTCATTTTATACTCAAATTATGCCATCTAAGAATGCAATCAATGAGGGACTCACCAGGATTTTATTGAGCCACAATGAGATTGCCAACAATGACCCTTTGTTGAGCTCTAGCAAACCTCTTGATAAAGAGTTGCTCCAACTCAACAAAATTCTTCACTGAACTTTTGGGAAGTTTAGCGTACCAATCAAATGCTTTACTGCACCTATAAAGAGATGGAAGAGTAAAGTGCCACCAGAGCATTAATTGGCCTTGCTGATAATGTGCTACCGGGTTCCCACCGCCATTGAATCTCTTGAAAGAAGGAGGCACAAAATCCTTAGAGGATAGATTGAATTCCTCCCGGGTAGGGTCTACCCTTTGGAACGATGATCCTCCTCGTGCTTGAGCTTCTCTCTTCTCTCACCCGCTACTCAACCATGCTCTTGATATCCTTATATGAAGGTACTATCCAACCTTCCTATACATGCGATGCTACCTTGCTCTACTCAGAGGTAAAGTCTTGGTCGGATCCAAGACATGCACCAACTATCGAATTAGTCTGGATGGATGGACTTTGGAGTATTTTGAAGTTAAGATAGCAGCTGTGATCTTTGAGCCTCTTCTCCATCCTATCCTATTTTTTCATCCTCTACTTTATCTTGATGGAGGTATTGTAGTGTAGGTCAGGCTTCTTGCTCTTAACACCTTCCATAGTGTTATCTAATGAGGGATCCCCGTATCTACCATGCAAACCCCTCTAATTGAATCTCTCAATAAATTATCTTCATTGGGATCAAAGGATCTTCTTCTCATCGCACTGCCTTTTATCCTAAGATTTCTTTTCTCCAAGAGATAATGGCTACTATATCATCTAGAGAATGATCTATCTGAATTGGCACAAATGACTTTGACTGACCAGTGGTGGAATCACTATCATGTACTATGAGGTATCGCACCCCTACCATCAGAGTTAACCTTGTGAGGGCCTCGGAAGAAATATGCCCTCAAATATCACCAATATATGACACTCTAGGAGACATCTATCATAGTAAACCTGAGCCGCCACCTACTCTTGGAAATTCCCATCATATGCTGGTGGCAGGACGGATGATCACCATACTAAGGGTCGCCATTCCTTCCTCATTGTGATTGGGATGGAAGGTTGAGCAGGAGAGCTCGGCCTTGTCGCAGTAGGTAGTGTAGATGGAATGGGATCCTTTGGCCGTGATCACCACCTCTTCTCCCAAATGTGGTCCTTTGGTAGAACTAAAGATGCTGGAACATGGATCGGAGATGGTGGATGGTGGGGGGTTTAGGTTGTGAGCGGTGGAGACACCACCCACATTCTAAACAGCCCTCTCCTATGATGGGTAGTCATGAGTAGAATGTTGTTCAGATTTGACACTGCACACCGACATGAAAATCAACAAGTGCAGAGGTCGCTACACCGACCAACCTCCGCTCCTCGACTAGTGAATGACAGCCTTTTGCCTCTCCTATCTTATATGCTTCTCCACACCAGGGGATAACGGATCTAAATCAAATTGAGCCTAGACTCGATCATCTAGATCCAACCCAAGAACTATCCTCCCAAAGATACCACCTCCTCCTCTTAATGTAAAGAAATGCACTCACCGGGTGGAGGCAAAGTAAATCCTCCTCGACATTATCCTCTTTGTCAAACCCGTGAGAGAGGATGGAATTGGTTTCATTGAATTGTATGGAAACCATTATGGCCAACTCCTCAACTGCTGGTGGCCTTCCCATCTCCAGCAATGCAGTGGTACCGCTTATCCTGTAGGGTGAGAGAGTAAGAGAGACTCAACCTCAAAAGTGGGGAGACAACTCGGATTGGGAGCCTTCCTGGAAGGTAAGCAGTGAGTAGGTAGCTGGCTGGGGTAGCATGGGGAATAACTGAGTGCACGCACTGATCACACGCTAATGCTCCTCTTTAGGGAATCTCGAATCTGATGATACCTAATGACCTTGCCTCTGCCAATGCTTACTAATGAGTGGAGCCCTCAAAAACTCCCTCAAAGTGGATAGGTGGCCTTTAAAGCACAACTCTACAATACAAATGTGAATGATATCCACATCCCATTGAATCAAAATTGATCTATTAATTGAATCAAAACTACCAAAGCTAACTAAATGTCTAAAAATAAACTTGAATCATATTTTTTGCTTTGATTGAATTTGAATTTATAATTCAAACCCATACTCAACATCTGAAAATGTTAAGCTCCGCTCAAATGATTTAGAAGAGATTTTGAGATTGATTGGAAAGAGAATTTTTTAATGTAGAATCCACTTTCAACAAATTTGGGTATGTTGAAAATGGGTTCAAATATTTTGGAGAGATACTTCCATAGGTCCATATTTTGATCTTTGATTTATTTGAGGATCCTTTATTTAACAAATTTGGGTATGTTAAAGTAAAGGGTCAATTGATTTTGTTTTGATTTGTGATTTTTGAAATTTACTCACTTAGCAAATTTAAGTATGCTAGGTGAGGTGTTTCAAAATAATTTTTTCTTTTCTTGTTTGCTTTATTTTGTGAATCATTTGTGATTTGAAATGGAATTCTCATTTAGCAAATTTGGGCATGCTAAAAATATGAAAAAATTTTTGAAAATAGGATTCTTAGCAAATTTAAGTATGCTAAAAAAAAATCCTAATGTGTTTCTTTTGTTTTAGATTTTATTTTGAAAAAATGGAGACTTCACTTTAGCAAATGTGGTATACTAGAATGAAGTTCCAATGTATTTTGAATTTTTGTGAAATGGAAATTTCACTTAGCAAATTTGAGTATGCTAAATGAAATTCCAAAATGTGTTTCAAATTTTATTTTGATTTGGTTTGGAGACTTCACTTTTAGCAAATGTGGTATGCTAGAATGATATTCCAATGTGTTTTGAATATTTGTGAAATGGAGATTTCACTTAGCAAATTTGAGTATGCTAAATGAAATTCCAAAAAATGTGTTTCAAATTTGTTTTTATTTTGAAAAAAAAATGGAGACTTCATTCTAGCAAATGTGGTATGCTAGAATGAAGTTCCAATGTGTTTCTTTTGTTTTGGATTTTATTTTGAAAATGGGACTTCACTTTAGCAAATGTGGTATGCTAGAATAAAGTTCCAATGTGTTTCTTTTGTTTTTGGACTTTGTTTTGAAAATGGGACTTCACTTTAGAAAATGTGGTATGCTAGAATGAAGTTACAATGTGTTTCTTTTATTTTGGATTTGGAGAGTTCACTTTAGCAAATATGGCATGCTAGAATGAGTTCTGATGTGTTTCTGAATTCTTGTGAAATGGGGATTTCACTTAGCAAATTAGAGTATGCAAAATGAAATTCCAAAAATGTGTTTCAAAATTTATTTTTTTTTGGATTTTGTTTTTAAAATGGAGACATCACCTTATCAAATGTGGTATGCTAGAATGAAGTTCCAATGTGTTTCTTTTGTTTTGATTTGTTTGAAAATGGAGACTTCACTTTAGCAAATATGGTATGCTAAATGAAGCTCCAAAAGTGTTTTGAATATTTTTTTCATTTTAGGAAATTTTGTATGCTAAAGAATGAAGTTCCAAAAGTGTGTTTCAAATTTTTATGTTTTGAAAAGGGAGACTTCACTTTAGAAAATGGGATATGCTAGAATGAAGTTCCAAATGTGTTTTGAAAATTTTTGTTGTGTTTTGTTGATTTTGAAAAGAGGGATTTCCATTTAACAAATTTTGGTATGTAAGATGGAAATCAATTATGTTTCATTTTTCAAAGATGTATTTTCATGTAAGATTATTGCTTTTGAAACAGGAAATTCAACCTAATCTTATATGGAATATGTTATTCAAAATGGAATATGAAATCTTTTCAAAGTAATGTCATTTTAATTGAATGAATATTCTTTATTCATTGTTTATTGAGATGTTATTAATATGTGCTTGATTGAAAGTTATTCAATTAGAGGAAACATTCAATAGAATGAGGTTTCATATGTGCTTTTTGAAAATTTATTTTGATTTGATTTGAATGAAACCTCCATTCAATATATGTGAGTATATTTGAATGTGAGGTTTCATATGTGCTTTTGGAAAATTTATTTTGATTTTGATTGATTGGATGAAACTCCATTCAATAAATGTGTGTATTGAATGGAGAGGTTTCATATGTGCTTTTTGGAAAATTTATTTTGATTTTGATGAAAAACCTCCATTCAATAAATGTGTGTATTGAATGGAGAGGTTTCATATGTGCTTTTAAAAATTATTTCTGATTTGATTGAATGAAACCTCCATTCAATAATATGTGTATATTGAATGGAGAGGTTTCATATGTGCTTTTTAAAAAATGTTTTATTTTTTATTGATTGATTGAAACCTCCATTCAATAAATGTGTGTATATTGAATGGAGAGGTTTTATATGTGCTTTTTGAAAAGGTTAAAATTCCAACTTAACACATGTGGAATGTGTTGAATGAAATTTCAAAGTTATGATTTTGCTTGAAGATTTAACATCCATCCAACACATTTGGATATATTGAATGGAAAGGCCCATCTTCAAATTTTGTGCTTTTTGGAAGTTTATGATTGTTGAATTTTATTTTTGAAAATGAAGTCTTCATCAAAATGAATTGAGTGAAGAAGTTCATTTGTGCTTTTAAAAAATATGATTGTTGGTTTTTTCCTACATGCAAAAATTAGAAAATTGTTAGATGTAGTGTAAATAGTTTATTAAGTGTATTTTGATAAAGTTCTTTTGAAAGAAAGACTTTTATGAAGGATTTATTTTATCTATATTTTTAGAATGAACCTTTCCTTACCATAAAATGGTAAGTAGGAATTCTTTAATAATTTTCTTTTTATTAAATTTTTATTTTCACCCAATGGGGGTTTTAAGATCAACACGGGGTGAGGTCCTAAAACCTATAGATGTTGGCTAGCTTAACTTTAGGATGAAATAAGCTAAGTGCCAATGGAAAGAAAGATAGTCTTGGATTCATACAAAAGTACAAACCCACTATCGATACTTGGAGATAATGATCATTTATCAAAGATGGAGAGAGGAACTACCCCTAGTGGAGTTGCCAGAAAAATTTATGGTGAAAATTTTATATATATCTTCACCTTCATCTATTCCCTTACCTTTCAAAAAAGAAGGATAAATGAAAATAGAAATATATATAAAATTACATCTTATTGGGATGCCACGCTACATGATAGATGCCTTTATTAGGGTGATCAGGTACCCATTGGGTGTACTATCTGAGATAGAAGCCACCACCCTACAATGGACCTAATCACCTCAATAAGAACTCCTAAAGACTATGAGTCTTTAGAATGTACCAGAGATTCTTCCACTACTTTACATGGAAAAGTAAAGTAGGGTTTATTTTAAACTAGGTTCATTAAGTTCCCTATAGGTGCAAGCCCCCATAGTTAATTACATCCTAAGGAATGAGATTCCTTAGGAATACTCTTAATTAATGTAAATGATTATTGTGTCTAAAATTTCTTAACGGTAGGACTATCAATCTATTGGTTTATTTTTAGATAGTCAAGTGGGATCGATCAAGAAGAGGGAGTTCTTATCGAAGCCAAATGAAAATAAGTAGGGAATGCTTAAGATACTAGAAAGCCTAATAAGCATCCCAAACTACCTTATGGTTGGGCTTTACATTTTTGAAATTGAATTAATTTGTTTGAGTTGAATTTCTTTTATTAGGATGCTAGGGCTTATAATTCCATGATACAAGGTCACAAAATGCCTAAGAGGTGAGGATTTATGCTTGTAGCCCACAAAAGGAAGTAGCAACCTCATAACCTAAATCTAGGGAGCTTTGGCTCATGCCAAAAGCATGACCTAAATCTAAGGTGAAAATGGGAATTTAGTTTATCTCCATAAGAGAGGATAAACCACCCGACTATTAGACTTACAACTGCCTAGGGGTGGCCACCAACTAACTCCTTCTACAATTTTAAAATATGTAGGCAAGTCATATGTTTATGTAATATAGCAATGTTGTTATTTATTTAGAATGAGACTAAGTCCTTAAACACACTCCCTAAGAGATTAGATCATGTAAGGGCATGAATAATGACTTAAATCTAATGCAAATTTTTTATATTTTTTATATTTTTTATTTTGGACAATCAATTTGACATTGGATTTAGGATTATTTATGCCTAATGCATGAGAAACTAGATTATGAGCCAAAATCAGCAAGATAAGGAGGTGTGTTTCCACCATGGCTCTCATAGGTCAAGCCAAGTTCTGGAAAGGTGGAAGCCCTCAATGAGTAAAATAATATGCTTTTATGCATGATGTTAGAAAAAAGTAAGACAACATCTGGATAAGTTGCTAATTCTTTTATCTTAATTTTTAACTTAGGCTTTAGATGAGGTTATGAGTTATTTATTTTAGTTTGAATTGATTAGTTTGGTAGAAAATTTATTTTCTAAGAGCTAATCATCATCAGCCATACATCAAAGCAAGGAAGAAACTAGGAAAAGATGTCATCTTAATGCACAAGTTAAATAACACCAATCAAATTATAAAACTAGCATAAAAGAATAAAAGGCCATTTGTTGGGCTCCCACACAAACCTGAAAACAAATTGGGTAGCTAAGCTACCTAATACAACCCGGATTACAAATGAATTAATTATAATTAAGCAAGGAATTCATGTTATGATGGGTCTTCATTCTTCTTTTCTTCTTTCTTCTTTCTTCTTTTAGTTCCTTCTTTTGGATGGTTGGAATGTGGTTGCTCCAAAGGCTTCACATGGTACATAAGATGTAATCTTATAACCAATGTTCATCCTAATCTCCCATAACAATCATTCCAAAATCCTAATTACAAAATTACATGAAAATGGGAAAAGAAATCTAACTAAAACACGCAAAATAGAGATTAGCTAAACAAACCATACAATCCCAAGCATGTATATATAAATTTGACTTAGCACCCCACACATGGGTAACCAAGTCTACCTGACCTATTTTGGATTATGCTTAGGGGTATAAGCACCTGCACAACAAAAGCAATTTTATATTTTTATTACGCCCTTAAGCACAATCCCCAGAAGATAATGATTAGACTAAATCATCTTACCATTTGGTCTACATACACCCTAACATCTAGACTAAAACAAATATCACAAAACAAAACAAACATCAAACCATGCACCACCTTTAGGACTAGAAGTGGTGACTTAGCTTAATGTGTCATTTAAGGTTTGTGTGGTATGCTTAAAGGGCTTTAAGGTTTAGATTTCCTAAGTATGAAAATGTTCAACATAGAGGATGGTTTCAATTTAAGTTGTTTAGTTGTTTTGGGTTAATTTTATTTTGTGTTTTGATTAGGTTTGACTGAATCCTACGACTAATTATTAAGTTGTAAAGAGGAAAAGAAAAGAGGACATCTCTTTCCTCCCTACCTTAAGTAATTTCTAAGGTGGATTCATATTTTATTTTTGTTTAGTGAATGATTTATTATGTGTTTTAATTAATCCTAAGTTTAGATTTTTCCTAAACAATCCTATTAAAAAAGAAAGGCATTTTAAGATTAAGTAAAGTGAATTAATATCACAAAACACAAATCATTTCATTTCTTTCCCAAAAAGTGTAACATGCATATGGATGAATCCTAAGCATATCTATACATACAAATGGAGATGTTTAGCACCCCTTAATGATGAATGTTGAATGATATTACTTAAGAAAATTTGGATTCTTTATGATGCATGATTTCATTAAGTAGAAAAAAGGGATTCTTTTATCCATTTTTCATATGCACACATATATGTATGAAAGGCATAAGTGAGTATGGCGCCATTGTTAGCACCAGGGGTGTAAGGTACATGACCTACTTAGGGCTACTTAAAGCCTCACAACCCTGGGGTTGTCTAGACTAATATACCACTTTTCTTAAATACATACACATGTACAAAAGTAATGGATGGAAAAAAGAAAGATGCAAAAGTATATGTTTGTTTGTTTGATTTGTTTATGTAATTCATATGTATAAGTGTGGATATCCTTCTGAATTGATAATATAGGAATAAATAGGAGTGGATTCAAGCAAGCATTATGTTCTTTTCAAATGAACCATACACTTTGCAAATCTATTCAAAACTATGTTAAAGAGAAGAGAAGGAAAGCATACACATCTTTATATTTTACTCACATGCAAACTTAAAAACAATTATAAGTAGCATGCCTTTCAGTTTTTATATTTGATTTATAAATTTTAAAATAATTTTTAGATTTAATAGTGATAATAGACATTCATATCCTTACTTTAGACAAAACATGCAATTTGACATAAAGGAAATATTTCATTTTAAATTTGATTTTTAGAAGGCATGAATGCATGATTTTCATATGACATACACATTTAGCATGCTAAAATAAATAAAGTGATGAAACATGTAAATTCATTCACCTAATTAATTCTAAAGATAATCCTATGAAATAGAATTATTTAAAACAAATCAAATTTATTTTAAAGAGAGTTTGAATTTTATTTGAGTTTGATTTCAATTTGAGAAATGTGAGATGAGTTTAGTGGTCCTAACCCATTCCCCCATGTGTGAGTTATTTAAGTTCAATTTTTAGGTGATTAGATCAATTTTATGATTTGGTGAGGTTAAGGTGCGAATTATGTGTGCTAATTACTCCTTACCTACACCACTTTAACATATTTAATCAAATAATCATGAGCCAATGTATGACATAAAACCACAGGAATTTAAATCAATGCACCTAGGAAAGAAAGGGCCTAATGCAATTGGCTCATTAGTGATTAATTAAGTTAAAGGGTTTAATTTAAGTACTTTCATAACCCTTCCCACATATGTGGGTTGGATTTTGATTTCCTTAAACTATTTGGGTTATTGAACACTAAGCACCTACCCAAGATGTATTGGTTAAGTTGGAATGTTTTGGAAATTTTATCAAAGTATTTAAGCAAGTGATTGGATTAGTCCTAAATTAGTTTGGATTAAGGAAGGAAAAGGGAATGGCTTAGGAAAAATTCCACAAATCCATTCCATAAACCTCTTCTCTACTTAATCAAGGCTTAAATAACTTAATAAAGGGACTAAACCACTATTCATGGTTCAATTTGGTTTAGATTTGGTCTTGGCTCATTTGATTTCATTAGGTCAAATGGGTCAAGTACAATGACCAATTTATTAATTTGAAAATTTGAAATTTGTAGTAGGTTGGGTTGGTTTATATTTTATTAAAACTTTATTTGAAATGAATTATATCTTTGTTTCCAATCAATTGATTTATATTTGGTTTGATTATTTGACCTTAGGTCAATTTGGTTCAAAATCAATTGGGCTATTTTGGTCTAGTTATTTTAATTAAGTTCAAAATCATTTTAGAATGCATTTGAATTGGTTTCAATTGATTTGCTAAGATCAGTTTTGACACATTTTGACTTTTGTCAAGTTGTCAACTTTCAATGATGACCATTAGGATGTTAGGCTCAAATGATGACTTGGTCAGTTCAAATGATCATGAATGAGTTTTGATCAATGCATAAATTTGGCCTATAATGATTTTGAGTATGGTTTCATTTTGGCTAAGTGTTGACTTGGTCAACCCAGTTTAACTTGGTTTGACCCAATTTAGTGATTGTCATCTTATGATGATTGTTTCTCAATGTGAGGTTTGGTAAAGGCTTAGTTCAATCAATATGGGTAGGATTAAATTTGGCTTTAAAATACTTTAGGTCACTTTGGGTCAAGAGAATAAGTGGGTCAAATGGCTCAAGCTTGATTTGAGTTTGATTGAACCCATATGGACTTATAATTGAAATATAAATCCATTAGTGATTTGAGGTCAAATGGGTTTTGATTCATTTGACAATTTCAGTTCAAAAGGGTGAGCATGAGTTTGACTTGGGTTTGATTTTTTGAATTTAGTTTTTGGTTTGATGATTGAAGTTTATATTTATATTTAGATTCATGATTGAAGGTTGATTGAATCATGAAGACAAATCAAATTTCTTAATTTGAATTGATTTAGATTTAATTTGGCTAAGTTCATAATATAGAGTCAAAGTGACTTAGGAAGATTTTTTGAACTTGGAATTTCAATCATGGGTTTCAATCATAATTCAATTATTTTGATTTGAGTTTGAAAAATCAATTAAGTTGGAATTGATTTAAGTTCGATGATTTGATTTAGAGTTTGGAGTTAGTTTGATTTGGAGTTGGTTTAATGAGTTTGGAGTTTGACTTTGAAAGAGGAAGTAGGGATTGGTTGAAATCTGAGGAAGGAAAATTTTCCTAATGAGGCGTTTTTTGGCTAATTTGCCTCTAGAGTAGGTTGAGTGTGACTAATCATAGATGTGTCTTTAAGACTCTTAAATTCTAAGAGAGTATGTCTAAGATGGAGGGGTTGAGAGCTCATAAGTGGTCAACATGTAATTTGATTAAAATCATTTCATTAGTCAGATGCTATGTCGATGATCTTTGGTCAAGTGAAAAGAAAAGATATCTCTTTGACTTGAAGTAGTTTGAACAATAAGATAATTTAACTTAAATGAAAGTGTTATATTGAGTAAGAAAATTTTGGGTTTGTTGTCAGATACTAGGGAACATCGATTGAAGAAGATCAAGCTAATATTAGAAATGATCAAAGTTTAATCAATTAGTTATTTAGGTTGGTGTATCAGATGCTTTATATCAAATTGGAAGATGTCACCATTTGGGTTGTCAAAGAATGCTAAGTTGGGGGATGATAATTATGAGCATGCCTTGAAGACATCAAGCATTACTTGATGATCTTGATTTGTAGGAATGAGAAGTTACTTTCATTTTGATTAGATGATCCTTGGTGCTTTGTTTGTCAAGCAAATGAAAGGAAGAACAATTTCTTATGACCATCATTAATTGGGGTAATTATCACATTAAAATTGCTTAGCTTTAATCTTTGCATAAGTTAGTACTACATGCTTTTATAGAGTGAACTTAATCTCTGATCAAACATTGTATCTCGGGAATTTTTATCTAGATGGTTTTGATGGTATGATTTGGTTTGACATTACCTTGTTTAATTAATTTGGACAAGTGATTTCTTAAATTTGACTCTTAGTCAGTAGTTGATGAACAAATCATGAACTTGGAGATTGCATTGATAGGAGATCTACTTTGTTGGTGTGGCTTTGAGGAGAAGAACCAATTCTATTAAAGGTAGGGTAAGAATAGTTCTCTTAACTTTGATCATGATTTGATGAGTTTTTATGTTTGTCCAATGAAATAATGGGAATATGTGGATTTGATTGGGTCAGAGTTAGTTGTTGATCAGCATCCATAAATCAATATCTTGATTCTGGGGATCAACCAAATCTCTTGGTTTATGGGTTATAAAATTTGTACCACAAGTACACCATAGGTTATTAGAATCCTAGGGTTACTAATTTAATTCTTTGAGGAGAGAAGCCATGTATGCTTTAGAATTGCTAAGGGTGGCATGTTGAGGATGAGTCAAAAGGTCAAAAATAGATAAGTCTTATCCCTTGATATTGAACTCATCAAAAAAGTACTCTCTTGAAGAGTTGATTGAAGAAGGATGAGGAGTTAGATTCAACCATTCATATTACCTAAATAAGGAAAACTATCAAGAGTCCCAATTTATTAGATGAAGTTTTATGCTCTTGGGATGGTGTCTTTTATTTGAGTCTTTTGATCATATGTGGTTATGTTGTTTAAATGAGCATGAAACCCATAAGATCATGGGAAGACACTCAAGATTATGGAGAAACCAATGGTTAGATGAAAGCTAGATTGAGATTGATACTCGGCTTGATGATTGCATGGATCTTCTAAGCAATGGGATATCAAATTGTGGTGTGTTAAAAAACATTCTACATCTACATTGGCATCATGGCCATTTGAGTGTTGATTGATATAGTGGGTTTGATTGATCTTTTCTTCTTTGGTCATCGATTCATCTTAGATACTAAATAATTTTGAATGGAAAAGTTAATTTCACTTTGAAATCATAGCTCAACATTCCAATTTTTAGGAATCATTCATTATATAGGTTGTACCTGATAAATTATATCCCAATAATTATGATTGAACTTGATCATAACTTTTTGAGACATATCATAGATTGAAGATATTCTACTATCAACTAGGAAAATGGCTTAAAAATGCCTTAAAACCCTTATCCAAATCTTAAAGAGCACTCATTGGTGGCATGATTAGTTGAAGTTGTGGGTATCACACCACATATAGAACATCTGTCCTCTTTCTCTTATTGTATGGGTCAAGGATTCACCATTGAAAGTCAACTTGCATTAAGGATAGCTTGGGTGGCAAGATGAATAGAAGCAGAATCTTGATTCTTGTTAGAAGAGCTAGGTTTGGAGGAGAGATCTTTGCGGGCATGTAAAATCTCAAGTTGTACAAAGCTAAAATGATTCAAGCTCATATGAGTTGATTAGTCTAGAGCTTCTCATGTGGGAGCTTATTTTAGTTTTGGACAGATTGTTGCTTATAAGATGGGAGGCAAGTTTGAACCCACTTGGGAAAATTTTCCATAGAGACACAAGGATGATCTTATGAACATTAATTATAAGATGCTCCCAATATTTCAAATAATGGGTTGACTTAAAGAAAATATCATAATCATGGTTGAAAATAATTATCATCAGAAATTCCATTTTCAATTCAATCTCTTCCATGTTGAGTATTCTTCTTTGTGAATCCACCACGATGTGTTTATGGTAGGTTTAATGAACATGGCATTCTATCCTTCATCGATGTAACACAAACACAAAATACACACAAACATATAAAAACACATATTTTTCTTTTTATCTTGGGCTATTTGAGTTGAGATAATGCCCCTAGCGGCACTCACTCAACTTCTACTCTAGGGGGCGTTTGTTCTTAGTGTATCAATAGTCTTCTTTCTTTGAAGGATCTAAGTCTGCTATACTTTCCTTCCTTACTTGTCCACTGCTCACCGATGAACTCCTTGTTAGTTTGGTAGGCTTTATTGCATGGCTACTAAGCTACCTCATGTTAGCTTTGTTTAAGAGGATGTGAGTCTGCTACACTTTTTTCATGGTTGCCTTCATGCACTAAGGTTAATTATATTTGAGGTTAAGGATATGTCCCAGCAACTCCTTTCTCTTGGCTTCAAGTCTCTATTTTCTCTAAATTAGTTGTACTTTTCATGAATCATGTTGAAAAAGTTCCTTGCACACCAATAGGGTCCACATAAATATATAAACAAAATATATATTCACTTGTGATTAAAGGACACCAATGATACCTTTTCCCAAGGTATCATCTTTACGATGTTAGTAAAGATCCTATAGAATTTCACGATTACTCTTGAGTTGATATAAGTCCCAAAGGCATTCACATTAGTCACTAAGTTTTGATTTGTTGTGCTACCAATAGGTCACCCGGTGGTTGTTCCACTTTACAGATGTAGTGATGCCTTTTTCTAACACAACCATTCTTGAAAGGTAACCCTTAGGTTGGATAGATTCTACCCATGATGATACTATCCCTTTGGATTTGTAAATGCGAGATAGGATAAGTGATATAGCCCCTTCTTAGTGGGTCCATCACTTTAACATGGTCCATAAATTAAATCTATCAAATTTGATTAAGCTCATCCCGGTAGATATGACCTCATCAAAATTAAACTAAACAAACATATCAAATCACATGAAATTAAGATAAAATTAATCCACAACAACTTTTGAGTTGACATAAGTCCCAAGCGGCATTCACTCAGTAGTCACCCTAGATTAAGTTCAATTTGTTGTGCATCAACATATCACCCAATGGTTGTTCCTCACTTTGGAAGATGTAAGTCTACTACACCTTCAACCACATTTCATGTAGAAAGGTAACCTTTAGATTGGTAGCTCTACTGCTGGTGACTATCCCTTTGGATTTGTAAACTTAATAGGTGAGGATATAGCCTTATATGGGTCCATGCCAAAGAGTCCATACATTAACTTCAGTTAATTATACCCTGATTTACTCATGGAGTTAAATCACACCCTTCTAGGAGCATCATATATAAACAAGTTAAAGTAAAATCAAATTCAAAACCAACCATCAAGTGGAACCAAATTAAACCAATTCCCTCATAGAGTCTAAATCAAAGAAATCCAGCAAACTCTTATGGATACATCCCCACAAATCTATGAAATCAAACTCAAATGATCAAGGATAGCTTGTATTTCTTCTAGTGGAAGGATCATATAGATCCCTAGCGAACTCAGCCCATATCTCAGTAGATATGCCTCCACATCAATTAAAACAAAAATTAAGTTGATTGATCTTTCTTGGTGGATTATAGATTCTTATCCCACAAATCTTTTTTCCATAAATCATATAATCAAATCATATTCAAACTTTATCCTCAACATATTTTCTTCTTCTATGCCCTCGACATAGATCCCTCCCATGTCATGTCCAATGCATGTGTGATCCCCTAGCAAATCTCCCTCCATGTCCTTGACATAAAATTCTCATCAAATCTTATTTCTTCTCTTATGCACACCTTTAATACTTCAACCAAAATCCTAACAATGTATTCTTTCAAATTACATCATCTTAACATTATAATCAACATTTTATGATTTGTGATGGTGCAAAACTAACTATATAATATCATGCTAAACATATTATTATATGAATTAACACACTATATTATATTATAATATATGATGTTATATTATAATTTGCTATAATATAATATATTATCTAACATTACACCTCATTAGAATCACTTAAAAGGAACAAATAACAAAATTTTCTCAAAATATGAATAATGTTAATTTTGGATGTAAAATTATTATTTTTTCAATTATAAATGATACAAAATAGCATAATTTTGGTGTTACTTCTTGGTGTGCCATGAATTTGGCCAAATTCTTCCATCCAACCTTCAAATTAACATTTTTTTGTGTGTTTGACAATGTATTATAACAAAAGTAAAATATATAAAATGTACAATAACATGTAACACACCACCACATTCATATATATGTGAAGTTATATTATTATATACATTATATTTTAATATGCTTTCATATAATATATTATCTTACATTACACCTTAAAATGAATCACTTTAACAAACCATTTATAAAATTTGGTTGAAAGATGAACACATTTATTTTGGATGAAAATTCCATTGTTTTTATTAAATGACACCCATACACCCCAATGATGTTCTAAAGCTTACCTTAAATTTGGCCAAATCAATCATCTCACCTATAAATCAATTTTTTATAAATTATACGACAAACTCTACTATATCATACTATAACAAACTAAAATATGCTAAACAATAAGTAGTAATACATAATAGTATGCTATAATGGATGATGCTACACTATGTTATGGGATCCTATATTATAATACACTATAACATATTATATTATATTGCATATCACATCACAAGGGATTGCTTAAGATAAAAAATCATAGAGTTAGTCAAAAGCATAAAAACCTATATATTTTAATCATATCACTTACATATTTTAAATTAAAATAATATATTATGATGCCATGCTCTACATATTATGAATTTGGCCAAATTCCACCATTTTAAAGTCTAAATCAACATTTTATAAATAAAGCTAGTGTAGGCTCATTTGCATGATTGTAAAATACTAAAGAATTTAAAATATAGAACAATATATTATGATATATGATGCAAAATGTTACAACATATAATATTTATTTTGAACATAAACTCTTACTTAGACTACAAGTAGCACACCTTTTCTACTACAACTAATTCCCACTTCAAATTTAACAAATTTCATCATTCAATATTTTTTGATTTATATTAATATAGTATAGTGCATAATACCATAATATACTAAAACATTTCAAAACATCTTATAACATCAAAAATGCATTATTACATGCTCAAATATGATGCTATATCTTATAATATTTGGTATTATAATATGATTTAGGGTTAGGGTTTAGGTATTCAAATCTCTAATAGTTGGAAAGTATCTTGTAGACATTTTATTTAGCTACCATAACTATGTTAGGATTAGGTCATTCTTTAGATCTACTCCTAATGACATCTTTATTCAAGGTTTAGGGTTTAGGGTTTAGGGTTAGTTTAGGGTTAGTTTAGGGCTTAGGGTTTAGGGTTAGTTTAGGGTTTAAGGTTTAGGGTTTGGGATTTAGAGTTTAGGGTTATAGCTTTTAAGGTTTAGGCTTTTAGGTTTTAGGTTTAGGGTTTAGTGTTTTAGGGTTTAGGGTTTAGGGTTTAGGGTTTAGGGTTTAGTGTTTAGGGTTTAGGATTTTTTAGGGTTTATTTAGGTTTTAGCTTTAGGGTTTAAGTTTAGTTTAGGATTTGGGGTTTTATTTTTTAATAAGAAATTCAAATTTAACATTTCTTCTTTTCATTTCATCAAATAAGTAGCACCCAAGTTTTTTTTAAGACAAGTGATGAAATAGATCAAAATGACCACCATAGAATAAATCAAAACCATAGATAGTAGACAATCTCTGTTTGTAAAGACATAGTTCCATATTATTGGATGGTCATTCTTAAGTTTCTCGGTTCCATTAGAACCACCCTTTGCCTGAGTAGCATGATCCATTATCCGATCTCTCCCTCGCCACCTCTATAACCAGCCGTTCCTCCCACTTCCATAACCACCTTTGCTCAGACCATGACATCATCCACGGCACCTCAATCCCCACCACCCTTATGATAGCTACAGCCTCCACCTTAGCCTCCATTGATCTAAGCTAGTTGACGGTGATTTTCCTATCATCAAGGTTTTGCTCATTCTTAAGGTTTAGGGTTAGTTTAGGGTTTAGAGTTAGGGTTTAGGGTTGTAGGTTATAGGGCTTAGGGTTTAGGGTTTAGGGTTTTAGGGTTTAGGGTTTAGGGTTTTAGGGTTTAGGGGTTTAGGGTTTAGGGTTTCGGGTTTGGGGTTTTAAATTAGTTAAGTTTAGGTTTATTTAGTTTATTTTTATTTATTTGAGTTTATTTTATTTTTTATTTTTTTATAGTTTATTTTTTTATTTTTTTAGTTTATTTATTTTAGTTTAGGTTTTGTAGTTTATTTTTTTAGGTTTGGTTTATTTTTAGTTGAGTTTAATTTTTTTATTTTATTTTTTTAGGTTTAGGTTTATGGTTTATTTTAGGTTTATTTTATTTAGGTTTACTTATTTTATGTTTCTTTTATTTTATTTAGTTTAGGTTTAGGTTTAGGTTTAGTTTATTCTAGGTTTAGGTTTTGTTTAATTTTGGTTTAGGTTTAGGTTTAGGTTTTATTTATTTTAGTTTAGGTTTAGGTTTATTTTATTTTTATTTAGTTTTTATTTTATTTCTTTTTAGGTTTATTTTATTTTTAGTTTTTATTTTATTTTGGTTTTTTATTCTTAGGTTTATTTATTTATTTAGTTTAGTTTAGGTTTTTATTTATTTTATTTTTAGTTTATTTTTTTTATTTTTATTTTATTTTATTTTTAGGTTTAGGTTTAGATTTTAGTTTAGGTTTTTATTTTATTTTTTTTTTTTAATTTATTTAAGTTATTTTTTTAGGTTTTATTTAGTTTAGGTTTAGGTTTTAGGTTTTTTTTATTATTTTTTATTTTATTTATTTAGGGTTTAGGGTTTAGGTTTAGGGTTTAGGGTTTATTTAGGGTTTAGGGTTTTTAGGTTTAAAGGTTTAGTTTTTAGGTTTAGGGTTTAGGGTTTAAGTTTAGGTTTAGGGTTTAGGATTTAGTATTTAGGTTTAGGTTTAGGGTTTAGGTTTTAGTGTTTAGTTTAGGGTTTTATTATTTAGTGTTTAGGATTTAGGGTTTTAGGGTTTAGTTTTAGTTTAGGGTTTAGGGTTAGTTTAGGTTTAGGATTAGGGTTTAGGTTTTAGGGTTATTTTTTTAAATTTAGGTTTAGGTTATTTTAATTTATTTTTTAGGTTTAGGTTTTATTTTATTTATTTAGTTTATTTTTGTTTTTATTTTATTTTTTTTTTAGGTTTAAGTTTTATTTTAGGTTTATTTTGGTTTATTTTAGTTTATGTTTAGGTTTTATTTTAGTTTATTTTATTTTTTTGTTAGTTTTTTTTTAGTTTATTTTAGGTTTAGGTTTAGGTTTTATTTATTTTAATTTAGTTTATTTTATTTTAGGTTTAGGTATATTTTATTTTGTTTATTTTAGGTTTAGGATTTTTTAGTTTAGGGTTTATTTTTTATTTATTTTTTTAGGTTTATTTATTTGGTTTAGGTTTTTTATTTAGTTTTTTATTTATTTTATTTTAGGTTTATTTTATTTTATTTAGTTTTATTTATTTAGTTTTTTTAATTTTAGGTTTATTTTATTTTTAGTTTAATTTAGGTTTTTTTATTTATTTTATTTTTATTTATTTTATTTTTTATTTTACTATTTTATTTAGGTTTAGGCTTTGGTTTAGGTTTTAGTTTAGGTTTTTATTTTATTTTATATTATTATTTTATTTAGGTTTAGGCTTTTTTATTTATTTTATTTTTAAGATTTATTTAGTTTAGGTTTAGGTTTTTAGGTTTTTAGGGTTTAGGGTTTAGTGTTTAGGGTTTAGGGTTTAGGGTTTTAAGGTTTAGGGTTTAAGGTTTAGGGTTGTAGGTTTAGGGTTTGGGGTTTAGGGTTTAGGCTTAGTTTTAGGATTTAGGGATTAGGATTAGGGTTTTTTTATTTTTTTATTTATTTTTAATTTAAGTAAACTCGTAGGTTTAAGTTTATTTAGTTTATTTTTTATTTTAGTTTATTTTATTTTTTATTTTTTTTTATAGAGCTTTGTTTTTATTTTTATTTAGTTTAGTTTATTTATTTTAGTTTGGGGTTTTATTTTAATTTGTTTTTTAGGTTAAGGTTTAGGTTTATTTTTTTACTTTTGTTTTAATTTTATTTTATTTTTTAGGTTTAGGTTTTATTTTATATTTTTAGGTTTTGGTTTAGGTTTAAGTTTTTATTTTATTTTTGTAGGTTTAGGTTTTAAGTTTTAATTTTGGTTTTATGTTTAGGTTTAGGTTTATTTTTTAGTTTATTTTATTTTTTTATGGTTTCAGTTTAGGTTTAGGTTTAGGTTTTGGTTTTATTTATTTTAGTTTACTTTATTTTTGTTTTGGTTTAGGTTTATTTAATATTGTTTTTTTTTTGGTTAGTTTTTTTTGGTTTAAGGTTTAGTTTTTATTTTTTATTTATTATTAGGTTTATTTTTTAGGTTTAAGTTTTTATTTCATTTCATTTTGGGTTTATTTTATTTTATTTTAGGTTTAGTTTTATTTTAGTTATTTTTTTATTTTTTTTATTTATTTTAGTTTTATTTATTTATTTTAGCAATTTATCTTTTATTTTATTTATTTTAGTTTAGGTTTAGCTTTTAGTTTAAGTTTTACTTTATTTTATTTTTTTATTTATTTAGGTTTAATTTTTTTATTTATTTATTTTAGGTTTTATTTAGTTTAGGTTTAAGTTTAGGTTTTAGGTTTTAGTGTTTATGGTTTAGTTTAGCATTTAGGTTTAGCGTTTATTTTTATTTTAGTTTAGGGTTTAGGGTTTAGGGTTTATGGTTTAGTGTTTAGGTTTTAGGGTTTTGGGTCTTGAGGGTTTAGGGTTTAGGGTTTATGGTTTAGTGTTTAGGTTTTAGGGTTTCGGGTCTTGAGGTTTTAGGATTTAGGGTTTAGGGTTCTGGATTTTGGGCTTAGGGTTTAGGATTAAGGGTTTAGGTTAGGGTGAGGGTTTAGGGTTTACATTTTAGGGTTTATGGTTTAGGGTTTATGATTTATGGTTAGTTTAGGGTTTAGGGTTTAGGGTATTTTTTTTTAATTAAGTTTAGTAGGTTTAAGGTTTATTTAGTTTATTTTTTATTTATTTTAGTTTATTTTTTACTTTTTTTATTTAGTTTTTTTTATTTTTATTTATTTTAGTTTATTTATTTTTGGTTTATTTATTTTCATTAATTTTTTAGGTTTAGGTTTAGGTTTATGTTTATTTTTTAGTTTAGTTTTATTTTTATTTTATTTTTTAGGTTTAGGTTTTATTATTTATTTCAAATTTTAGGTTTAAATTTTTATTTTATATTTTTAGGTTTAGGTTTTAGGTTTTTATTTTAGGTTTGTTTTTAGGTTTTATTTTTTAGTTTAGGTTTAGGTTTATTTTTAGTTTATTTTATTTTACTTAGTTTAGGGTTTAGTTTTAGTTTATTTTAGGTTTAGGTTTAAGTTTTATTTATTTTAATTTAGTTTATTTTAGTTTAGGTTTTCATATATTTTATTTTGTTTATTTTAGGTTTATTTTTTTTAGTTTAGGGTTTAAGTTTTATTTTTTATTTATTTTTAGGTTTATTTATTAGTTTTAATTTTTTATTTAGTTTTAATTTTATTTTATTTTTGGCTTTTTTTTACATTTAGTTTTTAATTTAGTTAGGTTTTTTTTGGATTTATTTTATTTTTTTAGTTTAGTTTAGGTTTTTATTTATTTATTTTATTTTAATTTTTCTTTTTTATTTTATTGTATTTTTACATTTAGGTTTAAGTTTAGGTTCAGGTTTAGGTTTTAGTTTAGATTTTTATTTTACTTTATTTAGGTTTAAGTTTATTTATTTATTTTATTTTTAGGTTTTATTTAGTTTAGATTTAGGTTTTTAGGTTCTTAGGGTTTTGGGTTTAGTGTTTAGGGTTTAGGGTTTAGGGGTTAGGGTTTAGGGTTGTATGTTTTAGGGTTTAGGGTTTAGGGTTTAGGGTTTAGGGTTTAGGGTTTTAGGTTTAAGGTTTAGGGTTTAGGGTTTAGGGCTCAGGGTTTAGGGTTTAGGGATAGTGTTAGGGTTTAGGTTTTAGGGTTAGGGGCTTTTTTATTTTTATTTTTTTTTATTTTTAAATTTTTTAAAATGAAGTAAACTCATAGGTTTAAGTTTATTTAGTTAATTTAGTTTATTTTTTATTTTATTTTATTTTATTTTTTAATTTTATAAAGGTTTATTTTTATTTTTATTTAGTTTAGTTTATTTATTTTAGTTTATATTTATTATTTTTAATTTATTTTAGGTTTAGTTTAGGTTTAGGTTATTTTTTTTAGTTTAGTTTTAATTTTATTTTATTTTTTAGGTTTAGGTTTTATTTTTTATTTTTAGGTTTAGCTTTAAGTTTAGGTTTTTATTTTATTTTTTTAGGTTTAGGTTTTAGGTTTTTAATTTAGGTTTATTTTTAGGTTTTATTATTTTGTTTAGGTTTAGGTTTATTTTTTATTTATTTTATTTTATTTAGGGTTTTGGTTTTTGTTTAGGTTTAGTTTATTTTAGGTTTAGGTTTTATTTATTTTAGTTTAGTTTATTTTAGTTTAGGTTTAGGTTTATTTTATTTTATTTTAGGTTCATGTTTTAGTTTAAGGTTTAGTTTTATTTATTTTTTATTTATTTTAGGTTTATTTTATTTTAGGTTTATTTTATTTTATTTAGGTTTAGTTTTTTATTTTAGTTAGATCTTTAAGTTTTAGTTTAGTTTAGGTTTCTGGTTTAGGTTTATTTAATATTTTTTTTTTAGTTATTTTTTTAGTTTAGGTTTAGTTTTTATTTTTTATTTATTTTAGGTTTATTTTTTAGGTTTAAGTTTTATTTCATTTCATTTTGGGTTTATTTTATTTTTATTTTAGGTTTAGTTTTTATTTTAGTTAAGTTTTTTATTTTTTTAATTTATTTTAAGTTTTTATTTAATTTATTTTAGCTTAATTTTATCTTTTATTTTATTTTATTTTTATTTTAGGTTTAGCTTTTAGTTTAAGTTTTTACTTTATTTTATTTTTTTTAAATTTATTTAGGTTTAATTTTTTATTTATTTTATTTTAGGTTTATTTAGTTTAGGTTTATTTTAGGTTTTAGGTTTTAGTGTTTTATGGTTTAGTTTAGCATTTAGGTTTAGCGTTTAGGGTGTGATTTATTTTTTATTTATTTAGTTTTAGTGTTTAGGTTTTAGGGTTTAGTTTGAGGTTTAGTTTAGGTTTTATGGTTTAGGTTTAGGTTTTAGGGTTTGGGTTTAGTTTAGGTTTAGGGTTTAGGTTTTTTGGGCTTAGGTTAGTTTAGGTTTAGGGTTTAGGGTTTACATTTTAGGGTTTATGGTTTATTTATGATTTATGGTTATTTAGGGTTTAGGGTTTAGGGCATTTTTTTTAAATTAAACAGTAGGTTTAGTTTATTTAGTTTATTTTTTTATTTTTTTTATTTTTATTTTTTTATTTAGTTTTATTTTATTTATTTTAGTTTATTTATTTTTTGGTTTATTTATTTTCATTAATTTTTTAGGTTTAGGTTTAGGTTTATTTTATTTTTAGTTTAGTTTATTTTATTTTATTTTTTAGGTTTAGGTTTTATTATTTTCAAATTTTAGGTTTAAATTTTATTTTATTTTTAGGTTTAGGTTTTAGGTTTTATTTTAGGTTTTTTAGGTTTTATTTTTTAGTTTAGGTTTAGGTTTATTTTA
Organism: Cymbidium sinense; assembly: GCA_021442155.1. Classification (NCBI taxonomy): domain Eukaryota; kingdom Viridiplantae; phylum Streptophyta; class Magnoliopsida; order Asparagales; family Orchidaceae; genus Cymbidium; species Cymbidium sinense. Next base: position 34,736,275 of record CM038219.1, read on the forward strand.
GTTTATTTTATTTTAGTTTAGGGTTTATTTTTTAGTTTATTTTAGGTTTAGGTTTAGTTTTATTTATTTTAATTTAGTTTATTTTAGTTTAGGTTTTATATATTTTATTTGTTTATTTTAGGTTTATTTTTTTTAGTTTAGGGTTTAGTTTATTTTTTTTATTTATTTTTAGGTTTATTTATTAGTTTAAGTTTTTTTATTTAGTTTTATTTTATTTTATTTTTGGTTTTTTTTACATTTAGTTTTAATTTAGTTAGGTTTTTTTTTTGGTTTATTTTATTTTTTTTAGTTTAGTTTAGGTTTTTATTTATTTAATTTTATTTTCTTTTTTTTTATTTTATTTATTTTTACATTTAGGTTTAAGTTTAGGTTTTAGGTTTTAGTTTAGATTTTATTTTACTATTTAGGTTTAAGTTTATTTATTTATTTTATTTTAGGTTTTATTTAGTTTAGTTTAGGTTTTAGGTTTAAGGTTTAGGGTTTAGTGTTTAGGGTTTAGGGTTTAGGGTTTAGGGTTTAGGGTTTATGTTTTAGGGTTTAGGGTTTAGGTTTAGGGTTTAGGGTTTAGGGTTTTAGGTTTTAGGGTTTAGGGTTTATGGGGTTTAGGTTTAGGGATAGTTTAGGGTTTAGGTTTTAGGGTTAGGTTTTTTTATTTTTAATTTTTTTTTTATTTTTATTTTTTAAAATGAAGTAAACTCATAGGTTTAAGTTTATTTAGTTAATTTAGTTTATTTTTTATTTATTTTATTTTATTTTTATAGGTTTATTTTTTTATTTTTTATTTAGTTTAGTTTATTATTTTAGTTTATTTTATTTAATTTATTTTAGGTTTAAGTTTAGGTTTAGGTTAATTTTTATTTTAGTTTTAATTTTATTTATTTTAGGTTTAGGTTTTATTTTTTATTTTTTAGGTTTAGCTTTAAGTTTAGGTTTTTATTTTATTTTTTTAGGTTTAGGTTTTAGGTTTTTAATTTAGGTTTATTTTTAGGTTTTATTATTTTGTTTAGGTTTAGGTTTATTTTTTATTTATTTTATTTTATTTAGGGTTTTGGTTTTTGTTTAGTTTTAGTTTATTTTAGGTTTAGGTTTTATTTATTTTAGTTTAGTTTATTTTAGTTTAGGTTTAGGTTTATTTTATTTTTATTTTAGGTTCATGTTTTTTTTAGTTTAAGGTTTAGTTTTTATTTATTTTTTATTTATTTTTAGGTTTATTTTATTTTAGGTTTATTTTATTTTTATTTTAGGTTTAGTTTTTATTTTAGTTAGGTCTTTAAGTTTTTTAGTTTAGTTTAGGTTTCTATTTATTTTATTTTATTTTAGTTTTTATTTTTTTATTTTTCGCATTTTACATTTAGGTTTAGGTTTAGGTGTTTATTTTATTTTATTTTTTTAATTTAATTGTAGTTTAGGTTTATTTATTTATTTTATTTTTAGGTTTTATTTAGTTTAGGTTTAGGATTTTAGCTTTTTAGGGTTTTGGATTTTGGGTTTAGTATTTAGGATTTAGGGTTTAGGGTTTAGCATTTTAAAGTTTAGGATTTAGGATTTAGGGTTTATGGTTGTTAGTGTTTAGGGTTTAGGGTTTAGGTTTGTCAGGGTTTAAGTTTTAGTTTAGGTTTTAAGGTTTATGTTTTTTATAATAAATTGATTCAACATTTCTTCTTTTGATTTCATCAACCAAGTAATACACCAAGTTTTCTAAGAACAAGATGACATAGCAAATCAAAACCCTATTTTAGTCTCTTGTGACATAGTTCCATAAGTAAATCAATTATTCTTCATTTTCTCCACTTCCCATTAGAACCACCTCGTCTCAGTGGGATCCACCATTATATCCCAATCTCCCTCCACCAATTTAATCGCTCCATTCCATTTTTTACCACCTCTATATCCACGAGCACCTCTAGATCCCCACCACCACCTTTTGCCTATTTTCCACCACCTATCTTGATTGCCTTGATGGTGATGTTCCTACCATCAAGGTTTTGCCCATTCTTGGTTAAAGTTTATTTTAATTTATATAGTTACTTTAGGTTTAGGTTTAGGGTTTGGGGTTTAGGGTTATTTAGGGTTTAGGGTTTTAGTTTTAGGTTTTGGGTTTTAGGTTTATGCTTTAGGGATTAGGTTTATTACTTAGGTTTAATGTTTTAGGCTTAGGTTTAGGGTTTTGGGGTTTAGGTTGGGGCTTAGGTTTAGGGTTTAGTTTAGGTTTAGTGTTTAGGGTTTTGGTTAGGTTTTTGGTTTAGGTTTAGGGAATAAGATTTAGGTTTAGAGTTTAGGGTTTAGGGTTTATTTTTTAAGTAAACGTTTAGTTTATTATTTATTTATTTTATTTTTTATTTATTTATTTTTGTTTATTTTATTTTATTTATTTTTATTTAGGTTTATTTCTTATTGTTACTTAGTTTATTTTAGCTTAATTTATTTTAGTTTTGGTTTTTTATTTTAGTTTATTTTTTAAGTTTAGGTTTAGGTTTATGCTTATTTTTTAGTTAGTTTTATTTTTTAGTTTATTTTGGGTTTAAGTTTTATTTTTATTTTTTAGGTTTAGGTTTATTTTTTATTATTTAGGTTTAGGTTTTAGGTTTATTTTAGGTTTATTTTAGGTTTATTTATTAGTTTAGGTTTATGTTTTTTTTTAGTTTTTATTTTATTTAGTTTAGGGTTTAGGTTTAGTTTATTTTAGGTTTAGGTTTAGGTTTTATTAATTTTAGTTTAGTTTATTTTAGTTTAATTTATTTTAGTTTTGGTTTAGGTTTATTTTATTTTGTTTATTTTAGGTTTAGGTTTTTTTTTAAAAGTTTAGGGTTTAGGTTTTATTTTTTATTTATTTTTTAGGTTTATTTATTATTTTATGTTTTTTATTTAGTTCATATTTTATTTTATTTCAGGTTTATATTATTTTTATTTTATGTTTAGTTTTTATATTATTTAGGTTTTTTAATTTTAAGTTTATTTTATTTTTTAGTTTAGTTTAGGTTTTTACTTATTTTATCATAGTTTAGTTTTTATTTTTTTATTTATTTTATATTTACGTTTAGGTGTTTATTTTTTTTATTTTATTTAAGTTTATGTTTTTATTTAATTTATTTTTAGGTTTGATTCAGTTTAGTTTTTGGTTTTTAGGTTTTTAGGGTTTTGGGTATATCATTTGGGGTTTAGGGTTTAGGGTTTAAGCTTGTAGGTTTTAGGGTTTAGAGGGTTTAGGGTTTAGGGTTAGGGTTTAAGGTTTAGGGTTTAGGGTTTAAGGTTTAAGGTTAAGGTTTTTTTTTTTAATTAAATAAACTCGTATGTTTAGATTTATTTAATTTATCTAGTATATTTTTTATTTAATTTTTATTTTTGTTTAGGTTTATTTTAATTTTATTTAGTTTAGTTTATGTGGTTTAGGTTTATTTATTTTAGTTTAGGTTTTATTTTAGTTTATTTTTTTTTAGGTTTAGGTTTATTTAGTTTTTGTAGTTTATTTTCTTTTTATTTTTTTTTAGGTTTAGGTTTTATTTTTTATTTTAGGTTTAGGTTTATGTTTTTATTTTATTTTTTTAGGTTTAGGTTTTAGGTTTTCATTTTAGGTTTATTTTTTTAAGTTTTATTTTTAGTTTAGGTTTAGGTTCATTTTAGTTTATTTTATTTTATTTATTTAGGTTTAGTTTATTTTAGGTTTTTTTGGTTTTATTTATTTTAGTTTAGTTTATTTTAGTTTAGGTTTAGGCTTTTTTTTTTTTATTTTAGCTTTAGGTTTTTTTTTAGTCTAGGGTTTAGGTTTTTTATTATTTATTTTTAGGTTTATATTTTCAGTTTAGGTTTTTATTTAGTTTTTATTTTATTTTATTTTAGGTTTATTTTATTTTTATTTTATTATTTTTTTTATTTTATTTAGGTTTTATTTTTTTATTATTTTAGTTTTATTTATTATATTTTAGTTTAGTTTTTATTTTTATTTATTTTATTTTAGGTTTAGGTTAACATTATTAAGTTTTAGTTTTAGTTTAGGTTATTTTATTTTATTTTGGTTTAGGTTTATTTATTTATTTTATTTTTAGGTTTAGTTTAGGTTTAGGTTTAGCTTTTTTAGGGTTTAGGTTAGTTAGGTTTTGGGTTTGGGTTTAGTTTGGGTTTATAGTTTAGGTTTTAGGGTTTAGGGTTTAGGGTTTGGTTTAATTTGGTTTTATTTTAGGTTTAGGGTTTGGGTTAAGTTTAGGTTTAGTGTTTAGCTTTAGGTTTAGGTTTTTTTAGGGTTTAGGTTTTGTTTAGTTTAGGGTTAGGTTTAGGTTTTAGGTTTAGGTTTAGTTTATGGTTTGGATTAGGTTTAAGGTTTAGGTTTTTGGTTTAGTTTAGGTTAGTTTTTTAGGTTTCTAGTTTAGTTAGGGTTTAGGGTTTAGGGTTTTTTTTTAAAATTAAGTAAGTCGGTAGGTTTAGGTTTATTTAGTTTATTTTTATTTATTTTATTTTATTTATATTATTTTTATTTATGTTAATTTTTTATTTTTATTTAGTTTAGTTTATTTATTTTTGGTTTATTTAATTTAGTTTAGGTTTTTTTATTTTAGTTTATTTTTTAAGTTTAGGTTAAGGTTTATGTTTATTTTTAGTTTAGTTTTATTTTTATTTTATATTTTAAAATTATGTTTTATTTTATATTTTTAGGTTTATGTTTAGGTTTTTATTTTATTTTGTTTAGGTTTAGGTTTTAGGTTTTATTTTATGTTTATTTTTAGGATTTTTTTTAATTTAGATTTAGGTTTATTTTTAGTTTATTTTATTTTGTTTAGTTTAGGGTTTAGGTTTAGTTTATTTTAGGTTTAGGTTTAGGTTTTATTTATTTTAGTTTAGGTTTATGTTTATTTTATTTTGTTTATTTTAGGTTTAGGTTTTACTTTTTATTTATTTTTATGTTCTTTTTTAGGTTTAGGTTTTTATTTAGTTTTTATTTTATTTAGGATTTTGTGCCACCATCTTTCAAGATCTTTGATGGCAGTGGGAACCCATGATAACACCTTGCACACTTTCATTTGTTGCAAACAAAGGAAGGTTTAGTTGCAAGGACAACTCTGGAGGTGTGACAGTAGCGAACTCACCATACTTGGGATAATCTAGTAGAGCGAGCCATTTAGAGTACTTCCTCCAGCTGGAGCTACTACCTTTTCTCTAGCTCCTCTTCTATCAGCAGGAGCGTTGTATCTACGAATAAGGGCACTAAATCCCTTACTCTGCTTATTTTACTTGATTTTTATCATGTACCTCCACTACAATAACAACAACAACAACAACAACAACAAGCCTTTATCCCACTAAGTTGGGTAGGATATATGAATCCTTCATCTCCATTGTGTCCTATTATGTGTCAAATTCTCATTTAATTCAAGTATACTAAGGTCATTTTTTATACATCTTAACCAAGTCTTTTAGGTCTACCTCTACCTTTCTTAACATAAAGGCAAATCTAATGCATCTACTCTCCTCTGTCATGTACGTAGCTTTATGTGGCCAAACCATCTAAGGACTCTCTCTAATCTTATCGCCAGAGTACTCCAACTTTTTCTCGAACATACTCATTTAGCATTTTATCTCTAAGAGTAAAACTCATCCACGAGCATCCTCATCTCGTAACATAACTTAGTCTTATGCTTCTCTTTTATTGGCCAACATTCACCATAAGTCATTAGGTCTTACCACCATCTTATAAAATTTTTCCTTAAGTTTAAGTGGAACTTTTCTATCACACAGCCATGCATTCCTCCACTTCAACCAACCAACTTGAATTCTACTAATAACATCTCCATCTATTTCACCATCATTTTGAACAATAGAGCCTAAATATCTGAATCACTCACTCTTATTAATGACTTGTTCACCTAATGTCACAACACTACCATTAGAACTTCTACAACTAAAATTACACTCCATATATTCAGTTTTAGATCTACTTAAATGAAAACTTTTAGACTTAATGTTGACCTCCATAATTCAAGTTTCTCTTGGACTCCTCTCTAGTCTTATCAACAAGAAGAATGTCATCAGCAAAAAGCATACACCAAGGTACATCTTCCTGTAAATGCCTAGTAAGAACATCCATAACTAAAGCAAAAAGATAAGAGCTTAAAGATGATCCTTGATGTAATCCAATTGAAATTGGAAAATATTTTGACAATCCTTCTTGTGTTTGGACACAAGTAATAGATCTAGTATACATATCCTTAATGACTTGAATATAACCAATATTAACTCCTTTCTATTATAGAACTCTCCAAAGAACATCTCTTGAAAATTTATGATAAGCTTTCTCTAAATCAATAAATATCATATGTAAATCCTCCTTACTTTCTCTATACTTCTCCATCAAACCTCTTAACAAATGTATAGCATACATAGTAGATCTACCTGGCATGAAACCAAACTAATTGTGAAACTTTTGTATCACGTAACTATGCTCAATTACTCTCTCCCATAATTTTAATGTATGACACATTAACTTAATTCCTCTATAATTTGCACACTCTTGTGCATCACCTTTATTCTTAAATATAGGAACCACAAACTCTTTCTACACTTCTTTTAGTCTTTAAAATAACATTAAAAAGATTTGTAAGGCAAGAAATTCCTTGATCTCCTAAACATTTCCACACTTCTATTGGAATATAATCAGGTCCTACTATTTTTCCACATTTCATTTTCTTTAATGATTCTCTAACTTCAAATTTACTAATACGATGATAAAAATAAAATTCTCTATTTTTGTTTAGGGTATTAAGGTTGCTAAAATCAATCGTACATTCCGGTCCTTCATTGAAAATTTTATCAAAATATCTCATCATCCTATTTTCAATATCCTTTTCTAAGAAAAACACTTTATTATCTTCTTCCTTGAACTAGGTCTGTACTTCTCCTGTCTCTTTGGTTGGCTAGCTTATACATACATCTTTCACCTTCTTTGGTATCTAATCTATTGTATAAATCACTAAAAGCTAAATTTTTTGCATCATATATTACTTTCTTAGAATCTCTACGGGCCACTTTATATCTTTCCCAATTCTCCAAGTTTTTACATCTAAATTAAATTTTATAACAATGCTTCTTATTTCTTATCTTTTCTTGCACACTCATTTTCAACTATTTTTATTAAAAGAAGCTTTTCCTTTTGATTCTCCAAGCACATTTTAGCAACTTTCTTAATTTCACTTGCTACTTTTCCCACATATTAGCTTCTTTATGTAAATCCCAAATTCTAAGTTCTTGTAGCTTGATCTTAAAATATTTTTATTTGTGTTCTTTAAGTGTCCCCATCTAATCCTAGGATAATAATTTGATTTATTTTTCCTCTTACAAACTTTCATCTTAAAATCTAAAACTAACAATGTTGGGTTTAGACTTTCACTTGGAATGACCTTACAATCTTTACAATCTAAACGATCTATTTTTTCATTAGAAAATAATCAATCTTTGTTTTACTAGATCCATTTTTATAAGTAATAATATGTTCATCTCTTTTCTTAAATAAAGTATTAGCAACTACAAAATCATAAGCTAAGGCAAAATCTAATATCATTAGTCACTCCAAATCCATAATCACCATGAACACTTTTAAAATTTTCTACCACTCTACCAACATGTCCATTTAAATCTCCTCCAATAAATACTTTTCTTCAAGAGGTATCTTTGTATTAATCCCTCTAATTCATTCAAAATTTTTTTCTTTTGAGCTTACATCCAAACCTACTTAAGGAGCATAAACACTTATAACATTGATAATCTTAGTATCAACAATAATCTTTAAAGCTATAATTCTATCTCCATCTATTAATATTTATAACATTATCCTTCAAACTTTTATCTATAATCACACCTACACTGCCATTAGTTCGACTTCTACACAATACCAAAGTTTAAAACCTAAAGTATCAATCTCCTTGGCCTTCTCCCCAACCCATTTAGTTTCTTGAACACATAAAATATTTATTTTTCTATGAACCATAATATCTATTAATTCCATTAATTTACGTAAGAGTACATATATTCCAAGATCTAACCTAATTCTAGTTTCATGGACTAACTTCTTTGCCCATCCATCATGTGGAACCCTTATTTATTTAACACGCATGCCGTGTGACATTTGACATTTTTCCCTGTATTCAAACCATACAGCGCATCGCTTCTAGGGGATGCCCTAGCATTAACACAATGATTTAAAGGATTCATGTCATGATAATTTCAACAAGTTTTATACTGGCTATCGACTACCTATCACAACCCCCCTCCACTTTTCACAGCTAGACTTGGGACCGGCAATGGTAGTGTTATCATGTACCTCCACTCAAAAAGAAATTAATGAAGAAAGTTGATTCTACTTATATATTGTCTTCTTTTGATGCTCTTGATTTTATTCTTATTGAAAGCTCTCCCATTCTGAAAAAAATAATTGCTCTAGTAGTTTTGATCCTTTCCATTCTAATTCAGAGTCAGACTATCCTTCTCTGAATCAATCGGGCTCACCTCTTGAGATTGACTTGGAGTCAACTGACTTTGAGGATCCCATGGGAGAAGTTGTAGGTTTGTCCGATGAAAAGGTAGAACTTTCCACAAGCACATCATTCCAAGAAGTCATTGAAGTCAACCTACGCAGTGGCAAAGTTCTACCTCCTAGGGTAGCACCTCAGGATAAGGTAAGCAAGTCTGGTTCCAGTGAGTAGATTGCCCCTCCATGTGGTGACTTAATTCTAATGTGGGTATTAAGGCTTGTGTTGTAAGTCTTGTTAGGCATTAGTGTTGTATTTTCTAAGTGTAGAAGGATTCAATTTAGCATGAAAGGTTAATTTCACTTGAAGTAGTTTACTTGATTTGAGAATTTTAATTTGTGTTTTCTTTTGTTTCATTTGATCACACTTAGTAACTAAGTGCTATAATAAAATAGGATTGCCCTCTTTCATCCCTACCTTAAGTCACTTTCTAAAGTATATTAATTTGATTTAGTTCTCTTTAGTGAATGGCTTATTAAATGATTTAATTAATCTTAAGTTTAGGTTCAGTTTAAATAATCATATTCAAATTGAAAGGCATCTTAAGATTAATTTAATTCAATTACTACCACATGACATATATTAAATCATGCCTTTCCATGACATGTAGCATGCATATGATTTAATCCTAAGTGTATCTATACATGCAACATATTTTAGCAACTTAAATGTTGAATGTATGTGTATGTTTAGAATTTATATTTTATTTGATTGAATTATTTAAACATATTAATTTAAAACTTTATCCAAATTCTTATACAAAAAGGACATAAGAATGAAATTAAACCACTATATACTTGCTTTTCTTGGACACATGGATGTATGCATAAATGAGGGAAAGAAAACCATGCAAGATTGTATATATTCTTTTGATTGAATCATTTATATATATGAATTAAAGCTCTATCCAAATTATAATGTTGAAATACATAAGAAAAATCAAATGTGCTTATTGTTAAACCAAGGAAGTAAGGTAATCAAATGGCCTCCTTGGGGCTAGGTAAAGCCTCTTGTTCATGGGATGTGTAGACTATATATCCATTACCATTCAATCTTATATAAATCAACACTTGAATAGAGGAAAGAGAACTCAACATTCATACACTTAAGCTATAAGTACATGCATTTCTTATGTATTTATAACTAGCATCATAACACATATTATTACTCTTTTATAAGCTTTTGAAAAATAAATTTGGATTTAATAGTGATAATAGCCATGCATATATTAAATTAAATCAGGACATGCAAGCTTACATAAAGGAAATCCATTTTATTTTACTTGATTTTGAAAAGATGGATGCATGAATTCAAATGACATACCAAATTTAACATGATTTGAAAGAGGACAATCAAATATAAGCATGTGATTCATTTAACCAAACTAGTTCTTAAGGACAATCAAATCAAATAAGATTATTTAAAGCAAACCAAAGCTTCTTTATTAATTAAGTTTTGGATTTGATTTGATTTAAAAGAGAAGAATATAAATCATC
>CM038219.1:34746383-34925556 GCA_021442155.1 Cymbidium sinense
CTAGATTAGCTGTGATAATTTCCACGTGCATGCCAAACATGAAATTTAAAGTATACTTGAGAGAGGAGTGTCTAGTATGATTAAGAAGGTAGAATAAATCCACATTCCCATCTTGTGGAAGTCAACATGTCAATGAGTAAGAGAGCATCAACTTCAATCCAAATATTGAAGAAACCTTTTTGTAAACAAATGTCAATAGCTTTGTTTACAGTCATTAATTCAGCATAGATAACAGAACATTCTTTAAGAGGATAAGCAAAAACACAAATGACATTACCTTTAAAATCCCTAAAAATACCACCACAACCAAAATGTATTAGAGATAGAGCCATCTATATTAATTTTAATAATATTATTATGAGGTTTTATCCAATATATAATCCTATCTTCTTTAGAAGGTGATCTCGTGGTAAAGACCCAATTTTTTGCCACAAATTTGCAACCTCTAAAGATGAGTGTTACTAATTAAATTAGCATTAAATAAAGCATGAATTTTTTCTTTGGTTCTAGTAAAAATCCTTTTTTGATTCATAGGAATACCATAATATTTAGCATCATTTCTATCCATCCATATGAACCAAATAAGGGTAATGGAAATTAAAACTTTGATATGACCTTTCATAATTGTTTTGGAAATAGGCTTCAAGAAGTTGATATAAAGAAAGAAAACCATGGAAATGGTTTGTATTAAAAGATCATCATACCAAAACCATAATTTGGAGGCAATCGCCATTGACAAAACATGATTAACAATTTCAATATGAAAATAAAACAATAACATTTGGAAGGCAAATGAAAACCTTTATCCCATCAAGGAATCAATAGAATGAAGTTTTTAGATTCTCCAAGTAAGGAAGAATAAGAGATAGGGATGATATTATTCCAAAGTTTAATAAATACATTGGAAGAAATATGAGCATCTCTAATATAATTCCAAGCCTCTTTAAGAATAAAATCACCATTATAAGATAGCATAAAAAGAGTTTGATCAGGCTTGTTGGAAAGGATAGAATATTAGTAAATTTATCCAAAAGAGAGATAGGAATAAATTTGCTAAGTTTACTACCATTCCACCTATTATTAAGACAAAAGGAGTTAACTTTAGAAGCAGCAGTAGAATGGAGCAATCCAATTGTCTTGCCAAAAGAAAGAAGATCTCGAATTTATATCCCAAGATATCAAGAATTCAACCTCTCATTTAATGGAGCAAAGGCTTTTTCCAAATTGGGGAGTCACCTCTATAAGTACATATATATGGTGCTAGTATTTAGTTGTTATAAAATTTACCCATAGGCTATCTTTTTTCTAAAATTCCACCGAGTTTATGTGAGAAGAATAGCTTCATGAATAAGTTTGCAAAAGCCCACCTTCACGAAGACCAAAACATTTATGCCAAGAAGTCCAATGCATCCTTTTAACCAAATTATTAGAGCCCCATAAAAAATTTATTAGATGATCAATTCTATTTACAATAGAATTAGTAGGGATATGGTTTGAATAAGATATAAAGGCATCAAATTAAGAGTACTCTTAAGCAAAGTAAGACTACCACCAAAAGAAAGTAATTAAAATTCCCACACCAAATTTTATTAGAAATTTTTTGGATAAGCTCGTCAACAAGATGGGATCCTTTTTTAACTTTAAAAAGAGGAGCACCCAGATATTTAATAGGATGTTCTTAGTGTTTAAAGTTAATTCTCAAGATATGATTGATTTTGTTATTAGAAATTATAGAGGAGGTAATAAAGTAGCTCTTACTTTTATTAATAGCAAGACCATTTTCTCTACCAAACTTATTTAAAATTTCATAAGTCTTTTGATATGATGAAAAGAAGCATTAGAAAAGATAATGAAATCATCAGCAAAGCTAAGATGAGAAACAGGGATACCACCAAGAGTTCTAAAGTACATGCTAGGATTATTATTGAATAAATCATTTAAACTCCTAGAAAGGTATTCCACAAATAATAAACAAAGAAGGGGACAAAGGATCTCCTTGTCTCAAACCATGAGAAGAAGGAAAAAATCCTATAGCTTCACCATTAAGAAGAATAGAAAATGCATTCTTAATACAATTTTAATAAGGTTAATGAAATTATAGAGAAATCAAATAAATGGGATATTTAAAAGGAAATCCCAAGAGATATTATTAAAGGCTTTAGAAATATCTAATTTTAAAAGGATGTTACCACCTCTAGTTGGAACATCCAAATCATGAATAAGCTCTTGAGTAAGAAGAATGTTTTGAGCAAAGGACTCAGTCTATTAGCAAGAATTTTAGAAATCAATTTATTAAAGAAAGTGCAAAGACTAATAGGTTTGATATCACTCCAAGAATCCAGATTATCTTTTTTGAGGTATGAGAATAATGGAACCGCTTGAAAAATATTTAAAGAGGATTACCAAAGAAGAAATCAACAATAGCATTAATTAAGTCATGCTTAATAATAGACCAACAATTTTGAAATAATTGAGTAGTATAACCCTCAACCAATGTAATCAATGTTCATGCTATTAAGAACTTTACCAATCTCATCTTCAAGTAACCTAGTAAGCCAATGATTATCATCATTGGTAATAATATAAGGGATCAATGTGAATTAGAAATAGCTTCATAAGAGTGGCTTTTATTAAGCATATTTCTAAAGTGGTTAATAACAAAACCTTTAATAATATTAAAATCAATGTTCCAATCTCCATTATCACTTTTAATTTTTGGATAGAATTTAAAGCTCTCTTTTTATTAAATAAAGCATGAAAATACCTAGTATTCGTCTCCATCGAATAGGTTTACTAGCAACTTTTTTTCGCCAATAGCTCTTCCATATTCTGATAATTAATAAGATTATCTTTTGCTTCATTCAGATCCTTAAGCTTAGAAGAATCATTCAAAATAGTACTTTCAAGATCACAAACCAAAAGTTCCATGTTTTTTATATTAGCAAAAAGATTTTTAAAATAATTTTTGTTCCACCAAACCAGATTTTGTTTGAGCATTTTAAGCTTAAACCATAATCTATGAATACCCCTAATCGAATTATCAGGGTGTAAAGGGACAATCTAATTAATGGCCATGACTTTAAGAAATCTAGATGTTGAATCGACATATTTTGAAATCTGAAATAGGGCGAGGTGTTTATTCTTTTAGAGTTATCTTTAACAGAGACCAAAAGAGGGGCATGATCAAATAAAGTTCTACAAAATGGTCAATAGGGGTAAGAGGCCATTGATTAATCTAATGAGAGTTGAAAAGAATTCTATCAAGACATTGCAAGTGCTTAGAGTTTTGCCAAGTATAATTAGAGCCTTTAAAATCAATTTGAATAAGATTGCAATCAAGAATCATATTTGAAAATCTTTCCATAGAATGAATATTAGGAGAGAAACCACCCCTTCTTCCAGATGAATATAGAATAGTGTTAAAATCACCCCCAACCAACCAAGGTTTGTTAAAAAGCAAAACCTCTCAAATTCTCCCAAAGAACATTCCAACTAGCTCTATTACAAGAAGCATAAACAAAAGATCCAAGCACACAAGAATCACCAAAAGAAATTTAAGCATTGACAACTTGTTGAAGATCATCTAAAATTAAAACATTTAAGAAGCTATTCCAAAAGCATAAAATTTTATTACTAATGTTAGAGAAAATGATTGAAACCAAGCATTCTAGCAACATGATTGATTTTATCGAATGTATAAGAGGTTCAATAACAATAAGTAAAGAGATATTGTGAATTCTACAAAGATTTCTAATAATGACAAATGAGGGTACCAATCCCTCTAACATTCTAAACAAGAGAATTAAACATAAAGAAAATTGTAAAAGGGAATTAAATGATAATAATAAAGAGAGAAAGAGAAATAATAATAAATCCTCTCCTAAGCCAAAAATTGAAACAACACATTATTTATGTGAATAGTATCTAGATCTAGTAGATCTGGCAAGATTAGGAGGTTTCATCTTAGAGTTCTTAGTTTTTTTTTTAAAGATAGTTTGGAATTTTCTATTTTTATCCAAAGTGTCACCATCAAAATAGATTGATTAGGAATATTATTAATAGGATAAGGATCAGCAAGAACATCTCTAATTACAACTTCCCCCTCTTCCAAATAAACCACATTCAAGTTATAATTGAAGTTAACATTTAAAACCTCATTCTCATCAATTAATGTCGGCAAAGAAGCAGAATAGACTCATTAGAGAATGAATCATCATTTTTTTCAGCCTCTTTGAATTTGGAATTAGCCATAATAGGCATATTCTCATGTAAAGAAAGGTTGTTGGACAAACCATCTTTTTCAACATTATTAATACCTTTGTCATGGTCAAAATGTGAAGCAGAAACAACAATTTTAGGAACATCAAAAGATTCCAAAGAATCCGACCTAATATCAACATTTAAGTTATTTTTAGGCACAAAAATAGATTTATTAACTTTATCATAAGCTAATTTAGAGTTAGGATCATTCAATTTTTTTTTAAGATGTGGGTGAAGAACAAAACACTCTGAATTATCATCAGCATGTATCTTGCAATAAACAAAACCAAAAAATTTCAAATTTGACCTTTTATAAATAACCAAACATTTCAAATCCGATCTAGACATCCTTAGGGTGTTTTTTAGATATGTCAAGTTCAACCAATATACGAGCAACAGATGGATGGATCTCACAGCGGTCGCCTGATCGATTTGGAGAGACCCTCCAAAAAGAGCCCTGACAGCAAATAAAACCTAGTCGGTAACATAATATATTTTTATATTTGGAAGAGCTAACCACATTGGAACAATAGGTGATTTTTACTTTATATCAAAAAGGGGAGACCAATTCAACAAATGCATTTGATAATTAAAGAAAAAATAAGATTGATGTGAGAAAACCCTTGAATAATCCAAATTATTTGTAAGTTGAATCAATATGTCTTGGATCAATAAAGCCAATAGAGAAAGCACCAAAAGTTGAAGGTTATAAAAAAAAATATAGATTTTATCTAAATTTGGCTAGTGCAAAGAAAATTTTCCAATCAAAGTAAATTGAATGATTTTCCAAGCTTTTCAACATCAAGATCTAAACACATGATCATAGCATAGCTCAAAAGAAGTTGAAATCGATTCATCAGTCGAAGAGCTAGAGCTCAAAAAAAGTGCATCCTTAAAGGATTTAATAGCATGAATGACATTAGGTTCAAGAATCCCCATAAAATGGGTGTCCTAGCTGAATCATCCAAAATGGGAGAAATAAGCCTTAGGTTCGAGGTCACCATAAGCAAGAGACACATTATGTGAGCAGCTAGAGATTGAAAAACCCGGGGTTGAGAATGATGAAGAATCCACCAAAATGTAAGATGGGGATGCAAAAGGGGAAAATGAAAATGAGCATGAAAAGGAGAGGGGTGGGGGAGGTTAGTTATTTATTTAGTTTTTTATATTTTTAGTTTAGGTTTATTTAGTTTAGGTTGAGTTTATTTATTTAGGTTTATTTAGGTTTATTTTAGGTTTATTTAGTTTAGGTTTTATTTAGGTTATTTAGTTTATTTTAGTTATTAAGGTTTAGTAAGTTTAGGTTTGTGGTTTAGATTTAGTTTAGGTTTTAGTTATGAGGTTTAGGGTTTAGGGTTTGGGTTTAGGTTTAGGTTTAGGGTTTAGGTAGGGTTTAGGGTTTATGGTTTAGGATTTAGATTTTAGTTTAGGTTTTAGGTTCAAGTTTTAGTTAGGGTTTGTTTTTTTACATTATTTTTTTAACAAAAAAATAAATTCATATTTGACATTTCTTCTTTTCAATTTCATCAACCAAGTAACACACCAAGTTTTCTAGGACACAAGGGGTAACATAGAAAATGAGCACGAGATAGCAAATCAAAACCTAGATAACTAGAACCGCCTCTACTATAAATATAATTCCATAAGCAAGATATTGGATCGATCGTTTTAGTTTCAATTTCGTAGTAGATCCACCATCATCCGATCCTTCCTCTCACCACCACCATGATCTATAACCTCCGCTCCTCCCGCCTCCATAACCACCACTACTGATGACCACCTCCATATCCAAAGACCTCCAGATCCCCCACCACCACTATGATAATGATAGCCTCTACCTTTGCCTCCAAGATCTAGACTGAGCCTAATAATGATGTTCCTATCATCTTCCCATTCTTATGGTTTAGCTTTAGGTTTATTATGTTTTAAGTTTATTTTTAATTTATTTAGTTTTAGTTTAGTTAGGTTTGGTGTGTTTGTGTTTAGTGTAGGGGTTTAGGTCATGGGGTTTATGCTATGGTTTATGGTTAGGTGCAGGGCAGGGTTTAGTTATTTAAGGTTTAGGTGTTAGGATTTTAGGGTGGATGGTTTAGGTTTAGGTGGTGGTAGAGAGTTTAGAAGTTTGTATAGGATTTTAAATTTAGGTGGTTAGAGGTTTAGGGTTAAGTAGTAGGTCAAGGTCTTTGGTATTTTTAATTTTTATTTTTTTTTTTAAAAAAATTAAGCAAAGCAGGTATTTATTTATTTATATAATTAATTTTATTTATTTTAGTTTACTTTATTTTTTATTTTATTTAGCTTTATTTTTTTTTATTTAATTTATTTATTTTAGTTTTATTTATTTTAGTTTCTTTTTTACCTTTAGGTTTAGGTTTAAATTTATTTTTTAGTTGAGTTTTCTTTTTATTTTTTTTGTTTAGGTTTTGTTTATTTTATTTTATTTTAAGTTTAGATTTTATTTTATTTTAGAGGTTTTAGGTTTTAGGTTTATTTTAGGTTTTATTTTTAGTTTAGGTTTAGTTTATTTTATTTTATTTATTTAGGTAGTTTTAGTTTAGGTTTAGTTTATTTATTTTAGGTTTATTTTAGTTTAAATTTAGCTTTATTTTATTTTTATTTATTTTATTTTTAGGTTTAATTTATTTTTAGTTTAGGGTTTAGGTTTATTTTTTTATTTATTATGTTTATTTTTTAGTCAATTTTATTTTGTTTTTTATTTTTTTTTTGTTTCATTTACGTTAGTTTATATTTCATTTAGGTTTTTTATTCTTAGGCTTATTTTTATTTATTCTTAGGTTTTATTTTATTTTATTTATTTAAGTTTGTTTTATTTATTTTATTCTTAGGTTTTATTAGGTTTAGGTTTTTTGATTTAGGGTTTAGGATTTGAGGGTTTAGGTCTGATAGGGTTTTAGGGTTTAGGGTTTAGGTTTAGTTTTTTTAGGGTTTGCCTACGTTTAGGGTAAATTTTTTTTGAATTAAGTAAACCCATTGGTTTGGAGTCTATTTAGTATATTTAGTTTATTTATTATTTATTATAATTTACTTAATTTTATTTTTTATTTAGTTTATTTTATTATTTTTATTTATTTTAGTTTATTTACTTTAGGTTTATTTATTTTAGTTTAGGTTTATTATTTTATTTTATTTTTTAGGTTTAGGTTTAGGTCTAGGTTTATTTTTAGTTGAGTTTTATTTTTTATTTTAGGTTTAGTTTATGTTTTTTATTTTATTTTTTTAGGTTTTAGGTTTTAGGTCTATTTTAGGTTTATATTTAGGTTTTATTTTTTTAGTTTAAGTTTAGGCTTATTTTTAGTGTATTTTATTTTATTTAGTTTTGGGTGCATGCGTAGATTTAGTTTATTTTGGGTCTAGGTTTAGGTTTTATTTATTTTTGTTAATTTATTTTAGTTTAGGTTTAGTTTCCTTTTTTTAGTTTAGGGTTTAGGTTTTATTTTTTTATTTATTTTTAGGTTTATATTTTAGGTTTAGGTTTTATTTAGTTCTAATTTTATTTTCTTTTACGTTTATTTTATTTTTATTTTATGCTATTTATTTTTATTTTTTATGTAGGTTTTATATTTAGGCTCTCTTATTATTATTTTATTTTCTTTTATTTTTTTTTTAGGTTTAGTTAGGTTAGTTATTTTTATTTTATATTATTTTATTTTATTTAGGTTTGTTTCTATTTTTATCTTAGGTCTTAAGTTTAGGTTTAGTTGATAGAGCCCAATGGTCATAGGTTTAGGAGGTTTAGGGTTTAGGTCAGGTTTATGATTTAGGCCAGGATTTAGTGGCCCAGGTTTAGCTGGGGTTTATTTTGGGGCTCAGGGTGGCCTGGTTTAGTGGGGGTTAGTTTAGATAGATCAGTGGATCAGTGGGATTTGGTAGTAGGGTTTAGGGTCTGGGGCCAGGGTTTGGGAGTGGCCAGTAGGGTCAGGTAGGTCTAGAGGGTTTAGGAGGTTTAGAGGTTTAAGGGAGTTTAGGTTTTTTTTTAATTAAGTAATAATGTTTAGGTTTATTAGATTTTTTATTTTTTTATTTTTATTTAGTTTAGTTATTTATTTTATGTTTATTTATTTTAGTTTAAGTTTTTTTATTTTAGTTTATTTTTTAGGATTAGGTTTAGGTTTTTGTTTATTTCTTAGTTTAGTTTTTTTTTAAAGGTCTAGGTTTTATTTTTTATTTTTTGGTTTAGGTTTAGGTTTAGGTCTTTGTTTTTTTAGGTTTAGGTTTTAGGTTTTTATTTTGGGTTTATTTTTAGGTCTTATTTTTTAATATCGATTTAGGTTTATTTTTATTTTAATTTATTTAGTTTAGGTTTAGGTTTAGTTTATTTTAGGTTTAGGTTTATTTATTTTGTTTAATTTATTTTAACTTAGGTTTAGGTTTACATTTTGTTTATTTTATTTTATTTTAGCTTTAGTTTTATTTCTAGCTTTGGGTATTATATTTTATTTCTTTTAGGCTTTTATATTTTTATTTTTTAGCTTTAAGTTTTATTTTTTATTTTATTTTATTTTAGGTTTATTTTATTTTATTTTATGTTTAGTTTTATTTCATTTAACTTTTAATTCTTAGGTTTATTTTATTTAGTTTGGGTTTTATTTTTTTTTATTTTATTTTTAATTTTAATTTTTTTTTTTCTTTAAGTTTTTAGGTTTTAGTTTATTTATTTATTTTTTATATATTTATATTTTATTTCCATTTTGATTCTTTATTTATTTTATTCTTAGGTTTATTTAGTTTATGTTTAGGTTTTAATTTTTAGGGTTTATGGTTTAGGGTTTAAGGTTTGGGGTTTAGGGTTTAGGCTTTTGAGTTTAGGGATTAGGGTTTAAGGTTTAGGGTTTAAGGATTAGGGTTTAGGTTTTAGGGTTTAGTGTTTAGGGTTTAGGGTTTAGAGTTTAAGTTTTAGGTTTAGGGTTCAAGTCTTAGTTTATGGTTTAGGATTTTGGTTTTTTTTATTAATAGTGAACAAATTCAAATTCAACATTTCTTGTTTTAGTTTATTTATTTTATTTTTTATTTATTCTATTTTATTTTATTTTTTATTTTTATTTATGTTTATTTTTTATTTTATTTAGTTTAGTTTATTTATTTTAGGTTTATTTATTTTAGTTTAAGTTTTTTTTTTTTTTTTTTTATGGTTTGGTTTTAGGTTTATGAGTTTAGGTTTTTTATTTTATATTTTTTATTATTTAGGGTTCAAGTTTAGTTTTAGTTTTAGGTTTTATTTATTTTATTTATTAATGGTTTAGGTTTGGGTTTAGGTTTATTTTGTTTTATTTTTTTTATTTTAGGGTTAGGCTTTTTTTTTAGTTTTTTTTTAGTTTTAGGTTTTTTAGGCTTAGGTTTTTATTTAGTTTTTAATTTAAATTATTTTATTTTGGGTATATTTTATTTTTATTTTACATCTCTTTTATTTTATTTAGGTTTTTTATTCTTAGGTTTATTTTATTTTAATTAGATTTTTATTTATTTATGTTAATTTTATTATTAGTTTATTTTATTTTATTTTTAGGTTTAGGTTTAAGTTTTAGTTTGATTTTATTTTATTTATGTTTAGGTTTTATTTATTTTTTAGGTTTATTTAGTTTAGGTAGGTAGCCCAGGTAGGGTGGTTTGTAAGATTTTAGGTGGGGTTAAGTGTCAGGGTTTAGGAGGTCAGTCAGGTTAGGGTTTAGGGAGAGGTAGGTTTAGGGTTTAGGGTCATGTGGGTAGGGAGGGTTTAAGGTTTAGGTTTAGGAGGGGCCTGGGTAATAGGGTAGAGGTTTAGTTTATGGCCTGTAGGCTCAGGGTTTAGGGTTTAGGGTTAGAGTTAGGGTTTAGGTTTAGGGTGGGCCAGGGTTTAGGTTTAGATGGGGTTTAGTAGGATCAGAGTTTAAGTTTAGGATTTAGTTTTAGGGTCAGTTTTATGGTTTAGGATTTAAGGTTTGGGTTTAAGGTTTAGGGTTTAAGTTTTAAGGTTTTATAATTTAGGATTTAGGATTTAGGGTTATAGGTTTAAGGTTATAGGTTTAGGGTTTAAAAACACATGTTCCTATAATTCAAATCAATTGTTGTCAAGTATAATAAATCTCAATTTTGTAAGGAAAATATAAACTAAATTTAATTCTTTTTGGGAGATAAGCTTGAATGTGATGATAGTACTCCTTTAACATATTACAAATCCCAAAGAGATATTTAGATCTCAACAACCAATTATAATGAAGATTATGAAACAAAAATCTATACTACGATTTATTAAAAAGTATATTAAATCTTCATCCAAATTTAGCTTAGGAATATTTTAAGTTAAAATTATATTTATTTTTTTCAATGCCCAATAAATCTCAAATTTTGATCTCATTACATTTTATTAATTATTTTTAGATGGTATCTCTAAAAAAAAGTACAATATATAATAATTAATTATTGGATGATAATTCTAAAAAATATATTCACTTAGATGGAACATGAATCCTTCAAAATACTAACCACTTCCTCCAAAGCCTTATAAGAAGACCCTTCTTTCTCCTCTCGCTTCTTTTTTTTTCATCTCTTGCATTCTGGTCACATGGCCTTCCTTCCTCCCCTACCATCAACTTCACCAACTTTACCACCTCCTCCTCCTCACTCCATTCTCCTCCTCCTCCTCAATGCCACTTTCGCTCCTTCCACAAGCAAAATCAGATTCATCCTTTGCTCAGTGAAGTGCTGGATCATCGACACCATTCACTGAGCTCTCCAATGTGGAGTTCCACAATACAACATGAATCCACTGAATGGTGACAATATAGTTGTGGTGCCCATGACATAAGCATCATTCCCCTTTCCTTTGTCCTCTCCACAAATCCTCCAGGAAAAAATTTTGCAGGATCATCACCACTTTGATTCAGGTCCAAAAAACTACCTCCTAGCCTAGTGTTTCTCCCCGCCCACACCACCCAAAGAAATCTCTTTCCACTCATCTCCAATCCAAGGGCAAGCTCATGCTTGCTCTCATGAAAGTGTCACCGCTACCAAAATAGATAAACACACTCACTCGGTGTCGATTCAACCACTCTATACATATATGTGATGGCTCTTCACAACTCATGTGTAATGGAGATCCTATAAGTCCCGACTAAACTTGAGGTTTCCCATCTTCCACTATAGACTTTAACACAACCATGAAGGGCTATGATGAGCCAATATTAATAACTACACTTTAACTAGGCAATCATCACCAATCAATATTCATCTTCTAGTATTTTATTTTTCATCATCATTAAAACACAACCATGCTAGGGCAGCGCACCTCCTATATGTGCAATGAAGGCCACTAACCTAAGCTACCACCTTGATCACCAACCGCCCGTATGGTTGACCGCTGTAATAAGAATTCTATTTGTATATGGAATGATTGAAATCATTCATTACATGGCTTTTCTAAAGCCATTTAGATTATCTAGAATGATTGAAATAATTAAGCATGGATTTTTAGATCTCTTCCATAGAAATTAATGATAAAATTAGCTAAATACAATATACAAAAGAATAAAAATATTAAAAATGATTTGTTATATTATAATTTAAAATAATAGTATCTTTTTATATTTATTTTCCAAAAGATTTAATAAGATTATTATCAATTCAATTTTTGAATTAATTTGACTTTGATTTAAGATGAAATCATTTGTTTTGAAATAAAATTAAATGATTATTTTGAAGTTTTTAAATGATTAGGCAAAAAAGTTTTGTTCAATATAAATCTTTACATAAACTAATAAAAAATTAAAAAATATATAGTATATTAATTATATTAAAATATTAAACTAATAAATAAGCTCGGAGAACCTTATTTTGCAATTGATATCTCATCTTATAGTAATTAGAAAATTAGAAAAATCATTTCTTTCTAATATTGCAATTATATGTAAGAATATAAAGTCAAATTTGTGTTCTTATGAAAAAAAGGAGATTTACATTCATACCATACAATTCTTATGCTTTGCATATCTAATATTTAAACTTTAATTTCTTACATATATAACATCTCAATCTTAAATAGTACATCAAAAATATCATCATCATTCACTTTTTTTAAAGTGAAATACACATTTTCAAATATAAGAAAGTGTTGAATAAGTAAATATCAAATTTTGGATGTTAGATATATAAATGTATACCAATTGTGTGGTATGTATGTCAATCTTTTAAAATTAAATTCTCTAATTATTAGCCTTTGTGCATTTATATAAAATTATTTTTAATTTAATATTTTATACTGATTATGACATAAATATAATTATTATAAAAATACATAGTTTGTAAATTAAATTAGATACTAGATTAATTTGATGGATGTTTTTCTATTAGTTTCAAACATTAAATAAAAAATATATTTAAATTTTAACATTCCTTTTTGAAATTAAACTTTTTTACTATTTTGATATTTTGAAAAAAAAAAAATTTGACACATCTACGATTGTAAGGTTTTAATCAACTGGAGATAAAAATGACTTATGATTTAATATAAGACAATCTACATAATGTTTATGAGGAGCTAACAAAATCAAGTTTGTATGGCATGGATGCCAATCTTAATTGCATTTGAAAAAGTGATTATTATGGTGGATGTCTTTGGATGAGATTTAAAGATAAAAACTATGGATCTATAGCATATTCTTTGGAGATGGAATCATTAGTTTTTTTTAGGAGAACATTAAGAGATTTAGTATGATATAATGGTTAAAGTATTAAAAGTATACCAAATTGAGCTAATTATGGCTTATTTAGACTATCTTTTAGCAAAAGAGTTTAAGATGAACAAAATGGCTATAAATAATTATGAGTCATTAATTTAAAATTTGTTAAATTCTAATGAAAATGATAAATGATTAAATGAAAATTTATGGTATGGGGATAAAGCAATACTAGGCTTTAAACTTGTCTAATTTGAATGAGAGCTTTGTATGAACTTTAGAATAAATGTGAGACTTGAGATGATGACTTACTTTAAAGACTACTAAAGAAAAAATAGGTGTAAATAAGTTAAGAGCAATAGATTAATGGTACATTTGAGATAACTTTATGTTTGCTTTACTTTTCAAAAGCAATCACTTAAGCATTTGGTTAGTAGCTTTGAGAACTAAAGTTGTTAAAGTATTGTGGTTAAAAAAGCTATTGTCGACTTTTTTAAAAAAAATATTTTGACACCAACAATAATTTTCTAAAATTGCTATCTTCAATAGCTTCTGATATTTACAAAAAAAATTAAAATTATAGCTGCACCAAATAGACTCCAAGAGAATATAAAACAGAATACGAATAATTAACTTTTCTCACCAAACAAATGATAACCTTAAGTCATCAAACACAAAATTAAAAAATAATACTTTAAAAACATTTTATTAAATAATTAAAGTTATAGTATCTCAACCCATATTTATAGGCATTATAAGACTTTATGCAAAAACTTTTAAAAAAGAGAGAAAAAAAAAGAAAAAAAGAGGTTGATAGCCATTAATTAATGATGAGTCCCAACCAAATTTTTTAATCTCTTTTATGTAAAAGAGGAGACAAACTGATTGAGAAATAAAAATATAAAAATATAAAAATATTAAAACATAAATTATATTATAAATATTCTAAATTATGTCCTCTTTATTAGGTTTTTGTTTGGTTGCTTTTAGTTGGACTTATTCTTTGATTATTTTTTTTCTTGAGTTTTAGCATTGCTTTTTTATATCTATATAATGTGTTATATCAAGTTCCTATTTAGAGAATGATCTTCCTTCATCCACCATAAACCTAAACACATCCATGAAGGGTAAAGAGCCAATGATAATAATCACATCTTAGCTAGCAATCATCGCTAACCATTATTAATCTTCTAGTATTTAATTTTGCATCAAATTAATTATCTTCTTGGATAGCATTTTAGTCTTAATATTTAGTCGAGTAATTATATAAGTTTGTAAAATTAATAGATCATTATGAATCCTTTATTTATAATTTCACAATACTAATTACCTACTTATTAATTTACTATAAAAAGATAAATTGCTTTGGATGGTTAAGTTAGATGTCTTATTTATTAACTTGAAATGTACTTATCAAACTCATAGTTATTGGCCCTTCCTAATTTCACTTTCTTTTTATTCTAAATGAATGCTTTGAGCACTATCATAAGCAATCCTCACTCAAGAAAAAAAAAATCATTGCTTTCTTCAACAAGATGCTAAAGTTATACATGCAATAGGTTTTAATTTATGCTTATAAACTTTTCTATTATCATATTAATCTACAAATGTCAATATTTTATTAAAAAATTTTATCATTAAGATTGACTAATATAGTATGTTAAATAATAAATTAAACTATTCAAACTCTAGTGTATCAGAGATTTTTAGTTAAATTATTTGGCTTTGATTAAACCATGGAATATAACTAAAGTTTCTCTAATAAAATTAGTAATGCCTTGTCGCACATTAATGAAGATGCTTTTTTTCTCTTATAAACTACTTAATTAAAATCCATTTGCATCAAAGCCATTATGCATGCTACTACCATAGATTCGATAATGTAAATTGCTTATCTATCTAATATGATAAGTTTTAATAAGTTTTCTACCTACACATATAAAGATGGTATTTTATTATTATTTTATTTAATGACAAAGTTATGATATCTTTACAACAACATAAGTGTGAAGGGGTGTTTTAAAAGTACTTAAGCTAAACCCCTTCACTTAATTAACTCTTAATTGAGCCAAATTGCATTAATCTTTTCATTACTAGGTGCATTACAAATTCACATACCTTGTGGGTTTTATGTCATCTCATTGGCTCATAATTACTTAATTTTTCTAAGGTGGTGTAGAAATCCAAAATCCACTTAATATATACCTTAACCTAATCAATGCTTAAAAATATATTTAATTATCTAAACTAAAATACAAAACATATGTGGGAATGGGTTAGGAACAACAAACGCATCTCACATTTGCAAAATTAAATCAAACTTCGAACAAACAAAGTTTTCTTATTCAAAGTTTTCTTATTCTATAAGAATGTCTTTAGGAATTAAGTAAAGTGAGTTTGCTTACATGATTACATTGCTTTAGATCTTTCCCAACATGTTAAATTGTATTCCATGTGATTTATGCATCCATGCTTTCATGTTTTCAAAGTTTTAAAATGAAATTATTTAGTTTATGTCAAATGTATGCGCTAAAGTAAATATGAATGGCTATTATCACTACTAAATCTAAAGTATTTTCAAAATCTATAAATGAAACATCAAATATGAAAGTGCTATTCTTATATCCTAACTTGCATGAAATTATAAGCCATTTTTAGTATAGCCTTTCTTTCTTTTCTTATGTTAGCATAGCTTTGAATAAGGATTGAAATGTGGTTCATTTAAAAAAGAACCCAACACTTACTTAGTTCTATACCTTATTCATCCCTATGCCATCATCTAAGAAGGATTGCACTTGCATGAATAAATTTCATAAACAAAATGAAATTATTAAACAATTTTTGCATATTCCTTCTTCATTTCATATCTTTTATATGCATGGTAGTACTTAAGGAAAGTGGTATATTAGTCTGGAAAATAGTGAGGTTGTGAGACTTTAAGTAGCCCTCAATAGGTATTGTACCTTACACCTCTGGTTAACAATGACGTTGTACTCACTTATGCCTTTCTTACTTTCATGCATGTATGTGAAATTTTGGATAAGAAAAATCTTTTCTACATAAGAAAATTCATGCATCTAAAACTTCTAAATTTTCTTAAATGAATTACTTAACATGCATCAAAAAGTGTGTTAACTATTCTCATTTACATGTATAGATATGCCTAGACCATCCATAAGCATGTTATGTGTTAGGAAAGAAATGAAGTAATGTGTGTTATGTGAATTCGATTCATTTTTCTTAATCTTAAAATGCCTTTCTTTTGATAGGTTTGGGATTTTACAAACTTAAGATTAATGTAAATATTTAATCAAAATATTCACCTAAATGAAATTAAAATGTGAACTTATCTTAGAAATTACTAAGGATTAGGGAAGAAAAGAAGAGTAATTAATTATAGGTTTCACTTAAACCAAATTAAAACATGTAAAAAATAACCCAAAATCACTAAACAACTTGAAAGAACCTTCCTCTAAGTTGAACATCTTCACACTTAGAAAACTCAAACTAAAGTCCCTAAGCATACCACAAACCTTCAAAGCACATACATTAGCTACACTACACTCTAAGTTTGATTATGGTTGATGTTATGTTATATTTTGTGATGAATGTTTTAGATTAGATGTTAGGTGTATGCTGAGAATGAATGGTGGGATGTGCTTAGTCTAACTATTCTTTCATGCGAGGATCTGGGGCTATCATAAATAAAAATATAAATGCTTCTTGCGCGTATACCCCTTTGCATAATCCAAAGGTGGATTTTAGTCACCCATAGGGGTGATAAGTCCAACATACATGCTATTTGTGTGGTGTGATTCAACCTATCCTTGTTTGCAAGTGTTAGATTTATACATTTCTTTTCATGTAAAAAATTTGTATAGATTTGAATGATTTGTTATTGGGGATTAGGATGAGCATTGGTCATAAGATCCCAACTTATGTACCATGTGAAGCCTTGTAGCATCTACCATTCAACCATCCAAAGGAAGATCCAAAGAAGAGAAGAAGAAAAAAAATCAAGAAAGAAGGAAAAAAAAAGAAAGAAGAATAGAGCTTGAAGACCCCCATAACAATGAATTCCTTTCCTTAAATTGTAATTTAATTCATTTGTAATCTAGGTTGTAAAAGGGTAGAGCTCGGCTACCCACATTTGATATTTTTAGGTTTGCAGGCCACCAAACATCATTTATTCTTTGCTAGTTTTATAAATTTGATGGTGTATGTTTAACTTGTGCATTAAGTGGTATGTTTTTCCTAGTTTTTTTTTTTTGCTTTATGTATGGCATGGATGTGAATTAGGCTCTTTAGGGAAAAATAAATCTTTTATCCAACTTAATAATTCAAACTAAAACCAAACAACTCATAATCTCATCTAAAGATTAGATTAAAATCATGATAAAGAAATAGAAATTTAATGGATGAGCTTTTTTATAATATATCATACACAAATGCATCTTATTTCACTCTTGAATGTAGGGCTTCCATCTTTAGAGAACTTTAAGCTTTGAGGTAGGGAATCTCACCTCTAAACTTCACCGATTTTGGCCAATAATCTACTTTCACATGCATTAGTCATAAAAATCCTATTAACCTGAGTCAAATTGATTATCCAAAAAAATGAAAATAAAATGAAATTTGAAATGTATTAGATTTAGGTCATTTGAAGTATGTCCCTTTATATGATCAAGTCTCTTTAGGGAGTGAGTTTAAGGACTTAGTCTCTTTCTGAGTAAAATTAGCCTAGCTATCTTGCATAAGAATAAAGACTTTCCTACATATATTTAAAATTGTAAGATGAGTTAGTTGCCACCCTAATTGTAAGTCCAAGGGTCAGTGGTTTGTCCTCTCTTTGGAGGCAAACCACTACCATCTTTTCTTAGATTTAGATGTATTTGCCCTCACCAAGCTCCCTAGATTTAGATTATGAGGTCGCTCTACTTTGGGGCCATAAGCATAATTTCTCACCTCTTAGGCATTACCTTAATCTTTTATTAAGGAATGTTAAGTCCTAAAATTCTAATAAAAAAAATATAACTCAAACAAACTAAATCAATTTCTAAAATGTAAAGCCCAATTTTAGGATAGTTTGAGATGCTCGCTAGGTTTCCTAACATCGTGAGTATCTCTTACTTATTCCCATTTTAGCTTTGATAATAACTCCCTCTTTTGAATAATCACATTTGATCTTCAAATACAAACCAATCGATTGATAGTCCTTCCTATTGAAATCATCAAAGACAATGATCATTTATCTTAATCGAGAGTTTTCTTAAAGAATCCTATCCTTTAGGATGTAATTAAATGGGGTTTTCCCCTAGGAACTTAATGAACCCATTTAAAATAAACCATGTTTTATTTTTCAATGTGGGGAAGAATCTCTGCATATAACCATCATCCCAGAGTCCTTATTTATGTGATTAGTTCCATTAAAGGGTAGTGACTTATGTCTTCGAGATAGTACACTATACCTTGATGACGATCCAATCATAATAAGTACATATGGATCTTCATGGTATGTTACCAAGATAAATTTTCACATATATAATTTTGGCTCTTTCACCATAGATTTGAAGGAATTCTTTCTATGTGTGTGAATTTTCTCCACACCACTATATTTCATTTCCCCATAAGTTAGGTCGAGCTTTGAGCAAGACACTCTAGATTTAGGTTCATGTGGTTTGCTTCTCTTTGCTATGAGTATGTCCTTACTTCTTAGTGTTTTCATAATCTTGTGTTGTTGGACTATAAGCTCTAGCATTCTAAGATTCCAACTTAAATAAAAGTGCATTCTCTTATTTAAAAATATAAATCCTCACTATAGGCTAGATTGAAGCACTCACTAGGCTTCCTAATATCATGGGTGCTTCCTACATATTTTCTTTTAGAACCTATAAATAAGTCTTTCTATTTGAACTTTCTCACTTAATTTTAGAAAATACATAATCCTTTGATAATCTTTGAAGTCTTTGAAGATACTTATTGACTACTTTAATCGAGAGTGCTCTTACAAAATTCTCGTTTCCTAAGATCTACTTACCTATGGAAGCTCACTTCCATACGGAACTAAAGAACCGAACATAAAATAAATGTTGTTTTACTTCTCCATGTAAAGTTGGAGAAAGATCTCTGGTATATACATAGACCAAACTGCCTTAGGAGACTATGTTAAGTGATTAAGTCCATTGTATGGTGATTTTTTTACCTCTCGAGATAGTACAATATACCTTAATGTCGTTCCCGCTTCAATAAGTACTCCCTAAAATTTGTGTTGTATCTTTACGACTCCAAATTAAAATACCACAATTAAATAGTTAGAATAATTTGGACTTGATCTAAGGAATTTCAAACTTATTTCCCAACTAGATTCCATTAAGAACTCTTCAAAATTGAGTCCTCCCACTTGATTTCCAAAATTATCAAACATTTAATATCAAGGTTTAAAATCCATTGTGATGTCAATCAATCACTTAATTGAGAATATTCTTTGAAGATTTATGTCTCCAAAGATGTAACTATAGCTTGTCCCTATAGAAAATTTAAGGATAAGGATTAAAATAAATTGCTTTACTTCATCCATGTGAAGTAAGTGAAATATTTCGTATACATAGAGTCATCTACTTATGAGTCCTTATTAGGTGATTGAGTCCATTATATGGTGATATGTATATCTTTAGAGATAATAGATCATTTTTTGATGTCGTACTCGATCATTCTAATAAGTACCCCCAATGATTTGTATGGTGTCCCTATGAACACTAAAAACACCACTACACCCTCTTCTCTCAACTAGTGTATTTGCTCAAAACATTTATCAAAAGGATTTTAGACCTTTCTTCTCGCTCTTCTCTTCACTTCTAATTATATTTTGAGCTTTAATAAGTGTGTTCAAGATCTTTTAGTCCTAACATTAAATCGCTCTATGAATTGCATGTATTGTTAAGGAGTGGAGACCGTAAGTTATAATAGGATATTATCAAGAAAAAAAATAGAAAGAAAATAAGCAAGATTTAGAACTATGTAGCTTATGTAAGTAATCGACAAGACTCTTTCAACTGCTAATTCCTCTCATGTGTAAAATGTAAAGTTATTTATAATTTTAAGGTGTTGTTTTAATTTTTTGTTGTTGCATATATTGATTCTCTTAATTATATATTATATTTTTCTCATCATAACACTCTATTTTGATTATAAATACTAATACTTGAGAATTATTTGATTCTTTAAATGGTATCATAAACTTTTTTTGTTGTACTTTGAAGTTCTTGATTTAAGAATACTGTGATTTTCTTAATGAAGCAAAAAAAAAAGTAAAAGAAGAATTATTGTCAGTTTAATTGGCTATAATTTGTTCAATTTTATTATTGTAAACTAAAATAGTGACTATTTTTGCTTATTTTCTTAAATTGATTATTTTGTTTTAAGTTTTATTTTTATTTTTTAAATAATAAAAATTATTTTTATAAAAAATTAAATAAATATATTTTTATGTGTTCACTTAAAATGCTTTAACTTGTAGGATTACTTATGATAATAGATTGTAAAACCAAACGACAATCTTAAGTATGTTTTTTTAAAAAAAAATTAATATAATAAAATTTTGGATATGTAATCGATAAATAATTAAAGAGATAAATTTTGTTTTGTTAAAAGAAATTTGATGTTTTCCTCATTACTATATTTTTTGATGTTGTTTACATAATTTTAAATAAAAAAAGTACATATGAAATTATCAAAATTAAATTTATTATTAAGTTTATGTGGTATGAAAAATAATATACTTTTGATGTATTTGGATTTACTTTATAAAACATTTATTTTAACTACAAATTTATTAAAACTAGATTTTGAATTTTAGAAGTTATGTGATTCAAATATTGCATGAAGATTTATATTTAATTAAATAAATTTCTTATAACTAAAGTCTTTTGAGGATGCAAACTTATAATATAAATAAAATAATATAAAATTAATAATATAAATTTCCAAAATAACGTTTTGGATTTCAATATGATCAATGATTTAATATAAGCTTTACAGTTTATTTATATTTTTTTTATAAATGTAGTATAACACATCATTCTCAATATAAACTATAGATATTTCATTGCCAACTTTTACTTATTCTACTATGTAATCAAAGTTTAACAATTTTCATTTTAGAAAATATTCTTTCAACTATAACAATAATAATTAACAAAGTTAATACAAAAGCAATAAACTTATAAAATTATGAGATAAACATCATCGTTCATTATCATAATATGATGTTTTCTTTTCCTATTATATCATTTATATTGCTATCAGATAACAAAAAGACAAATGCCACAGAACAAGGACAGCAGGAGCAGCGCCGCTTCTGCAACTTCATCACTCTCCCCACCTCTGGAGGATCGGTTTAGAAACCACCTCCGTCTCCAGCTCCTTGCCTCGCGACGATGACAAAGCAGAACCATTAGGATCTTTTCCTGCTTCTCCTTTTGCCTCCTCCTCAGTTCCTCCTCGCTTGATGCCATTGCCATCTTTTCCTGCTTCACACTCTGCCCTTTCTTCGTCTCCTCCGTGTTCGAGTCGGGCTAGTTTTCTGTTTGCACTCACGACGACCACTTTTCTCGCTTCTCCTTCTTCCATTCGATGACTTCTTTTCCTTTTAGTGTAACGAATACCGTAGGCATTGCAGAGTCACTGCAACAAAATAATAAAGAGTACATGAAAATAATCATTTCCATCAAAATCAAAAGCGCAAAATATATTTCACAGGACAACACAAAAATGCTGCAATTCATTTACGTTAGAAGAAAATATGAAGGACTAAAAATTAAAATTCACCCTAAATTATATAATTGGACAACTGATGATCAAGAGCTACAAGCCCAAGTGAAAAAAATCACTTGAATATAATCCTACAGGACAAAATATAATTTTCTTCATCGAAAGAAGGATCACTTGATATAAACATGTCACACAAAAAAAATAACTCAATATTAGTTTCAAGAAAATGATTATTATAATTTGGGATCAATTTTATTTTTGTTTTTTTTATATGTTTTAAAATATATTTGTTTAGAGTATTTTAGAGTTTTAAAATAAATAATGTTACAATCAAATAAATTTATTTTTAAGTAAAATATAAACAAAATAAAACATAAATACAAAATAAAAAATAAAAAACAAAAGTGGTCCCAAATAGTTATTAATATATCTTACTGCAACAACTAATTGATCTTTCATTTATGTGTCAAGAGATTCATTTATAAGTAATAAAAATAAAATCATTAATATTAATTATGATAAAAGTAAGATCTTAATAATTATTATATAATAACTTTTTTTTGAAACTTTAGTGAAATAAACTTCAATTTTGTATTTGTATTTGTATTTGTAAATATAACTTTTTTTTATTTCTTTAATAATTTATCTGTTATTTAGATAATTTAAATAATTTTCAAACACAATCTTATTAAAGTTTATTATTGAGTTAGCACCTTTTTCTCCACAACATTTTTCAAAATATTATATTAACATACAATGACAAGTAAAAGCATGCAATTCACATCGATAATCTTTTTTATAACTAATTTTGATGCTAATCACATAATTATTAAATTAATAACTAAGTACATTAACATAATTTAATTAAATATACATAACCATAAATATAAAAATATCCTTCTAATATACTTAATTCACAAATGCAATATCATTCAACTTTATAATATTTCTTTATATAATTTTTTGAACACGAATGAATTTAAGAAAAAATTATCTCTTAAAAGAAGATTCAGACATTTAAAATATGATAACCCCATTCCAAGTAAATATGCCCTAAACTCTAAATCTAAATTTAAATCCTAATCTAAATCTTAATCTTAATCTCTATACCTATACCTTATACCCTTTATACCCTAAATATGTTTAATCCAGACAGAATGCTATTTGTAGAACAAAGAATTTTATTTCGCTAACAAATGTATAAGAAGTTGAATGACTATCTATAATTTATATAAAATATAAATAAATTGTAAAGCTTCCTAGTTATTTTTATTCTATCCATTCAGATGCCATTCTCATATATGCTTCTCTTGTTTTGTCTTCCTTAAGTATATATAATAGGAAGATTTTATTGTTCTAAGAGCTTTTTTTCTCTCTTCCAATCTAAAATTCTTCACAAATAAATGAGTTTTAACCACCTTGACTTATATGATTTTACTTTGAGGTTTAAAAGATAGTAATCGTTTGGATATTCTTCAAATTATTTTGAAATAAATCTCTATGCAACATTATCTATCATCAATTGAAACAATCATTATTTTTGATGATTTTAACAAAGAAATTACAACAATCCACTAAAGGAAACATATAAAGTAACTATTGACACTAAAAGTGTTCATTCTAGCATCTAAGAAAAAGGCAATTGGAAAAAACTACAAGAATGGTGGGCTTATCGAAATTTGAATCCGCATTAGCATTGTTGACTCTCTTCTTCTATCTATCTTCAAATCCTTCAAGAGAAAACTAGTCGTTGGAGGAAGCCTTCCCTCCGCACCAAGCTCCTTCAAATCTTAGAGAGACCTGCGCATCCCTTCTTCTGATGACATCGCTTACTTGCTGGCTTCGCCCTCCATGGCCATGCCGTCAAGTCCGACATCTCTTCAGACCGTTCGGTATTCAACCGCACAGCAGATCGGAATCGCATATTCATAGAATTTGCTGGTTCTGACATCTTTTCATGGAACTTTATGATCAATGATGTTGCCCGTATATATTGATTCCGCATCTAAACTGTTTGTTCAAATGCCTCACAGAAATGTGGTTTCTTTATATAATTGATGAACTCATGAAAAGAGAGAGTTCGTGATGCCATGGGGTATTTTGAGAAATGCTCGTGTCATACAGTTGTGTCATATACAGCGATGATTAATTGGTTTGCCCGAAATGGAATGTATTTGGTTGCCTTAGCAAAGTTTCGTCAGATGATCAGATATCATTTGATGCCAAATGAGGATGGGGGATGTCGGAATGTCAAGGAAAGTGTTTGATGAAATGGTGGAGAAGGACGTCGTGTCATGGACTGCCTTGCTTGATGTGTATTTTCAGATGGGTGATTTGAACGAAGCTCGTCATGTTTTTGACGAAATGCCTTATAGGAATGAGGTCTCCTGGAGTATGATGATAGCAAGGTATAGCTAAAGTGGGGAGGCTTTAGAGGCATTATGGTTATTTAATCTCATGCTCTGTAATGGCTTCAAACCAAATGCCTCATCCTTGGCTAGTGTGATCAGTGCATCAGCTAGTCTTGAAAATTTGTTACATGGGAGGAGTGTCCATTCCCATGTTGTGAAGTTTGGATATGAGAATGATGTCTTTGTTGCTAGTTCACTAATAGACATGTACTCTATGTGTGGAAAATCTAAATGATGCTCATCTCTTTGACTCTCTTGCTATGAAGAACATAGTGTGCTGGAATGCGATGGTTGGCGGTTATTTCTATGATGGAAAATGGTGGAAGCCCAGTATCTGTTTAAGCAACTTCCTGAAAGAAATGTTGCATGGAATGCAATGATCTCTGGGTTTGTTCATAATGAGCTATATGAAGATGTGTTGGAGATATTTAATGAGATGTTGACTTCAGGGCAAGTGCCAAACGAAATGACCTTCTCTAGTGTTTTACTAGCTTGTGCAAATTTTCCCTCATTGGAGAAAGGAAAGAACCTTCATGCCAAGACTGTTAAACTAGCGATATCAACTGAAATTTTTGTTGGAACTGCACTTACTGATATGTATGCCAAATCTGGAGACATTGTGAGTTCCATTAGTGTATTTTCTATGATGCCAGAGAAGAATGAGGTCTCCTGGACTGCCATGATTCAAGGGCTTGCAGACAGTGGACTGGCTGATCATTTTTGTTTGAGGAGATGAATGAAACAGACATAAGTCCAAGTGAACCAATGTTCTTATCCATTCTCTTTACTTGCTCACATTGCCGACTGGTTGATAAAGGGTTTCATTATTTTGAATCAATGGACAAAGTCTACGACATCACATAAGGAGAGGCATTACACTGCCATGGTGGATTTACTCGAGCTGGATTGCTGAGAGAGGCTGAGGAGTTTATTAGGAAGATGCCTATCAAGCGTGAAGCTAACACATGGGCAGCTCTGTTGAGTGGCTGTGTTACTCATGGTAATGATGGAATTGGTGAAAGAGCTGCCAAGATGGTGATAGAGTTAGAGAAAAAGAACTGCATGTTCTACTTTAAACATATATGCTTCTGGCAGATGGAAGGATGTGGCTAAAGGTTAGAACACTTATGAGAGAGACAGGACTCAAGAAAGGTGGAGGCTGTAGTTGATTCAGATGAGACTGTTTCCATGCGTTCAAGCCATCCTATGGAGATATATGAGGTTTTGGAACTTTTAATACAGGAAATGGTACCTTTTATGCTGTAGGTGAATTTTTTGTGAAAAAAAAAAAAGAACTCTCTTCTTCTATGGTCTATGGAACTTGGGCAAACTTTAGTGTTGATTTCAAACAATCAAACCAAGGAGATGTCAATACTAGTAGGACAATAAATAATGGCAGCAACAGTGTAGTTTTTTGGTGTCCGGTAGGGAGAAATTGGGAGTGAGTAGAGAATGATGTAAAAGCTGCAAATGCATGTGAAGGATTGTTAATAGTGAGAGAGCTAAAAGGCAAGGAGCATGTAGCAATGATAAGGTTGAATGGATGGTCTACAAGTGAATCTCCTTGACCACATCACGTATCTTGCCCTCTTATCCCATCGTAAATCTTACCATTTTGAGGATTTTTGTCAGTACAAAATTAACAAATTGATGCATTCACTTGTGGTTGATTTAACACATGTAAGCTATGAATGAAAGCACAATTAGATGGAGGATTTAGCATTCATCATAAATCTATGATAAAATGATATAAGGTGATCAACAATCTACACTTTCAATATATTAAATTATCTAATTACCTCACGCATGAATTTAGAGTTTTAAGTTGATTTAGACAAAAAATTTTAAAATATTATAAACTTTATTTTTTAGAAATTTTGAAAATAAACTCAATTATTTTTTTTAATAATTTAACTGTTATTTAGATAATATAAATAATTTTCAAACACAATTTTATAGTTTACGTTATTGAGTTAGTACCTTTTTAAAACATCATGTTAATACAATAACAAAGCATGTATGCAATTCACATTTGTACTATAATTATTTATTACTAATTTTGATGCTAATCACATGATTATAAAATTTATAACTTAATACATTAACATAATTTAATTAAGTAAATATACATAATCATAAATATAAAAATATCCTTCTAATATAATTAATTCATAAATGCAATACCATTCAACTTCATATGAATATTTTTATATACAATTTAGTGGGACGCGAATTCAACAATAAATTATCACATCTCCTTACTGAGATGCTAGACCTCCTGGAGGTTATTCCTTTATCGAAGCTAACCTCATCCAAATAAATATACCCTAAACTGTAAACTTAAACTTAAATCCTAAATCCCAAATCCAGATAAATATGCCTATTAGAATGCTATTTGTATAACAATGGTAGCTTTCTTTTAAATTAATTAACAATATGAGACTATGATTTGTAATTTGTGAAATAAAGAGCCAACGACGGTCCTCCTCACATCAAGATTATTTGGATTGATCAAATCATCATCAGATGGCTTTTTTTAAAGCTATTTAGATTATCTAGAATGATTGAAATATAGAAGCATGAATTTTTAGATCTCTTTCATAGGTATAAATGAGAAAAATTAGCTAAAATGAAATATATGAAAGAATAAAAATATTAAAATGATTTGTTATATTATAATTTAAAATAATAACATCTTTTTATATTCATTTTCAAAGAGATTTTATAAGATTATTATCAAATTCAATTTTGAGTTAATTTGACTTTAGCTCAAGATGAAATCAAGATCAAAAATAAAATTAAATGATTATTTTGAATTTTAAAATGATTAGAGAAAAGTTATGCTGAATATAGTTCTTTATATAAACTAAATAAAAATTAAAAATATAGTAAATTAATTATATTAAAATATTAAATAAATAAATAAGTTTGGAGAACTTATTTTGCAATTGATATCTCATCTTATAGTAATTAGAAAATTAGAAAATTCATTTTTTAATGTTGAGTAAATATATCCAAGCATATAACATCAAATTTGTGTTCTCATTAAAAAACATAAGGGTGATTTACATTCATACCATACAATTCTTATGATTTTATATATCCTACATCTAAATTTTACTTTTTATATGTATAACACATCAAAAATATCATCATCATTCACTTTTTTATAGTGAAATGCACATTTTCAAATATAAGAAAGTGTTGAATAAATAAATATCAAAGTTTGGTTATTAGATATATAAATTTATAATAAATGTTTAATGTATGTAAATCTTTAAAAAATTAAATTATCTAATTTAGAGCATTGGTGCAATTATAAAAAATTGTTTTCAATTTAATTTTTATATTGATTATGATTTAAATATAAATATTCTAAAAATACATAGTATGTAAATTAAATTAGATAATAGATTGATTTGATGGATTTGTTTTTAATTTATTTAGACATTAAAATTAAACTCTTTTTTTATTTTGAGATTTTGAAAAATAAAATTGTGACACTTCTACGATTATAAGATAAAATCAACTAGAGATAAAAAATAGAAGGGAAAAAGAGGTTAGTAGCCATTAATAAATGATGAGTATCAACAAGTCAATTTTACTGCTTTTTTATGGAAAATCATACAAACATTTGATTGAAAAATAAATACTTAAAAAATATTAAAATATAAATTATATTCCAAATAGTCTAAATTATGTGCTCTCTATTGGGCTTTTGTTTGGTAAATGTAGTTGGACTTATTCTTTGATCTTTTTCTTTAGTTTTATTCTTAGCACTTATAGTTGAGTTTTAAATATGATTTTGTTTACCCATATAATGTGTTACATCTAAGTTTTATTTAGAGAATGATGGGAATCTTATAATTTTCTTTATATGAGGTGATCAAATTAGTCTTTTGCCTCCTCTAAAAAATATTTTTGCCATCTACTTTTATCCTAATATATAAATTTTCCCATCTTAAATAAAATTGATTCCTCCTAATTATACTCTTTATATTCTCAAGTTATGCATGCTCCTAGAAACAAATGAATCATATCAACACGAGATAATTATAAGCCTTTAGAACAAAGATTAACACATGTTCTTATAATTCAAATTGATTATTGTCAAGTATAATTAATCTCAATTTTGTAAGGAAAATATAAACTAAATTTAATTCTTTGCTTTCGGAGATAAGCTTGAATGTGATCAGTATAGGACTCATTTAACACATTACAAATCCCAAAGAGATATTTAGATCTCAACAACCAATTATAATGAAGATTATGAAACAAAAATCTATTCTACGATTTATCAAAAAAGCATTCTAAATCTTCATCCAAATTTTGCTTAGGAATATTTTAAGTTAATATTTTATTTCTTTTTTTCAATGCCCAATAAATCTCAAATTTTGATCCCATTACATTTTATGAATTATTTTTAGATGCTATCTCTAAAAAAAAGTACACAATATATAATAGAGCATTAATTATTGGATGATAATTTTAAAAAATATATTCACTTAGATGGAACCTGAATCCTTCAAAATACTAACCACTTCCTCCAAACCCTTAAAAGAAGACCCCTCTTTCTCCATAGCTCTTCTTTTTTTTTTTATCTCTTGCATTCTGTGTCGCATGGCCTTCCCTTCCTCCCCTACCATCAACTTATGCACCAACTTTACCACCTCCTCCCTCCTCACCAGCCCATTCTCCTCCTCCCTCGCCCTCAACACCACTTTCGCTCCTTCCACAAGCAAAACCACATTCATCCTTTGCTCCGAGTTAAGCGGCCAAGCGATCATCGGCACGCCATTCACTAAGCTCTCCAATGTGGAGTTGGAAACCCACAATGCAACATGAATCTGCCTATCAAATGGTGACCTAATACATATCGTTGTGGTGCCCATGACATAAGCATCATTCCTTTTTGTCCTCTACAAATACTTGGTGAAATTTTGGTGTTCATCAACGCTTTGATTCTCCAAAAAACTACCTCCTAGCTAGTGTTGCTCCCGCACCACCCAAAGAAATCTCTATCCACTCATTTCCAATCCAAGGGAAAGCTCGCATGCTTGCTCTCATGAAAGAGTGTCATCGCTACCAAAATAGATAAACACTACCGACTCACTCGGTTGCTAATTCAACCACTCTATACATTTATGTGATGGCTCTTCACAACTCATGTGTAATGGAGATCCTATAGTTGCCCATCCTAAACTTGAGGTTTCCATCTTCCACTATACTAAACACAACCATGAAAGGCTATGATGAGCCAATTACACTTTAACTAGGCAATCATCACCAATCAATATTCATCTTATAGTATTTAATTTTGCATCATCATTAAAACACAACCATGCTCTTGTATGCGGATGAAGGCCACTAATCTAATGGAATGGATTTTAGATCTCTTCCATTAATATTATTGAGAAAATTAGCTAAACACAATATACAAAGAATAAAAATATTAAAATGATTTGTATTTTAATTTAAAATAATAGTATTTTTTATATTTATTTTCAAAGATTTAATAAGTCTATTATCAATTCAGTTTTTGAATTAATTTGACTTTGATTTAAGATGAAATCATCTATTTTGAAATTAAATTAAATGATTATTTTGATGTTTTTAAATGATTAGACGAAAAAGTTTTGTTCAATATAAATCTTTACATAAACTAATAAAAAAATTAAAAAATATATATATATAATTATATTAAAATATTAAATAAATAAATAAGTTTGGAGAACCTTATTTTGCAATTGATATCTCATCTTATAGTAATTAGAAAATTAGAAAAATCATTTCTTTCTAATATTACAAATATATGTAAGAATATAAAGTCAAATTTGTGCTCTTATGAAAAAAAATGGAGATTTACATTCATACTATACAATTCTTATGTTTTACAAATAATATTTAAAGTTTAATTTCTTACATATATAACATCTCAATCTTAAATAGTACATCAAAATATCATCATCATCCAGTTTTTTTAAAGTGGAATACACATTTTCAAATATAAGAAAGTGTTGAATAAGTAAATATCAAATTTTGGATGTTAGATATATAAATGTATACCAATTGTGTGGTGTATGTCAATCTTTTAAAATTAAATTCTCTAATTATTACAGCATTTATATAAAATTATTTTTAATTTAATATTTTATACTTTATGACATAAATATAATTATTATAAAATACATAAATTAAATTAGATACTAGATTAATTTGATGGATGTTTTTCTATTATTTTCAAACATTAAACAAAAATATATTTTTAAATTTTAACGTGCCTTTTTGAAAATAAACTTTTTTATTATTTTGATATTTTGAAAATTTTTTTTGACACATCTACGATTGTAAGGTTTTAATAAACTGGAGATAAAGAAACGCCCTCATGACTTTTTTTTTTTGACACATTCATACCATACAATTCTTATGATTTCATATAAGACAATCTACACAATGTTTTTATCAGGATCTATCAAAATCAAGTTGTATGGCATGGATGCCAATCTTAATTGCATTTGAAAAAGTGGTGATGATGGTGGGTGTCTTTGGATGAGATTTAAAGATAAAACTATGGATCTATAGCATATATTCTTGGAGATTGGAATCATTAGTTTTTTAGGAGAACATTAAGAGATTTAGTATGATATAATGGTTAAACTATTAAAAGTATACCAAATTGAGCTAATTATTTTTAGATCTTTTTAGCAAAAGAGTTTAAGATGAAAAAAATGGCTATAAATAATTATGAGTAGTTAATTTAAAATTTGTTCTAATGGTCTAGAATAAATGATTAAATTTGATGAAATTTATGTAGGTATCAAGGGATAGAAACAATACTAGGCTTTAAACTTGTCTAATTTGAATGAGAGCTTTGTATGAACTTTTAGAATAAATGTGAGACTTGAGATGCATGATGACTTTAAAGAAGAAAGATGTAAAAATATGTGTAAATAAGTTAAGAGCAATAGATTAATGGTACATTTGAGATAAATTTATGTTTGCATTACTTTTCAAAAAGCAATCACTTATGCATTTGGTTAGTAGCTTTTGAGAACTAAAGTTGTTAAAGTATTGTGGTTGCCAAAAATCTATTGTTTGACTTTTTTTAAAAAATATATTTGTGACACCAACAGTAATTTTCTAAAAATTGCTATCTTCACAATAGCTTCACATCCATATTTACAAAAAAATTAAAATTATAGCTTCACCAAACGAACTCCAAGAGAATATAAAATGGAATAAGAATAACTAACATTTCTCACCAAACAAATTATAAGCTGAAGTCATCAAACACAAAATTAAAAAATAATACTTCAAAAACATTTTATTAAATAATTAAAGTTATAGTATCTCAACCCATATTTATAGGCATTATAAGACTTTATGCGAAAACTTTGATTAATGATGAGTCCCAACTAGTCAATTTTAATACCTTTTTATGTCAAAGCAGAGAAGACAAACTTCTGATTGAGAAATAAAAATGTAAAAATATTAAAACATAAATTATATTATAAATATTCTAAATTATGTGCTCTTTATTAGGTTTTTGTTTGGTTGCTTTTAGTTGGACTTATTCTTTGATTTTTTTTTCTTGAGTTTTAGCATTGCATTTTTATATCTATATAATGTGTTACATCAAGTTCATATTTAGAGAATGGCCTTCCTTCATCCACCATAAACCTAAACACATCCATGAAGGGCTGCAATGAGCCAATGATAATAATCACACCTTAACTAGGCAATCATCGCTAACCATTATTAATCTTCTAGTATTTAATTTTGCATCATCATTAATTATCTTCTAGGATAGCATTTTAGTCTTAATATTTAGTCGAGTAATTATATAAGTTCATAAGATTAATAGATCATTATGAATCCTTTATTTATAATTTCACAATACTAATTACCTACTTATTAATTTACTATAAAAAGATAAATTACGTTGGACGGTTAAGTGAGATGTCTTATTTATTATCTTGAAATGTACTTATCAAACTCATAGTTATTGGCCCTTCCTAATTTCACACTTTCTTTTATTCTAGAAATGAATGCTTTGAGCACTATCATAGAAGCAATCCTCACTCAAGAAAAAAAAACCATTGCTTTCTTCAACAAGATGCTAAAGTTATTTGTGCAATAGGTTTTAACTTATGCTTATAAACTTTTTGCTATTATCATATTAATCTACAAGCAACGTCAATATTTTATTAGGCACTAATTTTATATCATTAAGATTGACTAATATAGTATGTGAAATAATAAATTAAACTATTCAAACTCTAGAGTATCGAGATTTTAGTTAAATTATTTGGCTTTGATTAAATCATAGAATATAACTCAAGCTTCTCTAATAAAATTAGTAATGCCTTGTCACACATTAATGAAGATGTTTTTTTCTCTTATAAACTACTTAATTAAAAAAATCCATTTGCATCTCAAAGCCATTATGCATGCTACTACCATAGATTCAACAATGTAAATTACTTATCAAACTCATGATAAGTTTTAATAAGTTTTCTACCTACATATATAAAGATGGACTTTTATTATTATTTTATTTAATGACAAAGTTATGATATCTTTACAACAACATAAGTGTGAAGGGGTGTTTTAAAAGAACTTAAGCTAAACCCTTTAGCTTAATTAACTCTTAATTGTGATCCAAATTGTATTAGGCCTTTTCATTATAGGTGCATTATAAATTTACATACCTTGTGGGTTTTATGTCATCTCATTGGCTCATAATCACTTAGTTAATTTTCCTAATATGGTGTAGGTAAGGGTTAATTAAGCCACTTAATATATACTTTAACCTAATCAATGCTTAAAAATGGATTTATTTATCTAAAAATTAAACTAACATACAAAACATATGTGGGAATGGGTTAGGAATAGTAAACTCATCTCACCTTTGCAAAATTAAGTCAAACTTCGAACAAACAAAAATCATTTTGAAATTCACATTGATTTATTCAAAGTTTCCTTATTCTTTAACAATGTATTTAGGAATTAAGTAAAGTGAGTTTATTTACATGATTACATTGCTTTAGATCTTTCCCAACATGTTAAATTGTATGCCATGTGATTTATGCATACATGCTTTCATGTTTTCAAAGTTTTAAAATGAAATTATTTAGTTTATGTCAAATGTGCATGTGTTGGTTAAAGTAAATATGAGTGGCTATTATCACTACTAAATCTAAAGTATTTTCAAAATCTATAAATAAAACATCAAATCTGAAAGTATGCTATTCTTATATCCTAATTGTAAGCTTGCATGTGATGAAATGATAAGCCATGTTTAGTATAGCCTTTCTTTCTTTTCTTATGTTAGCATAGATTTGAATAAGGATTGGTAAGTTGTAGGGTTCATTTAAAAAGAACCCAACAC
This sequence comes from Cymbidium sinense, assembly GCA_021442155.1. Lineage (NCBI taxonomy): Eukaryota > Viridiplantae > Streptophyta > Magnoliopsida > Asparagales > Orchidaceae > Cymbidium > Cymbidium sinense. The sequence goes on from CM038219.1 coordinate 34,779,884, forward strand.
TTAATTAGTTATATACCTTATTCATCCCTATGCCATCATCTAAAAAGGATTGCCTATACTTACATGAATAAATTTCATAATCAAAAATTAAATTTTTAAATAACTTTTGCATATTCCTTCTTCATTTCATATCTTTTATATGCATGGTAGTACTTAAGGAAAGCAGTATATTAGTCTGGATAACCCCGAGGTTACGAGGCTTTAAGTAGCCCTAAGTAGGTCTTCTACCTTACACCTCTGGTTAACAATGGCGCTGTAGTCACTTATGCCTTTCTTGCTTTCAAGTATGTATGTGAAATTTTGGATAAGAAAAATCTTTTCTACATAAGAAAATTCATGCATCTAAAACTTCTAAATTTTCTTAAATGGATTACTTAACATGCATCATAAAGTGTGTTAACTATTCTCATTTATATGTATAGATATGCCTAGGGACCATCATAAGCATGTTATATATGTTGGGAATGAAATGAAGTAATGTGTGTTATGTGAATTCTGATTTTTTTTTTTAATCTTAAAATGTCTTTCTTTTTGGATAGGTTTATTTAGGATTTATCCAAACTTAGGATTAATTAAAAGATATAATCAAAATATTCACCTAAATGAAATTAAAAATGTGAACTTACCTTAGAAATTACTTAAAGATTAGGGAAGGAAAGAAAAGTAACTCAGTAATTAATTATAGGTTTCACTTAAACCAAAATTAAAATATGTAATAAGAGCAACCCAAAATCACTAAACTACTTGAAAGAAACCTTCCTCTAAGTTGAACATGTCTTTCACACTTAGAAAACTCAAACCTAAAGTCCTAAGCTAAGCATACAACACAAACCTTCAAAGCACATACATTAGCCTAAGTCACCACTTCTAGCTCTAGGTTAGGTCAGTGCATGGTTTGATGTTATGTTTTATTTTATGATAAATATTTTAGACTAGATATTAGGGTGTATGCTCATAGAATGAATGGTAGGATGCGTTTAGTCTAACTATTCTTTCATGTAGAGGATCGTGCTATAGGAGAGCTATCATAAATAAAAATATAAATTCTTCTTGCTTGCGTGCTTATACTCCTTTGCATAGTCCATAGGCCAGATGGACTTAGTCACCCATGTGTGGGGTGATAAGTCCAACATACATGCTTGGGATTTGTGTGGTGTGATTTGATTAACCTTTGCTTTACAAGTGTTAGTTATATTTATACATTTTATTTTCATGAAAAAATTTGTATATTTAGGATTTGGAATGATTTGTTTTGGGGGATTAGGATGAGCATTGGTCATAAGATCCCATCTTACGTACCATGTGAAGCCTTGGAGCATCTACCATTCAACCGTCTAAAGGAAGATCCAAAGAAGAAAAGAAGAAAAGAAAAGAAAGAAAGAAAGCATAATAGAGCTTGAAGACCCCCATAACAATGAATTCCTTAGCTTAAATTGTAATTTAATTCATTTATAATCTAGGTTGTAAAAGGGTACAGCTCGGCTACCCACATTTGATATTTTTGGGTTTGTGCGGTGGTGCCCGACCACAAACTATCATTTATTCTTTTTGCACTTGTTTTATAAATTGGATGTGTTTGTTTAACTTGTGCATTAAGTGGTATGTTTTTCCTAGTTTCTTTCTTACTTTATGTATGGCCTAGATGTGGATTAGGCTCTTTAAGGAGAAATAAATCTTTTATCCAACTTAATAATTCAAACTAAAACTAAACAACTCATAACCTCATCTAAAGCTTATGATTAAAATCTAGAAAATGAAATAGAAATCCCTTAGCTGGATGAGATTTTCTTTATAATATCATGCACAAATGCATCTTATTTCACTCTTGATTGGAGGGATTCCATCTTTGCTAGAGAGCTCGGCTTAACCTTTGAGGGCCATGGTGGAAACTCACCTACTAAACTTCTCGCTGATTTTGGCCAATAATCTACTTTCTCATGCATTAGTCATAAAAATCCTATTAACCTGAGCCAAATTGATTGTCTAAAAAAAATGAAAATAAAATGAAATTTGAAATGCATTAAATTTAGGTCATTTGAAGCATGTCCCTTTACATGATCCAATCTCTTTAAGGAGTTAGTTGGCGGTTTAAAGGATTAATTAGAATATACCGGAAGTTAGTCGCTTTAGTGAAATTTAGCAAAAACATCATCACAAGGTTTTATTTGATACACTACTTTCTCCAAAATCTAATGCGAGGGTGTCGAGGTGGAGTTAAAGTCATATAATCTACTTCATTAGGTTGAATTGTTTGTCCTATTTGAGTGAATAGTGGATCTAAATGAATTGGTTCATTTAGTGGTTCAAATATTACTGTGTTGTGGTTATTGCTATAGGTGTATGTTGTTTGATAGGTAATACTATAAACAGTACTTCAGTGTCGTAGTTGTATTCGATCAAGCTTATGTTTTAAAGTGAGAGTATGGTCAAGATGTCTATCGTTGATGTTGATAGCATAGTTAGAATGTAGATTAAATAATAAAGATTGATAGCATAAATTTCCTTGGATAACTCCTAATAACAATTTTTCTTATTAGTTTTTCCTAAAATTAACTCATAGAGTTCATCTTCTGTATCGAGTTCAAATATATCAAATATAGGTTCTAAATCATTTTCTTCAATTATTTGGACTGATTTAAGATTAACTATTTTTTGTCGTTTAGGACATTCATTCTCATAATGACCTTCTTCCTTACATAACCAGCATTTACAGATTTTTGGTTTAGAAATTGTCTTTTAAGAAATTGTTTCTTTCTGAAAGTTCATTTTGTATTATTAAATTGTTTCTTTATTTTTTCTTCACCTATAGAATGACGCATAGTATATCCTAAAAATTCACTTTTGATGTAATCATATATATATTGCGGAGTATTTATAGAGTTGTCGATCCTCATGTGGATCGATAGTAGCTTTTTGTTCAAACTTAGAAACCATTTTTTATAAATTCTGAGTTTTTCTATAAATGCAAAAACATCATCACCTTGTAAATTATAATTATATATGGCCAAGCTATTTTCGATCATCCATTTATCAATGTTTTCGCAAATATTTTTACAACAGTCAATATTTAAATATATACCATGTCCGCTTATTGGTTCTGCAGAACATGAGGTTGTTTTAGAGTATTGATAGTTTTGATAGTTTCTAGGAGCAGGTATGTATTTATGGGTAGTTGGTGTTCTTTGTGTAGTAGTACTTATGCTTGCTTGTGTTTCTACGCTTAGTGTAGATTGGTTCATAGGTATTTCTAGGGTTGGACTTTGGGGTGTGTTCATGAACTGTTGTTGTGTAAGAACATTTATTAAGTCTTCTATTTCCTGCAATGGTTCTTGTATATCAACTATTTCATTATTTCTAATAGCGTCGTGGATTTGTGGGAATCTGTTTTGTGATTGTCTTGTTTTATAATGTTGTTTTAAGTTTATATATGTAAGAACAATCCATTCATTAAGATTACCAAGGGGTGCTTTGATGTGAAATAGTTGTTCTTCAGAAAAAACTTCTAACTGATTATTAAGAATGTTTAGTTTTAAGTTTTCTTCTATACGTTGAAATTCATTTTCTAAAAATTCTTTAGTGAGTTTAGTCGTGGAAAATGTCGGCTTCTAATTCTTCTAAGAATAACTTTTTCTTTAGTTTTTGTTCTTCTTTTATTTCTGTCTCATAAGAATAAAGTGCTCATTGAGAAATAATTCAAATTTCTTGATAGCCTTTTTTATTGCTAGGAGTTTCTTTTCATTGATATGGTAATTTTTTTCTGTGGATGTATAAGTTCCAGAGGTGTAACGACCTAAGACTTCTGTATTTTATCGAATGGCTTTTAGAATGGCTCCCCAGCATGTGTCAGAGCTATCGGTTTCAATAATTAATTTTTCATTGGTTGGTAAGGTTAGTTTTGGAAGAGTTTTGCAAAGTTGTTGGATGTGTTGTAAGATATTCTGGTCACAGTTATCCCATGTCCAGAGTGTATTCTTTCGTAGTTTCTTTTGTAGAGGTGCTCTTAAGTTGACTAAATTTTTGATGAAGGTAATAGGATCTCTTCCAAAATTATAAAACTACTTAATTAGAAGACTTTAACTCCACCTCCTGACACCCTCGCATTTGACATGCTCTGTTTTTTCTAATTGTATTTCTAATTGTTTTATTTTTTTCTTTTCTGGATGTCATCCTAAAAAAAAGCTTCTCTATGACTATATATGTAAGCTTTATCTTATGGGTCCAGTACACTTCCCTAAGTATTTTATCTGCTTGTGTAATATGATCCTATTATGAGGATTTTCAAAGATTTGACCTGTTTAATTCATATCGAAGTCTTCTAAAACTCGGTTTTCGAGGAAGATCCGAGCGCAACACTTAAGACCACAACTCTCTACGATTACTTCAGAATAACAGAGCACGATGTTCACTTCCTACTCATGGCGTAATTTGAAAATACACATAATAATATACCATATATTATTGCAAGTAGACAAAACGATCTTACAAAAGCATATGAAAACATAAAATAGAACTTACAGACATAGCCAGAGAGAAGTATTATTTAGCCGGACTAGCTATAATACATGTTACTTCTCTGAATATTAGCTAGGAGACTCACCAGGGGACTCTCAGGGAAACACAAAGAGAACAAAGTGAAGTCAGTCCGCCTTCACAAAAGATCATCCTTCTTATTTATATTTATGTTCCATTTGTGAGTGCATCTTTTGACTAAGTGGAGCTGAGTGCGTCGAATAATTGTCATAGAGTGCATCTTTTTGACTAAGTGGCACTGAGTGCTTTGCATAATTGTCCTTTGTGACTACTTTTGCTACTTTTTCTGAGTGCAGCTGCTTTTTATAGTGGAGCTGATAATTGTTCTGCCTTTCTGTCACTTTCATCTTTAGTAGTGCTGTCTATCAATTTCATCTTTAATAATTGGTCTGCCTTTCTGTCAATTCTTCTTTTTCTTCTCTATTAATTATTTTGTCGTTGTTCCAAATTTTCTCGGAAACTTTGTAGTGTTTGCTTCTTTTTGCAATAATTACATTGATGTAGTTTATCTATTTGTAGTTTTGCACAGAATTTTTCTTTTACTTGACGACTGGCTTTGATCATATTTTTTCGAAGCATATTTACCCATTTTTGATATAATACTTCATGGATTCACTGAGTTGGTGTTTTATTATAACTATAGATAAATAAAGTGTCACTGCAATGGTATACCCAAATATTTGAGCGTCGATCTTTCTGGTTTCCATCAAGATATGAAATAATTCTTCATCCTTTTATCTTTGATAAAATGTTTTCTCAGTTATATACTTTGGATAAAAGGATTCTTTATTGATGTCAATTTGTACTAAAGATATAAGTCCTTCTAGAATTTTTGGATAAGTTTGGAATAATTTTATATATAAATTCCAATGTTTAACAACAGCTTCAAATGTTTCGATGGCTTCATAAAGAACCTTTGGTAATTGTTTAAGAGGGGATAATTCCTCTAGATAAATCATTCGAATTAATCCAGCTTCATATAATTCTTTTAAGGTTGGTAGATGATACCATAAATATATGCAACATGATATTTTCCTGTTGTATGAAAATATATCTGTGAGTTAATTCGCTCTTGATATAAAGAGTATCTTTGTCAATCATTGGTGATTTCTTCTATTGATTTTTCTTTTGCTTTTTCTTTTTTAAGAATTTGGGCAAACATTGCTGATAAGTTGACTTCTGATATTTGTGTATCTTCTTCTGATGGAGTTTTTATATCATGTTTTTTTAATGCTGTAATGGTCGGTAATTGATCTTCATCTATTTCACCAAGGATATATTTCATAACATTATGTAGTTCGTTCAATAAGTGATTGTTGTAGGCAATTTTGTTTTCTAGTTTCCATAATTGCTGGTTGAGTATTTTGATATAATCCATAATTTTGGGATCAATAGATTTTATTGATTCCTTAGAGGTAGAGTTTATTTCCATATCGAGCATATTTGGTAAGTTGAAATCAGTATTTGGAGAACTCATGACCTGCAAAATTCTCGGGTTGGAGTATCAGCTAAAACATTATTTTTACCTTCAATATATTCGATATCAAAATTATATGTAGAAAACCAACTTTGCCATCTAATTAATCATTTATTAGGTAGGGAATCTACAATTTTTCCTTTAATAAAGGAAATGGCAATTTTATTATCTATTCTTATAATAAAGTGCTCATTGAGAAATAATTCAAATTTCTTGATAGCCTTTTTTATTGCTAGGAGTTCCTTTTCATTGATATGGTAATTTTTTTCTGTAGATGTATAAGTGCCAGAGGTGTAACGACATAAGACTTCTGTATTTTATCGAATGGCTTTTAGAATGGCTCCCCGACATGTTTATCGGTTTCAATAATTAATTTTTCATTGGTGGTAAGGTTAGTTTTGGAAGAGTTTTACAAAATTGTTGGATGTGTTGTCAGATATTCTGGTCAGAGTTATCCTATGTCCAGAGTGTATTCTTTCATAGTTTCTTTTGTAGAGGTGCTCTTAAGCTGGCTAAATTTTTGACGAAGGCTTCAGCATAATTGATGCATCCTAGAAAATGTTGTAACTCTTTTTGATTGGAGATAGTTTTGAATTTATCTATTTTTTGTAAAATATGGTCTTGTAACTCAATTGCTCCGTTGTCAATTTTTAATCCTAAGAATTCAATGGCAGGGGTTACAAAGATAGCTTTTCTTTTACTTAAAGCGATTCCATGTTGATAAGCTTTATTAGCAAGGAGGGTGAGATGTTTCATATGAGCAGTTAAAGTTGGACTAAAAATAAGAATGTCGTCTATGTAGACAAGTAAAAAGGTGTTAAATTCAGCAAATAAATAATCCATTCTTCGTTGAAATATTTGTGGTGCATTTTTAAGTCCGAAAGGCATAACGTTCCAATGAAAGTGACCTTGAGTAGTACTGAAAGCAATTAAATCGATACTATCAGGTTGCATTTTGATTTGCCAAAAACCAGATTTGCAATCAAGCTTAGAAAACCATTTTGCATTTTTTATTTGGTTAATTAAAACTTCTTTATTGGGTAAAAAGTAACCGTCAAATTTAGTATTATCATTAAGTTTTTTATAATTGATGATCATACGGGCTTTTCCGCAAATTTGTTCGGCATGATTACGTACGAGAAAAGCGGGACTACTATATGGACTCGTGCTGTGAGAGATGAGTTTTAAGTGTAGTAACTCAGTGAGTTGATTTTGAAATTCAATTTTATCGTCGGTTGTATATTTCATGGGTCGAACCCTAATAATTAAATTAGGATTTAAAGGAATAATTTGAGCAACAGGTTTGTCTTTGTGCCAAAACTATAAAGGATTTTCGGATAATGTTTTGGAAAATAAGTTTCAGAAAAATGGCGAATAGAAGTTAATTTATCTAGCTCTGAAAAGCGAAGAGGAGACGGTTTGGATAAATGTGTTTGAATAATTTTGTCGAGATCACCACACTGGCTATGGAAGGTAGGGGAGAGGTGACAGAGTGCGTGATTGGAGAAGGAACGAAAGGACGGAGAGAAGGTGGTTACATGGGGTCCGTATTTTGATATGATTATGAAATTTAGTAAAGGAAGTCATAGACTTAAAAAAGTTATTTCCAAGGATAAAATCAAGACCATTTTCGGTAAGACACCAGAGTTTGGGTATTTTATAAGGGTATTATTGAGGAAAATAAATTGATCAGCCCAATAATTAGAATTTGTACAAAGTCCATTAAAGGTGTCAAGTAATAAATTGGTATGGTGAAGAGGTATTTGAGTTGGCAATAACCATTATTTACAGACACAGATATCACTGCCGGTATCACAGAGGGCGTGTACAGGGATAGGTTCATATGTGGGAATATAGATTTCAAATTGAATATAACTATGAAAGTGGACCATGGTAACGAGAAAATATGGTGGAATTAATTTTTATGGTGTTATCAGTAAAGGTAATTGTATATTATTGTAAAAAGTCCATCCCGACGAGGACTCTATCTTTTTCGGTGTCATCAGTTAAAAAGGTATATTGAAAGTCTATATGGTTATTTTCGATATCCCAAAAACCAAATAGAATATTTGTTTCAGTTGGACAGGAATGGTTTATGCCATGATAGTCTCTATAAATATATGGTTCCATTCGTGGGATTAATAGATTAGTTGGAATTAAAGTTGTATCGATATGGGACCAATGTGATCCAGTGTCTAATAATATAGTAATACATTTTTCAGGAGAGATGTAATATCTTTGTATTAATAATTGATTATTAGCGAATTGTATTTTACATGTATTGATGGATCATCATGGTTGAATGATTAAGTCTTTGTTTGTTTCATTAAAACTTTGTATTTTTGTGGTTGATTAAAGGTTTTATTTGATACACTACTTTCTCCAAAATCTAATGCAAGGGTGTCAGGAGGTGGAGTTAAAGTTGTATAATCTACTTCATTAGGTTGAATTGTTTGTCCTATTTGAGCGAATAGTGGATCTAAATGAATTGGTTCATTTTGTGGTTTAAATATTACTGTTGTGGTTATTTATAGGCATGTTTGATAGGTAATACTAAAACAAAGACTAGTTGTATTCGAGCTTATGTTTTAAAGTGAGAATGGTCAAGATGATTGATGTTGATAGCATAGTTAGGATGTATAATAAAGATTGATAGCATAAATTTCCTTGGATAACTCCTAATAAGGCATCAGCTTTTGAGTGTATAATTCTGTCATCATAGACCCATAAGGTAATAGGGTTGTCAATCCCTTTTCTAAAATATGCTTTTATTAAAATCTGAATTCCTCCAAAAAAGACATGTCTGTATTTTTCAGGATGTGGTATTTTTTGTAGATCCTGATTTCTCATGCTTATATTATATAAAGGAATTTTTGTACTACCTTGTGCTTCAGTTATTTCTATTGGGTATTCCCCTTGGTGTATCGTATAATATACATTTCTCTTCCATGTTAAGATTGGCATGTCAAAACAATCTTTGGTTCCTAAAGATAATTTTCTTTTTCTGATTTTTTGGTATTCGGTTTCTGAAAGAGTCAAGTGTCGATTATATTCTAACTGGTCCTCTATAATTGTATCAATTTCCGAGACTTGTTCTATGTCTGACATAAATTAATCAATATAAATATTCATTTAAATCAATCATCATAACAGTTTATAAAATTTTCTTCAGACGCTTAACTCATATAGTTCATCTTCCTCGTTCAAATATATCAAATATAGGTTCTAAATCATTTTCTTATTTGACCGATTTAAGATTAGCTATTTTTTGTCATTTAGGACATTCATTCGCATAATGACCTTCTTCCTTACATAACCAGCATTTATAGATTTTTGGTTTAGGAAATTATTTCTTTCTAAAAGTCCATTTTGTATTATTAAATTGTTTCTTATTAGTTTTTCTAAAGAATTTTTTCTTTTTGTAACAATTTGGTCCTTTACAGGATGGCATAATTTTTTTTATTAGTTTTCTTATTAAATATTTTAATAAAAGCATATTTTGTAATGCTGTAATGGTCGGTAATTGATCTTCATCTATTTCACCAAGGAGATATTTCTTAACATTCTGAAGTTTGTTCAATAAGTTATTGATGTAGGCAATTTCATTTTCTAGTTTCCATAATTGTTGAGTATTTCGATATAATCCATAATTTTGGGATCAACAGAATTTTTTTGATTCCTTAGAGGTAGAGTTTATTTCCATATTGAGCGTATCTGGTAAGTCAAAATCAGTATCTGGAGAACTCATGACCTGCAAAATTCTCGGGTTAGAGTATGAGCTAAAGCATTATTTTTACCTTCAATATATTCGATATCAAAATTATATGCAGAAAACTAACTTTGCCGACTAATTAATCATTTATTAGGTAGGGAATCTACAATTTTTCCTTTAATAAAGGAAATGATAGTTTTATTATTTGTTCTTATAATAAAGTGCTCATTGAGAAATAATTCAAATTTCTTGATAGCCTTTTTTATTGCTAGGAGTTCCTTTTCATTGATATGGTAATTTTGTTCTGTGGATGTATAAGTGTCAGAGGTGTAACGACATAAGACTTCTGTATTTTGTTGAATGGCTTTAGAATGGCTCCCCAGCATGTGTCAGAGCTATCAGTTTCAATAATTAATTTTTCATTGGTTGGTAAGGTTAGTTTTGGAAGAGTTTTACAAAATTGTTGGATGTGTTGTAAGATATTCTGGTCAGAGTTATCCCATGTCGAGAGTGTATTCTTTCATAGTTTCTTTTGTAGAGGTGCTCTTAAGCTAGCTAAATTTTTGATGAAGGCTTCAGCATAATTGATGCATCCTAGAAAATGTTGTAACTCTTTTTGATTGGAGATAATTTTGAATTTATCTATTTTTTGTAAAATATGGTCTTGTAACTCAATTACTCCGTTGTCAATTTTTAATCCTAAGAATTCAATGGCAGGGGTTACAAAGACAGCTTTTCTTTTACTTAAAGCGATTCCATGTTGATAAGCTTTATTAGCAAGGAGGGTGAGATGTTTCATATGAGCAGTTAAAGTTAGACTAAAAATAAGAATGTCGTATGTAGACAAGTAAAAAGGTGTTAAATTCAGCAAATAAATAATCCATTCTTCGTTGAAATATTTGTGGTGCATTTTTAAGTTCAAAAGGCATAACGTTCCAATGAAAGTGACCTTGAGGAGTATTGAAAGCAGTTAAATTGATTCTATCAGGGTGCATTTTGATTTGCCAAAAACCGGATTTGCAATCAAGCTTAGAAAACCATTTTGCATTTTTTATTTGGTTAATTAAAACTTCTTTATTGGGTAAAAATTAACTGTCAAATTTAGTATTATCATTAAGTTTTTTATAATTGATGACCATACGGGCTTTTTCGTGAATTTGTTTGGCATGATTACGTAAGAGAAAAGTGGGACTACTATGTGGACTCATGCTGTGAGAGATGAGTTTTAAGTGTAGTAACTCAGTCAGTTGATTTTGAAATTCAATTTTATCATCGGTTGTATATTTCATGGGTCGAACCCTAATAATTAAATTAGGATTTAAAGGAATAATTTGAGCAACAAGTTCGTCTTTGTGCCAAAACTGTAAAGGGTTTTCGAAGAATGTTTTGGAAAATAAGGTTTCACAAAATGGCGAATATAAGTTAATTTATCAAGCTCTGAAAAGTGAAGAGGAGACGGTTTGGATAGTAAACAATGGCTATTGCCATCTCATGTACCTCTTCACCATACCAATTTATTACTTGACACCTTTAATGGACTTCGTACCATTTCTAATTATTAGGCTGATCAATTTATTTTCCTCAATAATACCCTTATAAAAATACCCAAACTCTGTCTTACTGAAAATGGTCCTGATTTTATCCTTGGAAATAACTTTTTTTAAGTCTATGACTTCCTTTACTCAATTTCATGATTATATCAAAATAGGGACCCCATGTAACCACCTTCTCTTCTGTCCTTTCATTCCTTCTCCAATCACGCACTCTGTCACCTCTCCCCTACCTTTCACAGCTAGCACGGTGAGAAAGATAAATATTTTATGTGTTCGAGAAACTAAATGGGTTGGTGAGAAGGCCAAGGAGATCGATAGTTTAGGTTTTAAATTTTGGTACTCAGGTAAAAGTCGAACTAGAATTATAGATAAAAGGTTGAAGGATAATGTTATAAGTATTAATAGATGTGGAGATAGAATTATAGCTTAAAGATTATTGTTGATACTAAGATTATCAATGTTATAAGTGTCTATGCTCCTCAAGTAGGTTTGGAGGTAAGCTCAAAAGAAAAATTTTGGAATGAATTAGAGGGATTAATACAAAAGATACCTCTTGAAGAAAAAGTATTTATTGGGGGATTTAAATGGACATGTTGGTAGAGTGGTAGAAGATTTTAAAAGTATTCATGGTGATTATGGATTTGGAGTGACTAATGAAAAAGGTAGACTATATTAGATTTTGCCTTAGCTTATGATTTTGTAGTTGCTAACACTTTATTTAAGAAAAGAGATGAACATATTATTACTTATAAAAAGGATCTAATAAAACACAGATTGATTATTTTCTGATAAGAAAAATAGATCATTTAGATTGTAAATATTGTAAGGTCATTCCAAGTGAAATTTTAAGTACCCAACATCGACTATTAGTTTTAAATTTTAAGATGAAAGGTTATAAGAGAAAAAATAAATTAAATTATTATCCTAGGATTAGATAGGGACACTTAAAGAACATAAATAAAAATATTTTTAAGAGCAAGCTACAAGAAATTAGAATTTGGGATGTTCATAAGAAAGTTAACGTTATGTGGGAAAAAATATCAAGTGAAATTAATCAAGTTGCTAAAGATGTGCTTCGAGAATCGAAAGAAAAAAGTTTCTTTTAATAAGAATAGTTGGTGGTGGAGTCAGAGTGTGCAAGAAAAGATAAGAAATAAGAAGCATTGTTATAAAACTTGATTTAGATGTAAAAACTCGGAGAATTGGGAAAGATATAAAGTGGCCTGTAGAGATTCTAAGAAAGCAATATATGATGCAAAAATTTAGCTTTTAGTGATTTATACAATAGATTAGATATCAAAGAAGGTGAAAGATGTATGTATAAGTTAGCCAACCAAAGAGATAGGAGAAGTAAAGATATAGTTCAAGTTAGGGGTATTAAGGATGAAAATAATAAAGTGCTTTTCTTAGAAAAAGATATTGAAAATAGGTGGATGAGGTATTTTGATAAACTTTTCAATGAAGGATCTGAAAGTATGATTGATTTTAGCAACCTTAATACCCTAAACAAAAATAGAGAATTTCATTTTTATCGTCATATTAGTAAATCTAAAGTTAGTGAAGCTTTAAAGAAAATAAAATGTGGAAAAGCAGTAGGACCGGATAATATTCCAATAGATGTGTGGAAATGTTTAGGAGATCAAGGAATTTCTTGGCTTACGAATCTTTTTAATGTTATTTTAAAGACTAAAAGATGTCGATGAGTGGAGAAAGAGTTTGTTGGTTCCTATATTTTAAGAATAAAGGTGATGCACAAGGCGTGCAAATTATATAGAGGAATTAAATTAATGTGTCATACAATAAAATTATGGGAAAGTAGTGAGCATAGTTACGATGTGATACGGTTTCTCACTGTGGTTTCATGGCGGTAGATCTACTATGGATGTTATACATTTGTTAAGAGGTTTGATGGAGAAGCATAGAGAAAGTAAGAAGGATCTACATATGATATTTATTGATTTAGAGAAAGCTTATGATAAAGTCTCAAGAGATGTTCTTTGGAGAGTTCTAGAATAGAAAGGAGTTAATATTGGTTATATTCAAGTCATTAAGATATGTATACTAGAGTTACTTGTGTCCAAACACAAGGAGGATTGACAAAATATTTTCTTATTTGGTTGGATTACATCAAGGATCAACATTAAGCCCTTATCTTTTTACTTTAGTTATGGATGTTCTTACGAGGCATTTACAAGAAGATGTACCTTGGTGTATGCTTTTGCGATGACATTCTTCTTGTTGATCGAGAGAGGGAGTCCAAAAACTTGAATTATGGAGGTCAACTTTATAGTCTAAAGGTTTTCGTTTAAGTAGATCTAAAAGCGATATATGGAGTGTAATTTTAGTTGTAGAAGTTTTAGTGGTAGTGTTGTGACTTTGGGTGATCAAGTCATTAATAAGAGTGAGTGATTTGATATTTAGGCTCTATTGTTCAAAATGATGGTGAAATAGATGGAGATGTTATTAGTAGAATTCAAGTTGGATGGTTGAAGTGGAGGAATGCATCGGCCTATTATGTGATAGCATAAGTTCCACTTAAACTTAAGAGAAAATTGAATAAGATGGTGGTAAGACTTTAATGACTTATATGCGAGAATGTTGGCCAATAAAAGAGAAGCATATGACTAAGTTAAGTGTTACGAGATGAGGATGCTCAGTGGATGAGTGGCTTTACTCTTAGAGATAGAATGCAAAATGAGTATGTTCGAGAAAAGTTGGAGTAGCTCGGTGATATAGATAAGATTAGGGAGAGTCGCCTTAGATGGTTTGGCCACATAAAGCGTCGGCCATCCGATGACCCGATTAGAGAGTAGATGCATTAGATTTGCTTTATGTTAAGAAAGGTAGAGGTAGACCTAAAAAGACTTGGTTAAGATGTATAAAAAATGATCTTAGTATACTTGAATTAAATGAGAATTTGACACATAATAGGACACAATGGAGAAGAAGGATTCATGTAGCTGACCCCACCTAGTGGGAATAAGGCTTATTGTTGTTGTTGTTGTAGTGTATTTTTAGAGTTTTTAAAAATAAATAATGTTACAATCAAATAAGTTTATTTTTAAGCAAAATATAAATAAAAGAAAACATAAATACAAAATAAAAAATAAAAAATAAAAGTGGTCCCAAATAGTTATAAACATATCTTACTGCAACAACTAATTGCTCTTTCATTTATGTGTCAAGAGATTCATTTGTAATGATGGAAAAATAAAAATCATTAATATTAGTTATGATAAAAAGTGAGATCTTAATAATTATTATATAATAACTTTTTTTTAACCTTTGGTGAAATAAAATTCAATTTTGTATTTGTATTTGCAAATATATGTTTTTTATTTCTTTAATAATTTATCTGTTATTTACATAATTTAAATAATTTTCAAACAAAATCTTATTAAAGTTTATGTTATTGAGTTAGCATCTTTTTCTCCGCTTATCATTTTTCAAAATATTACATTAACATACCAAAACAAATAAAAGCATGTATGCAATTCACATCCATACTATAATCTTTTTTATTACTAATTTTGATGCTAATCACATAATTATTAAATTAATAACTAAGTACATTAACATAATTTAATTAAATATACATAACCATAAATATAAAAATATCCTTCTAATATACTTAATTCACAAATGCAATATCATTCAACTTCATACGAATATTTCTTTATACAATTTGGTGGGGACCGTGCGAACGCAAATTCCTCTAGCAACAAATTATGGGGCATCCTCTCCTTTTTGTGGAGACATTAGGGCAGCACATCTTCGTAGACAGCCAACCCCATTGATCGTCAGCTAACCCCATTCTAAGTAAATATGCCCTAAACACTAAATTCTAAATCTAATCATAAACTCTAAATCTAATCCAAAAACTAAATCTAAATCTAATTCTTAATCTTAATCTTAATCTTAATCTCTATATTTATACCTTATACCCTATACCCTATACCCTAAATATGCTTAATCGGTACACCAGGAATGCTATTTGTAGAACAGTGGTAGCTTCTTTCTGTTCAGTTAACAATGTGGGACTAAGCGAAAGTTGGCAATGACAATCTATACTCCATTTATAAAAATATATAAATAAATTGTAGAGCTTCTTTAGTTCACATTTGCTCCTTGCCCGCATCTCTATCCATTCTTAGGATGCCATTGCCCCACATTCGCAGCTCTCTTGCTATTTTGTCTTTTTTGTTATCGATAGCAATATAAATGGTATAATAGGGAAAGAAAACATAATATTATGATAAATAAGGATGATGTGTATCTCATAATTTTATAAGTTTATTGCTTTTGTATTAACTTTATTAATTATTATTGTTATAGTTGAAAGAATATTTTCTAAAATGAAAATTGTCAAACTTTGAATATATAGTAGAATAAGTAAAAGTTGGCAATGAAATATCTATACTTTATATTGAGAATGATGTAATATACTCCATTTATAAAAAATATATAAATAAATTGTAAAGATTATATTAAATCATTGATCATATTGAAATCCAAAATGTTATTTTAGAAATTTATGTTATTCTTTTTATATTATTTTATTTATATTATAAGTTTGCACATCCTAAGAAAAGAGTTTAGTTCAGTCCCTAAGAAATTTATTTAATTAAATATAAATCTTCATGCAATATTTGAATTACGTAACTTCTAAAATTCAAAATCTAGTTTTAATAAATTTGTAGTTAAAATAAATGTTTTATAAAGTAAATCCAAATACATCAAAAGTTTATTGTTTTTTCATACATACCACATAAACTTATTAATAAATTTAGTTTTAATAATTTCATATATACTTTTTTTTTATTTAAAAATTATGTAAACAACATCAACAAAATATAGTAATGAGGGAAGCATCAAAATTCTTTTAACAAAAACAAAATTATCTCTCTCGAAATTATTTATCGATTACATATCGAAAATTTTAATGTATTAATTTTTTTAAAAAAAAAAACATACTTAAGATTTTCGTTTGGTTTTACAATCTATTATCATAATTAATCCTTCAAGCTAAAGCATTTTAGTGAACACATAAAAATATATTTATTTAATTTTTCATAAAAATAATTTTTAATATTTAAAAAAATAAAAATGAAACTTAAAAACAAAATAATCAATTTAAGAAAATAAGCAAAAATAGTCACTATTTCAGTCTACAATAATAACCAATTGAACAAATTATAGCTAATTAAACTGAAAATAATTCTTCTTTTTCTTTTTTATATGTGTAAATTTTTTGCTTCTTTAAGAAAATCACAGTATTCTTAAATCAAGAACTTCAAAGTACAACCAAAAAATTTAAGGATTGTGATAATTGATTTGAGTTATAAAAAAAATTTAATGTTGATTGACTCTAAAAGTATTATTTCTTTTACTAGATGCTCTAACATTATTCACAATTCTTGAAGTAATCTTAAATAGATGTTACATTTAGCAATAAATTTGTATTATAGCTATTAAACGTAGTTTGAGTTGATTAGTAAAATATGAATATAAAATGCTTAAGAAATTTCTTTCTTAATGAAGGCATTCAATCCATGAAACACTTATGCATATTAGATCCCCTATCATGACCATTTTCACAAATCTTATTCAATCTTAATAAATATTTGGACATAATAGACTCAGTAGTTTCTTTTTATGTAAATATTAGTTATGATAAAAAGTAAGGTCTTTGTAAAGTGGTAGAAGAAGTATGTTTAACCCTAATATTTCTCAATAATTTATCCTTTTTATTAACATATCTTAGTGCAACAACAAATTGCTCTTTCATTTTTGTGTCAGGAGATTCATTTGTACTGATGGAAAAATAAAAATCATTAATATTAGTTATGATAAAGTAAGGTCTTAGTAATTATTATATAATAATTTTTTTTGAACCTTTAGTGAAATAAACTTCAATTTTGTATTTATATTTGTAAATATACCTTTTTTTATTTCTTTATTCTGATCAAATAAAAAGAAACAACTCCAAGTAATTCATATAATTACTTGATTTAGAAGACTCATCATGACCACAAAATGATAAGAAATGATAATCCTTGTCGTATAAGAAATTAAACACATTCAATGGATGCAATCAACATGATATAATAATTTTTTTATTTTTTTCTTCCTTATGCAGCTATATAATTAGAATATTTTGTTGTGCTAAGAGCTTTTTTTCTCTCTTTAAATCTTAAATTATTCACAAATAAATGAGTTTTCACCACCTTGACTTATATGATTTTACTTTTGAGGTTTAAAAAGATAGTAATCTTGTTGGATATTCTTCAAATTATTTTTAAATAAATCTCTATGCAACATTATCTATCATCAATTGAAAAAAAAAATTATCCTTTTTTTATTGATGAAGTTCCTTAACAAAATATGCTCTTTATAGATTTTTATATGGAAGTACTTTTATTTGAAATTACAACAATCCACTAAAGGAAACATATAAAGTAACTATTGATACTAAAAGTGTTCATGCTAGCATCTAAGAAAGAGGCAATTGGAAAAAAAAACTACAATAATGGTGGGCTTATTGAATTTTGAAGCCGCATTAGCATTGTTAACTCTCTTCTTCTATGGTGTATGGAACTTGGGCAAACTTTAGTGTTGATTTCAAACAATCAAATCAAGGAGATGTCAATACTAGTAGGACAATAAATAATGGTAGCAACAGTGTAGTTGGCTTTTTAGTGTCTGGTAAGGAGAAATTGGGTGTGAGTAGAGAATGATGTAAAAGCGGAAAATACATGTGAAGGATTATTAATAGTGAGAGAGCTAAAAGGCAAGGAGCATGTAGCAATGATAGGAGGTTGAATGGATGGTCTACAAGTGAATCTCCTTGACCACTTCACGTATCTTGCCATCTTATCCCATCGTAAATCTTACCATTTTTAGTGGGATTTTTGTCAATACAAAAATTAAAAAAATTGATGCATTCACTTGTCGTTGATTTAACTCATGTTAAGCTATGAATGATAGAACAATTAGATGGAGGATTAGCATTCATCATAAATCTATGATAAAAATGATATAAGGTGATCAACAATCTACACTTCCTCAATCTCATAATTAAGAGCATTAAATTATCTAATAGGCACATTACCTCACGCTTGAATTTAGGAGTTTTAAGTGGATTTAGACAAAATATTTTAAAATATTATAAATTTTATTATTTTTAGAAATTTTGAAAATAAACTCAATTATTTTTTTTAATAATTTATCCGTTATTTAGATAATATAAATAATTTTCAAACACAATCTTATAGTTTACGTTATTAAGTTAGTACCATTTTCTCATCATTTTTTAAAACATCATGTTAATGTACAATAACAAATAAAGCATGTATGCAATTCACATTTGTACTATAATCTTATTTATTACTAATTTTGATGCTAATCACATAATTATAAAATTAATAACTAAATACATTAAAATAATTTAATTAAGTAAATATACATAATCATAAATATAAAAATATCCTTCTAATATAATTAATTCACAAATGCAATACCATTCAACTTCATATAAATTTTTTTATATACAATTTAGCGGGGACCACGAGAATGTGAATTCCCCCAACAACAAATTATGACACATGCTCTCCTTACGGAGACGCTAGGGCAGCGCACCTCCTGTGGAGGTTACTAACCTAGGCAGCCAGCCACCTTTATCGCTAGCTAACCTCATCCAAATAAATATACCCTAAAACCCTATCTAAACCTAAACTTAAATCCTAAATCCTAAATTCTAAATCCCATCCAGATAAATATGCCTATTCGATGCAGCATGAATGCTATTTGTATAACAGTGGTAGCTTCCTTTAGTTCAGTTAATAATGTGAGACTAATATGATGGCTTGCGCAAAGAATTTGTGATTACAGTAAAGAGCCATCGAACGGTCCTCCTCAGGCCATCAAGATTATTTGGACTGATTGAAATCATCATTAGATGGCTTTTTTTTAAGCCATTTAGATTATCTAGAATGATTGAAATATTTAAGCATGAATTTTTAGATCTCTTTCATAGGTATAAATGAGAAAAATTTTCTAAAATGAAATATATGAAAGAATAAAAATATTAAAATGGTTTGTTATGTTATAATTTAAAATAATAACACCTTTTTATATTCAATTTCAAGGAGATTTTATAAGATTATTATCAAATTCAATTTTGAGTTAATTTGACTTTAGCTCAAGATGAAATCAACTGATCAAAAATAAAATTAAATGATTATTTTGAATTTTTTAAAATGATTAGGAGAAAAAGCTATGTTGAATATAGTTCTTTATATAAACTAAATTAAAAATAAAAAATAGTACATTAATTATATTAAAATATTAAATAAATAAATAAGTTTGGAGAACTTTATTTTGCAATTGATATCTCATCTTATAGTAATTAGAAAATTAGAAAATTCATTTTTTAATGTTGAGCAAATATATCCAAGCATATAACATCAAATTTGTGTTCTCATTAAAAATAATTAGGGTGATTTACATTCATACCATACAATTCTTATAATTTTATATATCCTACATCTAAATTTTACTTTTTATATCTATAACACATCAAAAATATCATCATCATTCACCTTTTTAAAGTGAAATGCACATTTTCAAATATAAGAAAGTGTTGAATAAATAAATGTCAAACTTTGGTTGTTTGATATATAAATGTATAATAATTGTTTAATGTGTATGTAAATCTTTTAAAAATTAAATTATCTAATTATGAGAGCATTGGTGCAATTATAAAAAATTGTTTTCAATTTAATATTTTATATTGATTATGATTTAAATATAAATATTCTAAAAATGCATAGTATGTAAATTAAATTAGGTAATAGATTGATTTGATGGATGTGTTTTTATTTTATTTAGACCTTAAAATTAAACTCTTTTATTATTTTGAGATTTTGAAAAAGAAAATTATGACACTTGTACGATTATAAGATAAAATCAACTAGAGATAAATAAACATCCTCATGGTTTAATGATTTCATATAGGACAATCTTAATTATTTTTGAAAAAAATGGTGATGGTGGTGGGTGGCCTTTGCATTAGATTAAGAGATGTAAAAAACTTTGATCTATAGCTTAATCTTTAAAGATGGGATTATTAGTTTTTTTAGTAGAATATTAAGGGATTTAGTATGATATAATGGTTAAACTATACTATGAATAGCTCAAATTGAGCTAATTATAGTTTATTTAGAATATCTATTTAGCAATAGAGCTTAAGATGAAACAAATGACTAGAAATAATTATGAGTAATTAATTTAAAATGTGTACTAATGAGCTAGAATAAATTATTAAATTTGGTGATATTTATGTAGGTATCAAAGGATAGAGAACAAGACTAGTCCTTAAACTTGCCTAATTTGGATGGGAGCTTTGCATGAAATTTTAGAATAAAAGTGAGATTTGAGATGGGTAATGACTAACTTTAGAGAATGCTAAAGATGCACAAATAGATGTTAAAAAATTTAGAGCTAGATCAAGTGAGTAAAAAAATATAAAAGGGAATGAAAACAACTACCTACTCTCATCAAAGAAATGATAAACTTAAGCCATCAAAACACAGAACTAAAAAAAAATACTTTAAAAGATTTTATTAAATAATTAAAGTTATAAAGTATTTTAGTTAATATTTATAAGCATTATAAGACCATTATGAGAAAACTTTTGGGAAAAAAAAGATAGAGAGAAAAAATAGAAGGGAAAAAGAGGTTAGTAGCCATTAATAAATGATGAGTACCAACAAGTCAATTTTACTACTTTTTTATTGAAAATCATTCAAACATTTGATTGAAAAATAAATACTTAAAAATATTAAAATATAAATTATATTCCAAATATTCTGAATTTTGTGCTCTCTATTGGGCTTTTGTTTGGTAAATGTAGTTGGACTTATTCTTGGATATTTTTCTTTAGTTTTATTATTAGCACTTATAGTTGAGTTTTAAAATTATTTTTGTTTACCCATATAATGTGTTACATCAAATTTTTATTTAGAGAATGATGGGAATTTTATAATTTTCCTTATATGAGGTGATCAAATTAGTCTTTTGCCTCCTCTAAAAAATATTTTTGCCCTCTACTTTTATCCTAATATATAAATTTTCCCCATCTTAAATAAAAACTGATTCCGCACCTAATTATACTCTTTTATATTCTCAAGTTATGCATGCTCCTAATAGAAACAATGAATCATATCAACACGAGATAATTATAAGCCTTTAGAACAAAGATTAACACATGTTCTTATAATTCAAATCAATTGTTGTCAAGTATAATAAATCTCAATTTTTTAAGGAAAATCTAAACTACATTTAATTCTTTGCTTTGGGAGATAAGCTTGAATGTGATCAGTATAGTACTCCTTTAACATATTACAAATCCCAAAGAGATATTTAGATCTCAACAACCAATTATAATGAAGATTATGAAACAAAAATCTATACTACGATTTATTAAAAAGTATATTAAATCTTCATCCAAATTTAGCTTAGGAATATTTTAAGTTAAAATTTTATTTATTTTTTTCAATGCCCAATAAATCTCAAATTTTGATCTCATTACATTTTATGAATTATTTTTAGATGGTATCTCTAAAAAAAAGTACACAATATATAATAGAGCATTAATTATTGGATGATAATTCTAAAAAATATATTCACTTAGATGGAACATGAATCCTTCAAAATACTAACCACTTCCTCCAAAGCCTTATAAGAAGACCCTCTTTCTCCATAGCCCTCGTCACTTCTTTTTTCATCTCTTGCATTCTGTGTCACATGGCCTTCCCTTCCTCCCCTACCATCAACTTCTGCACCAACTTTACCACCTCCTCCCTCCTCACCAGCCCATTCTCCTCCTCCCTCGCCCTCAATGCCACTTTCGCTCCTTCCACAAGCAAAATCGCATTCATCCTTTGCTCCGAGTGAAGCGGCCAAGCGATCATCGGCACACCATTCAGCTCTCTGTGAGTTCCACCCTGTCGACATGAATCCACCTGTCGAATGGTGACCCAATACATATAGTTGTGATGCCCATGACATAAGCATCATTCCCCTTTCCTTTGTCCTCTCCACAAATCCTCCAGGCAGAAATTTTGCAGGATCATCACCGCTTTGATTCGGGTCCAAAAAATTACCTCCTAGCCTAGTGTTTCTCCCCGCCCACACCACCCAAAGAAATCTCTTTCCACTCATCTCCAATCCAAGGGCAAGCTGCATGCTTGCTCTCATGATAAGTGTCCGCTACCAAAATAGATAAACACTCGACTCACTTTCGGTTCTTGATTCAACCACTCTATACATATATGTGATGGCTCTTCACAACTCATGTGTAATGGAGATCCTATAAGTACGATCATTAAACTTGAGGTTTCCCATCTTCCACTATAGACTTTAACACAACCATGAAGGGCTATGATGAGCCAATATTAATAACTACACTTTAACTAGGCAATCATCACCAATCAATATTCAAATTCTAGTATTTAATTTTGCATCATCATTAAAACACAACCATGCTAGGGCAGCGCACCTCTTGTATGTGCAATGAAGGCCACTAACCTAAGCAACCAGCCACCTTGATCGCCAGCCAACCCCATCCAGGAAAGTATGGTTGACCGTTGCAATAAGAACTCTATTTGTATATGGAATGATTGAAATCATTCATTACATGGCTTTTTTTAAAGCCATTTAGATTATCTAGAATGATTGAAATAATTAAGCATGGATTTTTAGATCTCTTCCATAGATATTAATGATAAAATTAGCTAAATGCAATATACGAAAGAATAAAAATATTAAAAATGATTTGTTATATTATAATTTAAAATAATAGTATCTTTTTATATTTATTTTCCAAAAGATTTAATAAGATTATTATCAATTTAATTTTTGAATTAATTTGACTTTGATTTAAGATGAAATCATTTGTTTTGAAATAAAATTAAATGATTATTTTGAAGTTTTTAAATGATTAGGAAAAGAGTTTTGTTCAATATAAATCTTTACATAAACTAATAAAAAATTTAAAAATATATAGTATATTAATTATATTAAAATATTAAACTAATAAATAAGCTCGGAGAACCTTATTTTGCAATTGATATCTCATCTTATAGTAATTAGAAAATTAGAAAAATCATTTCTTTCTAATATTGCAATTATATGTAAGAATATAAAGTCAAATTTGTGTTCTTATGAAAAAGGAGATTTACATTCATACCATACAATTCTTATGCTTTGCATATCTAATATTTAAACTTTAATTTCTACATATATAACATCTCAATCTTAAATAGTACATCAAAAATATCATCATCATTCTTTTTTTAAAGTGAAATACACATTTTCAAATATAAGAAAGTGTTGAATAAGTAAATATCAAATTTTGGATGTTAGATATATAAATGTATACCAATTGTGTGGTATGTATGTCAATCTTTTAAAAATTAAATTCTCTAATTATTACAGCCTTTGTGCATTTATATAAAATTATTTTTAATTTAATATTTTATACTGATTATGACATAAATATAATTATTATAAAAATACATAGTTTGTAAATTAAATTAGATACTAGATTAATTTGATGGATGTTTTTCTATTATTTTCAAACATTAAATAAAAAATATATTTAAATTTTAACGTTCCTTTTTGAAATTAAACTTTTTTACTATTTTGATATTTTGAAAAAAAAAAAATTTGACACATCTACGATTGTAAGGTTTTAATCAACTGGAGATAAAGAAACGCCCTCATGACTTAATGATTTCATATAAGACAATCTACACAATGTTTTTATGAGGAGCTATCAAAATCAAGTTTGTATGGCATGGATGCCAATCTTAATTGCATTTGAAAAAGTGATTATGATGGTGGATGTCTTTGGATGAGATTTAAAGATAAAAACTATGGATCTATAGCATATTCTTTGGAGATGGAATCATTAGTGCTTTTAGGAGAACATTAAGAGATTTAGTATGATACAATGGTTAAAGTATTAAAAGTATACCAAATTGAGCTAATTATGGCTTATTTAGACTATCTTTTTAGCAAAAGAGTTAAAGATGAACAAAATGGCTATAAATAATTATGAGTCATTAATTTAAAATTTGTTCTAATGGTCTAGAATAAATGATTAAATTTGATGAAATTTATGTAGGTATCAAGGGATAGAAAACAATACTAGGCTTTAAACTTGTCTAATTTGAATGAGAGCTTTGTATGAACTTTTAGAATAAATGTGAGACTTGAGATGCATGATGACTGACTTTAAAGACTACTAAAGATGTAAAAATAGGTGTAAATAAGTTAAGAGCAATAGATTAATGGTACATTTGAGATAACTTTATGTTTGCTTTACTTTTCAAAAAGCAATCACTTAAGCATTTGGTTAGTAGCTTTTGAGAACTAAAGTTGTTAAAGTATTGTGGTTGCCAAAAAAGCTATTGTCTGACTTTTTTAAAAAAAATATTTTTGACACCAACAATAATTTTCTAAAATTGTTATCTTCACAATAGCTTCACAGCCATATTTACAAAAAAAAATAAAAATAAAATTTAAAAACAAACTCAAGAGAATATAAAACATATAATAATTAACTTTTCTCACCAAACAAATGATAACCTTAAGTCATCAAACACAAAATTAAAAATAATACTTTAAAACATTTTATTAAATAATTAAAGTTATAGTATCTCAACCCATATTTATAGGCATTATAAGACTTTATAAAACTTTAAAAAAATAGAGAGAAAAAAAGAAGAAAAAAAGGGTTGATAGCCATTAATTAATGATGAGTCCCAACCAGTCAATTTTAATATCTTTTTATGTAAAAGCAGAGGAGACAAACTTCTGATTGAGAAATAAAAATATAAAAATATTAAAACATAAATTATATTATAAATATTTTAAATTATGTGCTCTTTATTGGGTTTTTGTTTGGTTTCTTTTAATTGGACTTATTCTTTGATTATTTTTTTCTTGAGTTTTAGCATTGCTTTTTTATATCTATATAATGTGTTATATCAAGTTCCTATTTAGAGAATGACCTTCCTTCATCCACCATAAACCTAAAAACATCCATGAAGGGCTGCAATGAGCCAATGATAATAATCACACCTTAGCTAGGCAATCATCGCTAACCATTATTAATCTTCTAGTATTTAATTTTGCATCATCATTAATTATCTTCTAGGATAGCATTTTAGTCTTAATATTTAGTCGAGTAATTATATAAGTTTGTAAAATTAATAGATCATTATGAATCCTTTATTTATAATTTCACAATACTAATTACCTACTTATTAATTTCGTAAAAGATAAATTGCTTTGGATGGTTAAGTCGATGTCTTATTTATTAACTTGAAATGTACTTATCAAACTCATAGTTATTGGCCCTTCCTAATTTCACACTTTCTTTTATTCGAAATGAATGCTTTGAGCACTATCATAGAAGCAATCCTCACTCAAGAAAAAAATCATTGCTTTCTTCAACAAGATGCAAAAGCTATACATGCAATAGGTTTTAATTTATGCTTATAAACTTTTTGCTATAATCATATTAATTTACAAACGATGTCAATATTTTATTAGGCACAAATTTTATCATCAAGATTGACTAATATAGTATATGTTAAATAATAAATTAAACTATTCAAACTCTAATGTATCAGAGATTTTTAGTTAAATTATTTGGCTTTGATTAAATTATAGAATATAACTAAAGTTTCTCTAATAAAATTAGTAATGCCTTGTCGCACATTAATGAAGATGCTTTTTTTTCTCTTATAAACTACTTAATTAAAAATCCATTTGCATCTCAAAGCCATTATGCATGCTACTACCATAGATTCGACAATGTAAATTGCTTATCTAACTCATGATAAGTTTTAATAAGTTTTCTACCTACACATATAAAGATGGTATTTTATTATTATTTTATTTAATGAAAAAGTTATGATATCTTTACAACAACATAAGTGTGAAGGGGCGTTTTAAAAGTATGCTAAACCCCTTCACTTAATTAACTCTTAATTGTGAGCCAAATTGCATTAGGCCTTTTCATTACTAGGTGCATTACAAATTTACATACCTTGTGGGTTTTATGTCATCTCATTGGCTCATAATTACTTAGTTAATTAATTTTCCTAAGGTGGTGTAGGCAAGGGTTAATCCAGCCACTTAATATATACCTTAACCTAATCAATGCTTAAAAATATATTTAATTATCTAAAAATTAAACTAAAATACAAAACATATGTGGGAATGGGTTAGGAACAACAAACTCATCTCACCTTTGCAAAATTAAATCAAACATCGAACAAACAAAGTTTTCCTATTCAAAGTTTTCTTATTCTTTAAGAATGTCTTTAGGAATTAAGTAAAGTGAGTTTGCTTACATTGATTACATTGCTTTAGATCTTTCCCAACATGTTAAATTATATGCCATGTGATTTATGCATCCATGCTTTCATGTTTTCAAAGTTTTAAAATGAAATTATTTAGTTATGTCAAATGTGCATGTGCTGGCTAAAGTAAATATGAATGGCTATTATCACTACTAAATCTAAAGTATTTTCAAAACCTATAAATGAAACATCAAATATGAAAGTGTGCTATTCTTATATCCTAATTTTAAGCTTGCATGTGATGAAATTATAAGCCATGTTTAGTATAGCCTTTCTTTCTTTTCTTATGTTAGCATAGCTTTGAATAAGGATTGGTAAGATGTAGGGTTCATTTAAAAAGAACCCAACACTTAGTTCTATACCTTATTCATCCCTATGCCATCATCTAAAGGATTGCCATACTTGCATGAATAAATTGCATAAACAAAAATGAAATTATTAAACAATTTTTGCATATTCCTTCTTCATTTCATATCTTTTATATGCATGGTAGTACTTAAGGAAAGTGGTATATTAGTCTGGAAAATAGTGAGGTTGCGAGGCTTTAAGTAGTCCTCAGTAGGTATTGTACCTTAAACCTCTGGTTAACAATGACGCTGTACTCACTTATGCCTTTCTTACTTTCATGCATGTATGTGAAATTTTGGATAAGAAAAATCTTTTCTACATAAGAAAGTTCATGCATCTAAAACTTCTAAATTTTCTTAAATGAATTACTTAACATGCATCAAAAAGTGTGTTAACTATTCTCATTTGCATGTATAGATATGCCTAGGGACCATCCATAAGCATGTTATATGTGTTAGGAAAGAAATGAAGTAATGTGTGTTGCGTGAATTCTGATTCATTTTTCTTAATCTTCAAATGCCTTTCTTTTTGGATAGGTTTGTTTAGGATTTATCCAAACTTAAGATTAATGTAAATATTTAATCAAAATATTCACCTAAATGAAATTAAAAATGTGAACTTACCTTAGAAATTACTTATGGATTAGGGAAGGAAAGAAAAGCGAGTAATTAATTATAGGTTTAAACAAATTAAAACATGTAATAAAAATAACCCAAAATAAACAACTTGAAAGAAACCTTCCTCTAAGTTGAACATCTTTCACACTTAGAAAACTCAAACCTAAACTCTAAGCTAAGCATACCACACAAACCTTCAAAGCACATACATTAGCCAGACACTTCGCTCTAAGTTAGGTCGGTGCATGGTTTGATGTTATGTTATATTTTGTGATGAATGTATTAGATTAGATGTCAGGGTGTATGCTCATAGAATGAATGGTAGGACGTGCTTAGTCTAACTATTCTTTCATGCAGAGGATCTTCCTAAAGGGGTGATATCATAAATAAAAATATAAATGCTTCTTGCTTGCACGTGCTTATACCCCTTTGCATAATCCATAGGCCAGGTGGACTTAGTCACCCATGTGTGGGGTGATAAGTCCAACATACATGCTTGGGATTTGTGTGGTGTGATTCGACTAACCTTTGTTTTGCAGGTGTTAGTTAGATTTATACATTTCTTTTTCATGAAAAATTTGTATATTTAGGATTTGGAATGATTTGTTATTTGGGATTAGGATGAGCATTGGTCATAAGATCCCAACTCATGTACCATGTGAAGCCTTGTAGCATCCACCATTCAACCATCCAAAGGAAGATCCAAAGAAGAAAAGAAGAAAAAAAAATCAAGAAAGAAGAAAAAAAGAAAGAAGAATAGAGCTTGAAGACCCCCATAACAATGAATTCCTTTGCTTAAATTATAATTTAATTCATTTGTAATCTGGATTGTAAAAGGGTAGAGCTCAGCTACCCACATTTGATATTTTCAGGTTTGTGCGGTGGTGCCCGACCACAAATGATCATTTATTCTTTTTGTGCTAGTTTTATAAATTTGATGGTGTTTGTTTAACTTGTGCATTAAGTGGTATGTTTTTCCTAGTTTCTTTCTTGCTTTATGTATGGCTCTTTAGGGAAAAATAAATCTTTTATCCAACTTAATAATTCAAACTAAAACCAAACAACTCATAATCTCATCTAAAGATTAGGATTAAAATCACGATAAAAGAAATAGAAATCCCTTAGCGGGATGAGCTTTTCTTTATAATATCATACACAAATGCATCTTATTTCACTCTTGAATGTAGGGCTTCCATCTTTGCTAGAGAACCCGGCTTAAGCTTTGAGGGCCGTCGTGGAATCTCACCTCCTAAACTTCTCACTGATTTTGGCCAATAATCTACTTTCGCATGCATTTGTCATAAAAATCCTATTAACCTGAGTCAAATTGATTGTCCAAAAAAATGAAAATAAAATGAAATTTGAAATGTATTAGATTTAGGTCATTTGAAGCATGTCCCTTTATATGATTTAGTCTCTTTAGGGAGTAAGTTTAAGGACTTAGTCTCTTTCTGAGTAAAATTAGCCTAGCTATCTTGCATAAGAATAAAGACTTGCCTACATGTATTTAAAATTATAAGATGAGTTAGTTGGCAGCCACTCCTAGGCGGTTGTAAGTCCAAGCTGTCAGGTGGTTTGTCCTCTCTTTTGGAGACAAACCAATTACCCATCTTTTCCTTAGATTTAGGTTGTATTTCTGGCCCTCACCGAAGCTCCCTAGATTTAGATTATGAGGTTGCTTCTCTCTTTGTGGGCCATAAGCATAATTCCTCACCTCTTAGGCATTTCCTTAATCTTTTGTTAAGGAATCTTAAGTCCTAAAATTCTAATGAAAAAATATAACTCAAACAAACTAAATCAATTTCTAAAATGTAAAGCCCAATTTTAGGATAGTTTGAGATGCTCGCTAGGTTTTCTAGCATCGTGAGCATCTCCTACTTATTCCCATTTTAGCTTCGATAATAACTCCCTCTTTTGAACAATCACATTTGATCTTCAAATACAAACCAATCGATTGATAATCCTTCCTATTGAAATCATCAAAGACAACGATCATTTATCTTAATCGAGAGTTTTCCTAAAGGATCCTATCCTTTAGGATGTAATTAACAATGGGGGTTTGCCCCTGTAGGGAACTTAATGAACCTGATTTAAAATAAACCATGTTTTACTTTTCTATATAGGGAAAGAATCTTTATATGCACATCATCCTTAGAGTCCTTATTTAGGTGATTAGTTCCATTAAAGGGTAGTGACTTATGTCTTTCGAGATAGTACACTATACCTTGATGACGTATCAATCAATAAATACATCACATTCTGCATGGTATGTTACCAAGATAAATTTTCACAAATATAATTTTGGCTCTCCTTTCACCACAGATTTGAAGGCGACTCTTTCTATGTGTGTGGGAATTTTTCTCCACACCACTATATTTCATTTCCCCATAATAGAGTTAGGTCGAGCTTTGAGCCTGCGCTAGAGCACTCTAGATTTAGGTTCTGATGCGGTTTGCTTCTCTTTTGCTATGAGTATAAGTCCTTACTTCTTAGGTGTTTTCATAATCTTGTGTTGTTGGACTATAAGCTCTAGCATTCTAAGATTCCAACTTAAATAAAAGTGCATTATCTTATTTAAAAATATAAATCCTCACTGTAGGCTAGATTGAAGCACTCACTAGGCTTCCTAATATCATGGGTGCTTCCTACATATTTTCTTTTAGAACCTATAAATAAGTCTTTCTATTTGAACTTTCTCACTTAATTTTTAGAAAATACATAATCCTTTGATAGTCTAGCTTTAAAGTCTTTGAAGATACTTATTGACTACTTTAATCGAGAGTGCTCTTACAAAATTCTCGTTTCCTAAGATCTACTTAACTATAGAAGCTCACTTCCATACGGAACTAAAGAACCGAACATAAAATAAATCTTGCTTTACTTCTCCATGTAAAGTTGGAGAAAGATCTCTAGTATATACATAGACCAAACTACCTTAGGAGACTATATTAAGTGATTAAGTCCATTGTATGGTGATGTTTTTACCTCCCGAGATAGCACAATATACCTTAATGTCATTCCCGATCGCTTCAATAAGTACTCCCTAAAATTTGTGTTGTATCTCTATGACTCCAAATTAAAATACCACAATTAAATAGTTAGAATAGTTACTGGACTTCTCAGCATCTAAGAGAATTTCAAACTTATTTCCCAACTAGATTCCATTAAGAACTCTTCAAAATTGAGTCCTCCCACTTGATTTCCAAAATTATCAAACATTTAATATCAAGGTTTAAAATCCATTGTGATGTCAATCAATCACTTTAATTGAGAGTATTCTTAGAAGATTTATGTCTCCAAAGATGTAATTAACTATAGAAGCTTGTCCCTATAGAAAATTTAAGGATACGGTTTAAAATAAATTCTACTTTACTTCATCCATGTGAAGTAAGTGAAATATTTCTGGTATACATAGAGTCATCAGCCTTATGAGTCCTTATTAGGTGATTGAGTCCATTATATGGTGATATGTATATCTTTTGAGATAATATATCATTTTTTGATGTAAACTCGATCATTTCAAATAAGTACCCCCAATGATTTGTATGGTGTCCCTATGAACACTCAAAATATAAACACCACTACACCCTCTTCTCTCAACTAGTGTATTTGCTCAAAACATTTATCAAAAGGATTTTAGACCTTTCTTCTCTCACTCTTCTCTTTCACACTTCTAATTATATTTTGAGCTTTAATAAGTGTGTTCAAGAGCTTTTTAGTCCTAACATTAAATCGTCTCTATGAATTGCATGTATTGTTAAGGAGTGGAGACTGCAAGTTATAATAGGATATTATCAAGAAAAAAAATAGAAAGAAAATAAGTAGTATTTAGAACTTTGTATCAAGCTTATGTAAGCGACAAGACTCTTTTCAGCTAATTCCTCTCATGTGTACAAAGTAAAGTAATTTATAATTTTTAAGGTGTTGTTTTAATTTTTTTAGTTGTTGCATATATTGATTCTCTTAATTATATATTATATTTTTCTCATCATAACACTCTATTTTGATTATAAATACTAATACTTTAGGATTATTTGATTCTTTAAATGGTATCATAAACTTTTTTTGTTGTACTTTGAAGTTCTTGATTTAAGAATACTGTGATTTTCTTAAAGAAGCAAAAAAAAGTAAAAGAAGAATTATTGTCAGTTTAATTGGCTATAATTTGTTCAATTGGCTATTATTGTAAACTAAAATAGTGACTATTTTTGCTTATTTTCTTAAATTGATTATTTTGTTTTTAAGTTTTATTTTTATTTTTTTAAATAATAAATATTATTTTTATGAAAAATTAAATAAATATATTTTTATGTGTTCACTTAAAATGCTTTAGCTTGAAGGATTACTTATGATAATAGATTGTAAAACCAAACGACAATCTTAAGTATGTTTTTTTTAAAAAAAAATTAATATATTAAAATTTTGGATATGTAATCGATAAATAATTTCGAGAGAGATAAATTTTGTTTTTGTTAAAAGAAATTTGATGCTTCCCTCATTACTATATTTTGTTGATGTTGTTTACATAATTTTTAAATAAAAAAAAGTATCATGAAATTATTAAAATTAAATTTATTATTAAGTTTATGTGGTATGTATGAAAAAAATAATGCACTTTTGATGTATTTGGATTTACTTTATAAAACATTTATTTTAACTACAAATTTATTAAAACTAGATTTTGAATTTTAGAAGTTACATGATTCAAATATTGCATGAAGATTTATATTTAATTAAATAAATTTCTTAGGGGCCGAACTAAAGTCTTTTTTGAGGATGTGCAAACTTATAATATAAATAAAATAATATAAAATTAATAATATAAATTTCCAAAATAACGTTTTGGATTTCAATATGATCAATGATTTAATATAAGCTTTACAATTTATTTATATTTTTTTTATAAATGTAGTATAACACATCATTCTCAATATAAAGTATAGATATTTCATTGCCAACTTTTACTTATTCTACTATGTAATCAAAGTTTGACAATTTTCATTTTAGAAAATATTCTTTCAACTATAACAATAATAATTAACAAAGTTAATACAAAAGCAATAAACTTATAAATTATGGAGATAAACATCATCGTTCATTATCATAATATGATGTTTTCTTTTCCCTGTTATACCATTTATATTGCTATCGGATAACAAAAGACAAAACAATAAGAGAGCGCAACGTGGCATCCTAAGAATGGATGAGATGCCACACAAGAGACAAAGTAGCACCGCGCAACTTCATCACTCTCCCCACCTGAGGATCTTTAGAAACTACCTCCGTCTCCTCCACTTGCCCATGATAAAGAACCATTAGATCTTTTCGCTTCTCCTTCCTTCCTCCTCGGTTCCTCCTCGCTTGATGCCATTGCCATCTTTCCGCTTCACACTCGCTCTTTGTCTCCTCTGAGTCGCTAGTTTTCTCTGTTTGCACTCCACCACTTTTTAGTGCTTCTCCTTCTTCCATTCGATGACTTCTTTTCCTTTAGTGTAATCGAGCATTGCGAGTCATACAAAATAATAAATAGTACATGAAAATAATCATTTTGATATGATTCCATATCCCCAATCCAACAACAGAAACAAAAGAAATAGAAGAAGGCCGGATTGGCTAAAGGATTTCACAAGTATGGAGAAAATACAACATCAGAATAAATTACGAGAGAGGAATAAAGAAAATAAATAAATAAAATTATTATAAAACCTTGACCAAGAACCGACAGAGAAAATACACGACCAGATACAGAAATTAGTTACAAGAGGCATAGAAGATAGCTATCTAAGAAGAACATCAGAAAACTATAAATAGGGATGAGAAAAGCAAACAGAGGATCGAAAAATTATCTCAAGAAACTCCTCCTCCTCTGTCTCAAGTCTTCTTCTTCCTCCTCTGAGCATTTCCCACGGTGGACATAGCCGGAATCCTCCCTTAAGACCGGTGAAGCACCGACTCTCTCTCCTAGATCCATCTTTCTCCGAGCTCTCCCTCACGGATCCCAGGAACTTCGATGAATGGCTAGCGCACGTTTTCCAATTCTTCTCGTAAGCTTCATCAAAGCAGATCAGATCAGATCGCCGCTTTCGGGGTCATCTACCCTCAACCATCCGTCGACATAATCCTAACTCCATTAACACATCAGCGTGATCAAGTAACACATCCAAGGGCCACGAGAAGGAATCAATCATCACGGCTCTCAAGCTCGATAGACACTCGATCCGGTGATCGGATCCAACGGCCAAGTTACAACACGCTATATCCAACGCGTCGATCCGAGTTATTCCCAGTTATTAGTAACTTCGGGTTCCAATACTCGTGAGTCAACTCATCGAGCCTCTCAAACCGCGGACCAATTGACATAGACGAACCCCTCTCTCCAAATTGATACTGAAATTAAGATCATATTATTGGTGCTCTTGTTGACTACATCACTCAATACAAATGGCAGAAGGCACAAGACACACAGCAAAGACCATAGATGAGTGCATAGGAAGACTGAATAAAATAGATGAACAGATGTCTTCAATAACTATGATACTAAATGAAGTCTCAAGAAGACTATCAGCTATTGAAGAAAAATTAGAAAGCAATCATCAAGAACAACAACAATCACAGGTATGTACCCCTCCTCATACTGAAATTTCCTTTCCCACTAGACAACAACCACCACACAACAATAGACACACGTGAAAGTTGATATGCCAAGATTTAATGGAGACAATCCTAGAGGTTGGCTGTTTAAAGCAGACCAATTCTTTCAATACTATAGCCTATCTGAAGATCAGAAGTTCTTAATTACATCGTATACATGGATGGACGACATTAAAGTATCGTGGATGCATCTTAATAAACAACTTCACTCATGGACACAATTTAAAGAACAAGTTATTCGGATTTGGCCCATCCTTGAGATTTAAGGGGTGAACTTGCTAAATTACAATGAAATCTATAGAACAATTTTATGATGAGTTTGAGGAATTGGCAAATCAGATATCAGGAATTCCACCTGAATTCTTACAGAGCTGTTTTGAATCTGGTTTAAGGCATGATATTAAAAGGGAAGTAAGAGCATTGCAGCCTAGTTCCCTACAGCAAGCCTTCCAGTTAGCTAAACTGATGGAGGACAGGCTAGCTGATGAATTTACAATGCCAAGAAACTACAGAGCAAATCAAGCCCAACAGAATAAACAAACACAAAGCTATCAACCACCTTTACTGCCAACACTTCCAGCAATCAATCAAAGAAATGTGATGCTCAATAAACAAAATATCCCCATCCAAAAACTGACTCCAACACAATTAGAAGAAAGAAGAAAGAAAGGATTATGCTTTAGTTGTGATGATAAATATCACAGAGGACACATTTGCAAATCAAAAATGTTTACTCTAATGGTGATCAATGAGGATCAAGAGCAATATTTACAGCAAGAAATTGAATCTGAATTGCAAAATTTACAAGAAGAATTTTGAAATCAACCTCAATGCATTTACAGGTCAGTCTAATCCTAGAACCTTAAGATTACAAGGTTTGATTGGTAATAAAAAAGTATAAGTTTTGATTGACAGTGGATCCACCCACAATTTCATTCAATCAAAATTAGCAAAATTTATTGATTTCAAAGTAATTCCAAATCGGTCTTTCAAGTGTTTAGTGGGCAATGGGGAAACTTTAAAATGTTCAGGCATATGTTCTAATCTCCCTATTCAACTACAATGCAATACTTTTATTACTGATTGCTATCTGTTACCCATGCAAGGAGCAGATATAGTTTTGGGTGTTCAATGGTTAGAACAATTGGGTGAATGTACAATTGATTACAAGAAGCTGACAATGAAATTCTACTTTAATGAGATTAGTGCATGAGGAAATCTGACATCAACGGTGGGCAATTTCTTTTCATCAGTTCACTAAGTTACAGCAACAGAAAGAAATACTATCTTGCTTCTAGATGAGTCAAATAACAGAGGAAACAGACTCCTCTATAATAGAATTCAATAAATTGCCTGCAAGAATATCAAGAATATTAAGCACTTACCAGGAGTTATTTCAAAGCCCAACAGGCTTACCTCCAAGAAGGAATATAGACCATCGATCCATCTACCACGGAACTCGTGTGAGAGTTAAAATTACGGTATCCACATTTCCAAAAAAATGAAATTGAAAGGTTAATCAAAGAAACGTTGGAAAGTGGCATAATCATAGAAAGTATCAGCCCTTTCTCTTCCCCAGCATTATTAATCAAAAAGAAGGATGGCACCTGGAGGTTTTGTGTAGACTACAGAGCCCTCAATAAAGTCAATATACTTGATAGATTTCTTATTCCAACTCCTGAAGAACTCATGGATGAATTATATGGAGCTACCTTGTTTTCTAAACTGGACCTAAGGTCAGGTTATCACCAGATAAGAATGGCAAAGGAAGATATTTATAAAACAACTTTTAGAACTCATGAAGGACACTATGAGTTTCTAGCTATGCATTTTGGACTCACAAATGCCCCATCAACATTTCAAGCCTTGATGAATACAGTCCTTAAACCATTCCTAAGAAAGTTTGTCTTAGTATTTTTGATGATATTCTCATATACTGTAAGACCTTGGACTTACACCAATATCATCTCCATAAAGTGCTGAAACTACTCAAACAGCATTCAATGTTTATTAAACCTTCCAAATGCTCATTTGTACAAGATAAAATTGAGTATTTAGGTCATATTTTATCTGCACAAGGCATAGAAGTGGATTCCAAAAAGATTCAAGCAGTGCAAGCATGGCTGTTACCTACTTCAGTCAAAGAATTGAGAGGTTTTTTGGGTTTAACTGACTATTACAGAAAATTTGTCAAAAATTATGCAACAATTGCTTCTCCCCTAACTTCTATGTTAGCCAAGCACAGTTTCCTTTGGACGGAAAGAATAGCTTTTATCAAATTAAAACAAGCAATGACAACCGGTGTTAGCATATCCAAACTTTGATCACCCTTTATCATTGAAACAGATGCATCCGTGCAAAGAATGTTCTCATACAACACATCATCCTATTACTTGTAGCAACTTTCACCACTTACAGAAAGCATCAACATATGCAAGAGAATTGTATGCTATAAGCAAAGCAGGTTGCAAGATGGAGACAATACTTGGGCAATAAATTTACTATCGAATCGATCAAAAAGTATAAGAGAACTAATGCGACAAATAATTCAAACACACGAGCGACAAAGGTTTTGATCAAATTACTGGATATGATTATACTATTGAATATAAACCAAGCATTACAAACAAAGCAGCTGATGCACTGTCTAGAAAAATATTTAAAACAGAAGACAGCTCTACTGAGGATCAAATAGAATCCTTAATATCATTCAACCTATCAATATATACTCAACAATTCAATAGTCTTATGCAACAAATCACAGAGGAGACAAAAGCTAGTAGGGAATTACAAGAATTACACAAGAAAATTTTTGATAATCTAGAATTATTCCCTAAATACAGAATTGTAAAAGGGCTAATTCAATTCAAAGATAGAATTGTCATAGCAAAAGATTCAGAACTCAAAAACAAGATCATAAGAGAGCTACATTCAACACCAATAGGAGGGCATGGAGGCATCCAGAAGACTCTGACCAGAATTACTCAACAATTCTACTGGAAACAGATGAAAATGGAAATTAAATATTTTGTATCAACCTGCCCTATTTGTTAACAAGTCAAATATGATACACAGAGGCCAGCAGGGTTACTACAGCCATTACCCATACCACAAGACATATGGGAGGAGGTATCAATGGATTTCATTACTAGTTTACCCAAGTCTCATAATAAAACAACCATACTAGTAGTGGTGGATAGACTATCAAAATATGCTCATTTTTCAGCCCTACCAAACAATTTTTCTGCAGTTTATATAGCTCAGATCTTTATCACAGACATTGTTAAGCTCCATGGTATTCCACAAGGAATAGTATCAGACAGAGACCCATTGTTTATGAGCAATTTCTGGCAAGAATTGTTCAGATTAAGTGGGACTACTTTAAAACATAGCGGTACCATCCTACAGATGGACAAACAGAGGTAACTAGAATCCTAGAACAATATCTAAGAGCTTTGTTTTGGACACACCTAAGGTATGGTTACAATTCATACCATGAAATTCTCATATAATACTTCAATCAACACATCAACAAAGAAGACCCTTTTCAAATTGTATATGGCTTCCCCTCACGTAATACCTCACAATGAAATGACAACATCCAACACAGAAGTGGAAAGGCTGTTACAACATAGGGACTAGATGCTACAGCAAATGAAAACCAATCTACAACAAGCACAAAACAGAATGAAACAAATGGCTGATAAGCATAGAAGAGAGCTTCAATTAAAAGTCAATGACTTAGTATTAGTCAAGATACAATCCTATAGGCAGACTTGATGGCGGAATCAATACACCAAATTACAAAGGAGATATTATGGGCCTTTTAAAGTACTACGAGAAAATAGGACACGAGGCTTATAAATTGAATTACACAAAATACATAATGTATTTCATATATCATTAAAACCATGAAAGATTCTAATATACATCGACACAATTATCAACCCACTTAGAAGGACAAATGCTTATTAAACCTATCAAAGTTGGACCACGAGCTATCTTAAAGATCCGATCAAAGAAGTCCCATCTATGGGAATCTAAATAATATCTCTTGGGTAAGAGAAAGAAATGCAAGAAGTTTTTTGATTTTGACCGAGGACAAGGTCAATGTAGGGGTGTAATGATATGATTCTATATCCCCAATCCAACAAATAAAGAAATAGAAGAAATTTGGATTGTAAAGATTTCACAAGTATGGAGAAAATATAACATCAAACAGAATAAATCATGAGAGGAATAAAGAAAATAAATAAATAAAATTATTATAAAACCTTGACCAAGAACCAGAAAATACACATACGAATGTTACAAGAGGCATAGAAGATAGTATAGAAGAACATCTATAAATAGGGATGAGAAAAGCAACAGAGGTTGAAAAATTATCTCAAGAAACTCCTCCTCCTCTGTCTCAAGTCTTCTTCTTCCTCCTCTGAGCATTTCCCACGGTGGACATAGCCGGAATCCTCCCTTAAGACCGGTGAAGCACCGACTCTCTCTCCCTCTAGATCCATCTTTCTCCAAAGCTCTCCCTCTGGATCCCAAGGAACTTGAATGAAGAATGACTGCTAGCCCTAGCACATCGTTTCCAATTTGAAACGAGTGGCTTCTCCATAAGCTTCATCAAGCGTAGATCGATCCATACGCTCTACGATCGGTCATCTACCCTCGCTTCATCACCGGCTTACACGTAATCCACTAACTCCATTAACATCAACTGTGATCAAGTAACACATCCATGGCCACGAGAATCAATCATCCGATCAGCTCAAGCTCGATAGACACTTTCGATCCGGTGATCATCAACCAAGTTACAACCGCTAATCCAGCGTCTGATCGCATCAAGTTATTCCCAAATTATTAGTAACTTTTTCCAATACCTGAGTCAACTCATCGAGCTTTCACTAACCAAATCAATTGACATAGACCTCTCTCAGCCAAATTTCTATTAAGATCGTATTACATTTCCATCAAAATCAAAAGCGCAAAATATATTTCACGGACAACATAAAATGCTGCAATTCATTTCGTTAGAAGAAAAATATGAAAGACTAAAAATTAAAATTCACCCTAAATTATATACTTGGACAACTGATCAAGAGCTACAAGCTCAAGTGTACAAAAATCACTTGAATATAATCCAGGACAAAATATAATTTTCCTTCATAAAGCCAAGAAGGATCACTTGGATATAAACATGTCACACAAAAAATAACTCAATATTAATTTCAAGAAAATGATTATTAAGTGGGAATTTGGGATCAATTTTATTTTTTGTTTTTTTGTTTTTTATGTTTTAAAATATGTTTGTTTAGTATTTTAGAGTTTTAAAATAAATAATGTTACAATCAAATTTATTTTTAAGCAAAATATAAACAAAAGAAAACATAAATAAAAAATAAAAAATAAAAAACAAAAGTGGTCCCAAATAGTTATTAATCTATCTTTGAACAACTAATCTTTCATTTATGTGTCAAGAGATTCATTTGTAATGATGGAAATAAAAAATCATTAATAGTTATGATAAAAGTAAGATCTTAATAATTATTATATAATAACTTTTTTTGAACCTTTAGTGAAATAAACTTCAATTTTGTATTTGTATTTGTATTTGTAAATATAAATTTTTTATTTCTTTAATAATTTATCTTATTTAGATAATTTAAATAATTTTCAAACATAATCTTATTTTAGTTTACGTTATTGAGTTAGCACTTTTTCTCCGCTTATCATTTTTCAAAATATTATATTAACATACAATAACAAGTAAAAGCATGTATGCAATTCACATTCTTGTAATCTTTTTTTATTTTGATGCTAATCACATAATTATTAAATTAATAACTAAGTACATTAACATAATTTAATTAAATATACATAACCATAAATATAAAAATATCCTTCTAATATACTTAATTCATAAATGCAATATCATTCAACTTTATACGAATATTTCTTTATACAATTTGGTGGGGACCGCACGAATGTGAATTCCCCTAGAAACAAATTATAGGGCACCCTCTCCTTTTTGTGGAGACATTAGGGTAGCGCACCTTCATAGGCATGACCCCATTGATGTATTAACCCCATTCAAGTAAATATGCCTAAACTCTCTAAATCTAATCTAAAACTAAATCTAAATTTAAATCCCAATCTTAATCTTAATCTTAATCTCTATGCCATACCTATACCCCTATACCTAAATATGCTTTAATTTTTAGAATGCTATTTGTAGAACAGTGGTAGCTTCCTTTATTTCAGTTAACAATGTGGGACTAAGAAGAAGTTGGCAATGACTATCTATACTCCATTTATAAAAATATATAAATAAATTGTAAAGCTTCCTTTAGTTCAGTGCTGCTCTCGCTGTCCTTGCCCTGTGGCATCTCTATCCATTCTTAGGATGCCACATGTCCCATATTGGCGCGCTCTCTCTTGTTGTTTTGTCTTTTTATTATCTGATAGCAATATAAATGGTATAATAGGGAAAGAAAATATAATATTTTGATAAAGAAGGATGATGTGTATCTCATAATTTTATAAGTTTATTGCTTTTGTATTAATTTTGTTAATTATTGTTGTTATAGTTGAAAGAATATTTTCTAAAATGAAAATTTCCAAACTTTGATTACATAGTAGAATAAGTAAAAGTTGG
Organism: Cymbidium sinense; assembly: GCA_021442155.1. Taxonomy (NCBI): domain Eukaryota; kingdom Viridiplantae; phylum Streptophyta; class Magnoliopsida; order Asparagales; family Orchidaceae; genus Cymbidium; species Cymbidium sinense. The sequence goes on from CM038219.1 coordinate 34,820,864, forward strand.
CAATGAAATATCTATACTTTATATTGAGAATGATGTGTTATACTCCATTTATAAAAAAAATATGAATAAATTGTAAAGCTTAAATTAAATCATTGATCATATTGAAATCCAAAACGTTATTTTGGAAATTTATATTATTCTTTTTATATTATTTTATTTATATTATAAGTTTGCACATCCTCAAAAAAGAGTTTAGTTCATTTTAAGAAATTTATTTAATTAAATATAAATCTTCATGCAATATTTGAATTATGTAACTTCAAAAATTCAAAATCCAGTTTTAATAAATTTGTAGTTAAAATACATGTTTTATAAAGTAAATCCAAATACATCAAAAGTGTATTGTTTTTTCATACATACCACATAAACTTAATAATAAATTTAGTTTTAATAATTTCATATATACTTTTTTTTATGTAAAAATTATGTAAACAACATCAACAAAATATAGTAATGAGGGAAGCATCAAATTTCTTTTAACAAAAACAAAATTTATCTCTCTAGAAATTATTTATCGATTACATATCCAAAATTTTAATATATTAACTTTTTTTAAAAAAAAAACATACTTAAGATTGTCGTTTGGTTTTACAATCTATTATCATAATTAATCCTTCAACCTAAAGCATTTTAAGTGAACACATAAAATATATTTATTTAATTTTTCATAAAATAATTTTTATTATTTAAATAAATAAAAATAAAACTTAAAACAAAATAATCAATTTAAGAAAATAAGCAAAATAGTCACTATTTTAGTCAATAATAATTAAACTAACAATAATTCTTCTTTTACTTTTTTATGTGTACATTTTTTGCTTCTTTAAAAAAATCACAGTATTCTTAAATCAAGAACTTCAAAGTACAACCAAAAAATTTAAGGATTGTGATAATTAATTTTAGTTATAAAAAAAATTAATGTTGAATGACTCTAAAAGTATTATTTCTTTTTTAGATGCTCTAACATTATTCACAATTCTTGAAGTAATCTTAAATAGATGTTACATTTAGCATTAAATTTGTATTATAGCTATTAAACGTAGTTTGAGTTGATTAGTAAAATATGAATATAAAATGCTTAAGAATTTTCTTTCTTAATGAAGGCATTCAATCCATGAAACACTTATGTATATTAGATGCCCTATCATGACTATTTTCACAAATCTTATTCAATCTTAATAAATATTTGGACATAATAGACACAACAATTTCTTTTTATGTAAATATAGTGGTAGAAGAAGTATGTTTAACCCTAATATTTCTCAATAATTTATCCTTGTTATTAACATATCTTAGTGCAACAACTTATTGCTCTTTCATTTATGTGTTAAGTGATTCATTTGTAATAATGGAAAATTAAAAATCATTAATATTAGTTATGATAAAAAGTAAGGTCTTAATAATTATTATATAATAATATTTTTGTTTGAACTTTAGTGAAATAAACTTCAATTTTGTATTTATATTTGCAAATATAACTTTTTTTCTTTATTATGATCAGATAAAGAAGAAATAACTCCAAGTAATTCATATAATTACTTGATTTAGAAGACTCATTATGACCACGAAATGATAAGAAATGATAGTCCTTGTCATATAAGAAATCAAACACATTCAATGGATGCAATCAACATGATATAATAATCTTTTTTATTTTTTTTCTTCCTTATGCAGCTATATAATAAGAATATTTTGTTGTGCTAAGAGCTTTTTTTCTCTCTTCCAATCTTAAATTTTTCACAAATAAATGAGTTTTCACCACCTTGACTTATATGATTTTACTTTTGAGGTTTAAAAAGATAGTAATCTTGTTGATATTCTTCAAATTATTTTGAAATAAAACTCTATGCAACATTATCTATCGTCAATTGAAAAAAATATATCATTTTTTGATTGATGAAGTTCCTTAACAAAATATTCTATTTATAGATTTTTATACGGAAGTACTTTTATTTGAAATTACAACAATCCACTAAAGGAAACGTATAAAGTAACTATTGACACTAAAAGTGTTCATGCTAGCATCTAAGAAAGAGGCAATTGGAAAAAACTACAAGAATGGTGGGCCTATTGAATTTTGAAGCTGCATTAGCATTGTTAATTCTCTTCTTCTATGGTGTATGGAACTTGGGCAAACTTTAGTGTTGATTTCAAACAATCAAACCAAGGAGATGTCAATACTAGTAGGACAATAAATAATGGCAGCAACAGTGTAGTTAGCTTTTAGTGTCAGGTAGGGAGAAAGTGGGAGTGAGTAGAGAATGATGTAAAAGCGGCAAATGCATGTGATGGATTGTTAATAGTGAGAGAGATAAAAGGCAAGGAGCATGTAGAAATGATAGGAGGTTGAATGGGTGGTCTACAAGTGAATCTCCTTGACCACATCACGTATCTTGCCCTCTTATCCCATCGTAAATCTTACCATTTTTGAGGGATTTTTGTCAGTACAAAAATTAACAAATTGATGCATTCACTTGTGGTTGATTTAACACATGTTAAGCTATGAATGAAAGCACAATTAGATGGAGGATTTAGCATTCATCATAAATCTATGATAAAAATGATATAAGGTGATCAACAATCTACACTTCCTCAATCTCCTAATTAAGAGCATTAAATTATCTAATAGGCACATTACCTCACGCATGAATTTAGGAGTTTTAAGTTGATTTAGACAAAAAATTTTAAAATATTATAAACTTTATTATTTTTAGAAATTTTGAAAATAAACTCAATTATTTTTTTAATAATTTAACATTATTTAGATAATATAAATAATTTTCAAACACAATTTTATAGTTTACGTTATTGAGTTAGTACCTTTTTAAAACATCATGTTAACGTACAATAACAAATAAAAGCATGTATGCAATTCACATTTGTCACAGCACTACAACTAGAACTTCTACAACTAAAGTTACACTCCATATATTTAGTTTTGGATCTACTTAAATGAAAACCTTTAGACTCTAATGTTGACCTCCATAATTCAAGTTTCTCTTGGACTCCCTCTAGTCTTATCAACAAGAAGAATGTCATCAAAAGCGGACACCGGGATACATCTTCCTATAAATAGTACAAACATCCATAACTAAAGAAAAAAGATAAGGACTTAAAGCTGATCCTTGATGTAATCCAATTAAAATGGGAAAATATTTTGTCAATCCTCCTTGTGTTTGGACACAAGTAACAACTCCAGTATACATATCTTTAATGACTTGAATATAACCAATATTAACTCCTTTTTATTCTAGAACTCTCCAAAGAACATCTCTTGAAACTTTCTCATAAGCTTTCTCTAAATCAATAAATATCATATATAAATCCTCCTTACTTTCTCTATACTTCTCCATCAAACCTCTTAACAAATGTATGGCATCTATAGTAGATCTACCTGGCATGAAACCAAATTGATTGTGAGAAACTTTTGTATCACATCTGGGTGGTCTTCCTTTTCTAAGATTTTGACTACTAGATCATATAGCATTCAACCTAATGATGGATGAGTTCATTGAAGATCTGAGTCATGACCCATTGGTATGTAGCACTAGCATTTTTAAGGCCGAAAGGCATGACCCTATAACAGAAGATTCTGATCGGGGTTTGGAAAGCAGTGTTTCTTTCATCTTCAGGAGACATCTTGATTTTGTTATATCCAGATGATCCATCCATGAAAGAGAAGATTGCATGAGATGAGGCGATGCCCACCATTAACTCTGGTATAGGAAGAGGAAACTCATCCTTAGGACATGTCTTGTTTAAGTCCCTAAAATCGATGCAAATATGAATTTGGCCATTCTTCTTCTTAACTGGGATGACACTAGCTAACTAGCTAGGATATTCTTCTTCCCTGATGAAACCAACATTGATCAGTTTCTTGACTTCAGGAATGACCTGTTGTTCAATTTCTAATCTCATGCGTCTAGGAGCTTGCTTAATAAGGGCAATATTAGGGTCTTTTTGCTAACTTGTGGACTGCAATGTTAGGAGATAATCCAGACATTTCTTCATAACTCCATGCAAAACAATCTTTAAACTCAATCAATAGCCTAACTAAGTCACTGGTTTCTTCTTCATTCAGTAACAAGCTAATGTATGTCAGGCATGGATTTTCTTCTATCCTGAAGTTGATTTCTTTATGCTTGTCGATTATTGAATGAATCTCCTCTTCAAATTCTGGCAGTGCCTCATTGACTTGGAGATCATCTAGGTCATCTGATGTTTCTAAACACACATTCTCATAAGAGTTGGGGATGTGTAAGTAGAACCTATCAGAATCCAAATGGTTGGTAATAACTAGGCCATAATCTTCATCATCGACTGGACCTACTATGCCAAATCCTAGTCCTGCTCTTGATTAGGCTTCCCTGCCTATATTATTTCATAATTTCTCAAAATATTATGACCTGTACTTGGACCAAGTGTGAGGAACTAAACCTTTCTGCACAAGATTTTGAGCACAAAGTGAGTAAACTTCAAAAGGTAATTCCATTAATTTTTTAAAATTATCTTCCTCAAGTCCTACATCAAGCTCTGCACTTGAGGATGATGAACATAAAAAGAACCTCTTCTACTTTATGTCACTGGAAGACTTAGGGACTTCCTTAACTACTAAACCTTTAACTTTCTAAGATGTAAGTGAGGTAAGAGCTAAGGTTCCCAACTGTTGCCTGATAGTTTCACATAAACCAGATTTAAATACTTTGCTTGCTTGGAGGCCTGGTCTTCATCTCTGGCTAGATCAAAAGTCATCTCCACTGGAACCCATTGAGAAGTGTTGGATGGTATCACATTGGATTAGTCTTCCGAAGTGGATTTCAAGTTTATGTGAATAGTAAGGGTACTCCTATGAACTGGAACACGACCTCTATTGGCTGATGGCCAACTAGGGGGTCTCCCAACTTTGGAACTGCCTTTATTTCTACCTCTGCCTCTACCTGGTGGAGGTTGAGCCATCCTACCCACATGTCTATATGATGGAATGAACTGTGGGTGGAATGTGATATACGGATCCACTTCTTGTTCACTTCCCCTTTCTTTCTCACTTGGACTTTTTTCTGTGAATAGTAAGGGTACTCCCATGAACTGAACACGACCTCTATTGGGTGGCCAACTAGGGTCTCCCAACTGAACTCGCCTTTTTTCTACTCCTCTAGGTGGAGGTTGAGCCATCCTACCCACATGTCTATATGATGGAATGAACTGTGGGTGGAATGTAATATACGGATCCACTTCTTGTTCACTTCCCCTTTCTTTCTCACTTGGACTTTTTTTTCATTTTCTTTTATCTTTCTTTTATTTCATTTTCTTTTTCTGTTGGATTTACATTTGAATTTTGTCCAAGTTCACGAGCAAAGGTATTTTGAGGAAGATAATAGGTCGCATCCTCATAGATTTCAACCTCTCTCACTAAGAATGGCTTTTTGTCCCCGTTGACACGGTACTCATTTCCATCTTTTTTGAACTTGATGCACTGATGAAGGGAGGATGGAATAATCTTGTTCTAATGTATCCAAGGCCTACCAAGCAAAGCAGTGAATGAAGTATTCAAATCAATGATGTAGAACTTAGCTTCAGTCTTCCAGTCACCGATCTCCAACGGTAACACTATGGAACCTAAAGCTCGCTCGCCTTGATCATTGAATCCTCTCAACATCATTCTATCTCCTTGGAGAGTAGAGATATCGATCTTAAAATAGGCAAGGTCTTTAGACTCATAATATTTACTGATGCACCTGAATCCATGAGAAACCTGGTGAGTCTGAACCTGTCCATGTCGATTATAATGTATAAGGGATGGTTGTGCTCCAAGTCCCCTAGTAGAAGGTCTTCATCTGTGAAGGTGATCCCTTGGGCTTCTTTTGCATAGTATGCTTCCTCACTATAGCGGTCAATTGAAAGCATATTTTAGGATCAAGAAGGGCTTGATTAGTGATTCCTCATCTCTTTGGATAAGGTAAGGGCATCATACATGCTTAGCTTAGATGGAAACTTTCTTAGATGAGAAAGGATGTTGTAGTCCACCTTTGTCTAGTATTCCACAAGCATATCCAATGGTGGAGCATCTGGAAGGGCTTCTCGATCTTCAATATCGATGTCTTATTTTCCTCTATCTAGAGGTACTACCCTAGGAGGTAGAACATTGCCACTAAGGAGGTTGACTTCGGTAATCTCTGGAGGCAAGATGGTGGCAAGTTCTACTTGTACTTTAGGCTTACCTATAGCTTCTCCTATGGGACTCTCAGAATCGAATGATTCCAAGTCTATCTCAAGAGGTGAACTTGTAGTATTTAGAGTTAGAAGATCCAACTCTGAATCAGAAAGAGAAAGATCATAATTGTTATAATTTATTAGACTTGAAGAGTTATCATTATGAATAGAAGAAGATAGCTCATCATAAGAGACACAGATGTAATTCAAATCAGCTTTATTCTTCAATTTATTGAAAGCATTTGGAGGTACAAAGTTGAAGTCAAGTAGAGTGAGTGGAGTAAGGGATTTGATGCCTTCATCCACTAATACAAGAGTTCTACTAGTAGAAGAAATAGAAAAAATGCTAGCTAAAATTGTAGAAGTCACCAGTGTGGAAGCCACAACTGAAGGTTGGAGTCTGGACATGGTGGTGGGCTAAGGGCTATCCCGGTGACACATCTTCTTTGGCTATTCTGAGCTCCCACTTTTCTAGAGTTGGCATTGACAACTTGTAAACCTTCCTTGGTGTTGGAGGTTTGAGCTAACTCAGGCACTTGCAAGGAAAGCTTTTGATCTTCTAGATCATCTTCTTAGAGGTTTTGGAAAAAGAGATGTCCCAACCTTCTTTGGTTTTGGTAGGATCACTTGTATCCCCAAGGATTATCCTAATGGAACTGAAAGGTTATTCCACAAGGTATTCCTTTGGGATAATGATAGCACTGATCTTGAAACTATATTTAAGCCAGTCTTTGAATGTAAAGGAATCCTTCAAAATGTAACGCTGGTAAGGGCAAAAGTTTGGATCATGACTTTATCCAACTTCTTCTGGTCTCCTAGGCTTAGATAGCTGAAAATCAAGTTTCTTTAAGAGGTTCTTAAAGATCTTCTTGATTACCTCTCTCTTACAAGAATAAGGTTTGTTTAACTTATCTAATATAGTAGGTGGACCTTAGCTACCTCACGGCAGATATGCATGCCACTGTTACTAATGGTATGGTTGAGGCGTGGTGTGTTGGTCTGGAGGTGGAGGCGGTATGCACTCGATGGTGGGCTAAGGGTGGAGGCTCGAGGTCGTGGTCTCGATGATCTCTAGCTTCCCCTTATCAACCGCTGCTACTGCTCCAGGTTTCTTCTCATAAACCTTTTGTGATTTTTGCTTTGGGAACTGATCTGGAAAAGGCAACTGTTTGGCCTCTCCTTGTAGACTAGTTGCCTTGTTGATTAGCTTCTCAAATGTCTTTATGGTGAAGCCCTTAAGCATGAAGGAGACCAGGCCATGGATATGCTTTAAGAGAATCTCAATGGTATCTTGTTGATATGGTTTTACACTTCATACTCGTTCCATCAAGAATATAATCAACAAGTGACTCACAGAGTCTTGGACTACAATGAGATCACAATAACCCTTTCGAGCTCAAGAAACTCTTGATGAAAAGTTGCTCTAACTCAAAATATCTTTACTAAACCATTTGACGTTCACCATACCAATCGCAATACCACTTGGCTACTAATAAAGAGTCTAAAGTGTAAAGCATCGCTGTTAGCGGCAGTGAGTTATCTTTTCAGTTCCCACGCCATCAATGCTTTTGAAGAAAGGAGGCATGAAACCCTTGGGATACTCATTGAATTCCTCTGGTAGGGTCTACCTTTGACCAATAATCCTCCAGGAGGCAAGCTTCCTTCACTGCTTGCTCAACCATGGTTAACATCATCTTTGGGATGAACTAGAAGGGCTTGCATCTGAAGCATTAACACTACTGCCAACAAGTCCTGCAATTGCTATGCCATCCTATCAATCTATTCTTCTTTCTATCTTAATTGAATTTGAAGGTGATGGGCTGATTCTGTGTTGTCTCCTTGATCAACCTCATCTCTTCCATGGCTCGCTCCCCAAGAAGAATCATGGTTTCAACCATGCATACGCCAGCTGAATCCCCCATCAAGTCATCTTCATTGGGATCAAAGCTGACTCTTTCTTCATCAGACCAAGCATACCATATGATCTTCTTTTTCTCCATAACATAGTGTGCAACTATCTTATCTACGAATTGATCTAACTCTGTAGGTACAAATAGCTTGGGCTGACACATTGTGATCATCGTGGCGAGAGGCACGGACCTCACGGGAGTCCATCCGTGTACTCACTCTAGAATAATGATAATCTTGAATGAAATTGGCTGTAATGGGGGTAATAATCCTAGAATGATCCTTAGCTACGTCACTGTCTTGTATTGAATATCTCTGATAGTAGTCACCATCTCTCATTCCGGCTGAATGGGTGGAGTTGGTGATGGAACAACCATGATGCTCGGGGTCCACTCCTTCCATACTATAAGGGCGAAGGTCAGCGAGAGCTCAACCATACCACAATAGGTGGTGTAGGAGGAGTAGGATCCCTTGGTCATAGCCGGATCACCAACGGGGTATGTTTTTCCCCGGATGAGGCCTTCATGGCCTTAGATGGAATGGGTGATGTTTGAACCTGCACTAACAATGGTGGACGTGGAGTAGAGCGGTGGGGTGGAGATATCATCAACTCTTTATGTACAGGAGCTACCCTCCTGTGATGGTTGGTCCCCTGAGGAGGAATCTCTGATGGTGTGTGTGGTAGTGCAGCTGAAAAGTTGACCAAAGTAGAAGCGGTCGAACCTCCATCGCTCCTCGGTGATGTATGATGTATGGGCCTCAGCCTCTCTATCGATCCGCCTCCCTATGCTACGGAATAATATATCATAAATCAAACTAAGTACCACACTGAGCCCCATGCTTCACCTACCTAGCATAGAATAAGGCGGCGTACGACCTCTCTCGAAATTATCTACTAGATGCAGGAGGTGATGATCAGATCCTCTTGGCATCCTCTCTATTTGATCTTGAGAGAGGATGAAACTAGTTCTCCATAACCTGTGGTGACGTGATCATAGTAGACTCATCCATGGCTGACCTGACAGCTGCCTCTAATTCTCTAGCTATCATGGTATGGAACCATTTGACCATATGATTCTTATTTTGATGCTGGGTGCGAGTAGGATGAGAAGAGTGTGACCATACTCAAATGTAGGAAAGAAATCCCACCGGGGAGCCTTACTTGGATGGTACATGATGATGGGGTCTTGCTCACAGGGGCAATGTGGGCAACTCGAGGATGAACGCCACAAGAATGGGACTGTCATCAAAAACCAGACTATGGTACTACCACAACTTTCCTCTTCAGAGGAGATCTCACGAGGGTAAGTCATTGATGGCCGCTTATCGCCACCCTTTCCTGGTGACTTTTGTGAGGGGAATGCCCTCACAAGTGATCTTGGTCCCCTCAAATCCATTGAAAAAGTGGATCAAATGGGTATGATCCAAACGAGAAAAGTTAGCCTGATCTAAGGCTTGGTCCATGCTGTGAGGGAAGGTAAAGACAAATTGTTGTGATCGCCATTATCGGCGAAACTAAAATTGCACTAACTAAAGGAGATCAATGAGAAATGAACTTGCATCAATTTTCTATTTCCATAGATTTTGAATTTTGAATTTTGAAAATTTGAACCCACATCCAACAAGTGTTAAGTGGGGTTTAAAGGAATTTGGAAAGATTGATTGAAAGAGGAATTTGGATATGAATTCAAACTTCAACAAATTTGAGTATGTTGAAATTATGGATTCAAGATTTTGATAAGATGCTTCCATAGGTTCATTTTGTTTTGAATTTGAATTTTGATTTGAGGACCCTTTCTTTAACAAATTTGGGTATGTTAAAGTAAGGGTCAAATTGATTTTGTGTTGTTTGAAAGTTTTGGAATTTTCACTTACTTAGCAAATTTAGGCATGCTAAGTAAAGTGAAAGTGATTGTTTCTTTTGAAAATTTTGTCTTGTTTTGATTTTGAAAATTTTGGAATTCTTAACAAATTTAGGTATGTTAAGTGAAGAACCCAAGTGTATTTTTGTTTGATTTTGGAAATAGGATTCTTAGCAAATTTTGGCATGCTAAGAAAAACCTAAGTGTTTCATTTGTTTGAAAATTTTGATTTTTGAAAAGGGTAGAATCCTTTAGCAAATTTGGTATGCTAAGGGGATCCTAAGTGTTTTGTTTTGTTTTTGTTATGATTGAAAGTGGAGTTTGAACTTGAGCAAATTTGGTATGCTAAAGATGAAATCCCGCTTGATTTTATGAAATAAAAATTTTATTTACCAAATTTGAGTATGCTAAATGAAATTCCAAGTGGTGTGTTTAAAAGTTTGATTTCATTTTTGATTTTGAAAAATGGTAACTTCTCCTTAGAAAATTTGGTATGCTAGGGAAGAAGTTCCAAAGGTGTGTGACAAATTTTGTTTTGACTTTGGAAACTTTACTTAGCAAATTTGAGTATGCTAGGTGGAGTTCCAAAATATGTTTTGAAAATTTTGAATTTTGATTTGGAAACTTTACTTAACAAATTTTGGTATGTTAAATGAAAATGTTTGAAAGTTTTGAATTTTGATTTGGAAACTTTACTTAACAAATTTGGGCATGTTAAATGAACTTCCAAATGTGTTTTGAAAATTTTGGATTTTGAGTTTGGAGACCTCTCTTAATAAATTTGGGTATGTTAAGTGAGGTTCCAAATGTGTTTAAAATTTTGAAAATTTTGATTTTGATTTTGGAAACTTTACTTAACAAATTTTGTATGTCAAATGAAGTTCCAAAGTCTATTTAGAATTTTAAAATTTTGGATTTTGATTTTGAAACTTTACTTAATTTGTATGCTAAATGAAGTTCCAAAATGTGTTTAGAATTTTGAAAATTTTGATTTTGATTTTGAAACTTTATTTAACAAATTTGTGTATGCTAAATGAAGTTCCAAATTGTGTTTAGAATTTTGTTTTTGAAATTTTTTGGAAATATGATTGTTGATTTTGATGTTTTGAAAAGAGGACATCCATTCAACAAATTTGAGCATGTAGAATGGAGATTCATTTTATTTTTGAAATATGATATTTTTATTTTGTGTGTGATTGTTGCTTTTTTTTTTTGAAAAGAGGAATTCCAAATTAAAACATATGTGGGATATGCTTAAGTAGGATTTCTAAATGAAACTTATTTTTAGTTGGGAATGAAATCTTCATTTAACAAACCTAAGTATATTAAATGGAGATGTTCACATGTGCTCTTTTTTAATTTTGTTTACAAATGAACTTTCATTCAATAACTATGAATGTATTGAATAGAAAATTCATTGTGCTTTTGAAAGAGTTTTATGATTATGATTGTGATTTTTGGAAAACATGATTATTCATTTTATTTTGAAAATGAAATCTTCATCAAAGTGAATTGAAAGAAGACATTCATTTGTGCTTTTGAAAAATGTTATTAGTTTTATTTTGAAAATCACTACATGTAATAATTATGAATTGTTAAATGAGGGTGAAGAAATTTTGTGAAAATATTTTATTAAGTGCATTTTGAAAAGGTGCTTTTGAAAAAACAAAATTCTTTATGGAGATTTATTATTTTAGATGAACTTTTCCTTATCATGAAGATGATAAGGAGGAAGTCTTTAAGAGGTTTCTTTTTATTTTAAATCTTTTCATTTTATCCATTGGAGAAACCAATGGAGGCTTTAAGATCAACAAGGAATGCAATCCTAAAATCTAAAAATGTTGGCTAACTAAACTCAAGAATGAAATGAGTTAAGTACTAATAGAAAGAAGGATTGTCTTGGATTCATACCAAAGTACAAATCCACTATTGATACTCAAAGACAACGATCATTTTATCAAAGAGATGAGAGGAACCATCCCTAGTGAGTCCTAGAAAAATTTGTGGAGAAAATTCCACACACATATAAAGGTCGCCTTCAAATCTGTGGTGAAAGGAGAGGCAATTATGTAAAATTCATCTTAGTAAGACACCATGCAAATCTGAATGTACTTATTCAGTGATGGATACATCATCAAGATATAGTGTACTATCTCGAAAGGCAGTCACTACCCTTTAATGGAACCAATCACCTAATAAGGACTCCTAAGGATGATGGGTGCATATGTACTTGAGATTCTTCCACTTTACATGGTAAAGTAAAGTAGGGTTTATTTAAAATGGGTTCGTTAAGTTCCCTATAGGTAAGCTCATAGTTAATTACATAAGGACGATCCTTTTGGAAAACTCTCGATTAAGATAAATGATCATTATCTCAAGATTTCAATAAGAAAGACTATCAATCGATTGGTTTGTATTTAAAGATCAAATGGGATTGATCAAAAGAGGGAGTTATCATCGAAGCCAAAATGGGAAGAGATGCTCACGATGTTAGGAAACCTAGCGAGCATCTAAAACTATCCTAAAATTGGGCTTTATATTTTAGAAATTGATTTAGTTTGTTTGAGTTATATTTTTTCCAATAGAATTTTTAGGACTTAAGATTCCTGAACAAAAGATTAAGAAAATGCCTGAGAGGTGAGGAATTATGCTTATGGCCCATAAAGGGAGAAGCCTCGAACCTAAATCTAGGGAGCTTTGGTGGGGCGAAACATAACCTAAATCTAAGGTTAAAATGGGTAATTGGTTTACCCTCCAAGAGGACAAACCACTCGACACTTGGACACAAGGGGTGGTGCCAACTAACTCCTATAAATTTAAATATATGTAGGCAAGTCTTTATGCTTATGCAACATAGCTAGACTATTTTTACTTAGAAAGAGACTAAATCCTTAAACTCACTCCCTAAAGAGACTAGATCATGTAAAGGGACATGCATCAAATGACCTAAATATAATGCATTTCAAATTTTATTTTTTTTCATTTTTTTTGGACAATCAATTTGACTCAGGATAATAGGATTTTTATGACTAATGCATGAGAAAGAAGATTATTGGCCAAAATCAGCGAGAAGTTTAGGAGGTGAGTTTCTACCACAACCTCAAAGGTAGGGTTCTCGATAGAAGCCTTCAATTAAGAGTGAAATATGATGCATTTGTGCTTGATATTATAAAGAAATGCTCATCCAATTAAGGGGTTTTTAATTCTTTTATCTTGATTTTAATCCTAAGCTTTAAATGAGGTTATGAGTTGTTTAGTTTTACTTTGAATTATTAGGTTGGGTAAAAGATTTATTTTTCCCTAAAGAGTCTAATCCACATCTAGGCCATACATAAAGAAAGGAAGAAACTATGAAAAGTATGCCACTTAATGCACAAGTTAAACAAATATCAACTAATTTATAAAACTAGTGCAAAAAGAATAAAAGGTTGTTTATGGTCGCATCCGCACAAAATATCAAATGTGGGTAGCGAGCTCTACCCTTATATAACCAGTTATAAATGAATTAATTTACAATTTAAGGAAAGGAATTCATTGTTATGGGGGTCTTCAAGCTCTATTCTTCTTTCTTCTTTCTTCTTTCTTTCCTTTCTTTTCTTCTTATCTTCTTTGGATCTTTCTTTGGATGGTTGAATGGTAGATGCCATAAGGCTTCACATGGTACATAAGATGGGATCTTATGATCAATGCTCATCCTAATCCCCCATAACAAATCAAATCCTAAATATACAAATTTTACATGAAAAGGAAATGTATAAAATCTAACTAACACCTACAAAATAAAGGTTACTCAAATCACACCACACAAATTCCAAGCATGTATATTTGACTTATCACCCAACACATGGGTGACTAAGTCCACCTGGCCTATGGATTATGCAAAGAGGTAGAAGATCCTGCAAGCAAGAAGCATTTATATTTTTATTTATGATAGCGCCCCTTTAGCACAATCCCCTGCAAAAAAGAATAGTTAGACTAAGCACGTCCTACCATTCATTCTATGAGCATACATTCTAACATCCAATCTAAAATATTCATCACAAAATAAAACATAACATCAAACCATGCACCGACCTAACCTAAAGCTAGATGTGGTGACTTAGGCTAATGTATGTGCTTTGAAGGTTTGTGTGGTATGCTTAGCTTAGGACTTTAGGTTTGAGTTCTCTAAGTGTGAAGGACTTGTTCAACTTAGAGGAAGATTTCATTCAAGTTGTTTAGTAATTTTGGGTTATTTTTATTACATGTTTTAATTTGGTTTAAGTGAAACATACAATTAATTACTAAGTTATAAAGAGAGGGGAAAGGGAAGAGAACTTCTCTTTCCTTCCCTAATCCTTATGTAATTTCCAAGATAAGTTCACATTTTTAATTTTATTTAGGTGAATATTTTGATTAAATCATTTAATTAATCTTAAGTTTGGATAAATCCTTAACAAACCTATCCAAAAAGGAAGGCATTTTAAGATTAAGAAAAATGAATCAAAATTCACATAACACACATTACTTCATTTCTTTCCCAACATATCTAACATGCATATGGATGGTCCCTAGGCAAATCTATACATGCAAATGAGAATAGTTAACACTTTATGATGCATGCTAAGTAAGCCATTTAAAAAAATTTAGAAGTTTTAGATATGCATGAATTTTCTTATGTAGAAAATATTTTCCTTATCCAAAATTTCACATACATGCATAAAAGTAAGAAAGGCATAAGTGAGTACAGTGCCATTATTAATCAGAGGTGTAAGATACAAGACCTACTTAGGGCTACTTAAAGTCTCGCAACCTATGGGTTGTCCAGACTAATATACCACTTTCCTTAAGTACTACCATACATATATAAAATAAATGAAATGAAGAAGAAATATGCAAAAGTTGTTTAATAGTTTCATTTTGTTTATGTAATTTATTCATGTAAGTATAGTAATCTTCTTAGATGATGGCATAGGGATGAATAAGTCATTGAACTAAGTAAGTATTGCATTCTTTTCAAATGAACCCTACATCTTACCAATCCTTATTCAAAGCTATGCTAACATAAGAAAAGAAAGCAAGGCTATACTAAACATGACTTATAATTTCATCACATGCAAGCTTATAATTAGGATATAAGAATAGAATGCTTTCAAGTTTGATGTTTCATTTATAGATTTTGAAAATATATTATATTTAGTAGTGATACTAGTCACTCATATTTTACTTTAGCCAACACATGCACATTTGACATAAAGTAAACAATTTCATTTTAAAACTTTGAAAATATGAAATCATGGATGCATAAGTCACATGGCATACAATTTAACATGTTGGGAAAGATTTAAAGCAATGTAATCATGTAAACAAACTCACTTTACTTAATTCCTAAAGACATTTTTAAAGAATAAGAAAAAAACTTAGAATAAGTCAAAGTCAATTTAGAAATGATTTTTGTTTGTTTGATGTTTGATTTAATTATGAAAAGGTGAGATGAGTTTACTATTCCTAACCCATTCCCACATGTGTTTTGTATTTTAATTATATTTTTAGTAATTAAAATCCATTTTAAGCATTGATTAGTTAAGGTATGCATTAAGTGGCTTAATTAACTATTACCTACACCATCATAGAATATTAACTAAGTAAATATGCCAATTAGATGACATAAAACCCATAAGGTTTGTAAATTTGCAATGCACCTAGTAAAAGGCTTAATGTAATTTGGCTCACAATTATAAGTTAATTAAGCTAAGGGGTTTAAATTAAGTACTTTTAAAACACCCCTTCACACTTATGAAAGGGGTTTTCATTTCCTTAATTAGACTTAGGATATTGAACACCTAAGAATCTATCCAAGGTAGATTAATTAAGTTCTAAAAACTTTTTAGAATTTTTGAAAATTGGTTGAAGGGATAATTAATGAATTAACCCATAATTAAGAGAGATTAAGGAAAGGGGGGTTTGGGAATAGCTTAGGAAATACCCCAAAATTATTCCTTAAAACCCTACTCACTAGATTTAACCTTAATCCTACTTAATCATAGGGAAAACCCACTAATTATACCTTTGTTACCCTTAATTAGATGAAAGGGGTAATTAGGGAATGAGCTAGCAATTTCCCTATTCAAGGCCTCAATAAATCTCAAGAAAATTAGGGGAGGTAGAGGTCATCACATAAAATAAACCCTAGAAGTTTGAGATTAATTGGTGACTTAATTAGGGAGTAATGAGCTAATTAACATTCCAAAAGAAACCCAAATTTATAGAAAATGGGAAATAAAAATATATTGAAAATATTTTTAAAAAACTAGATGGAAATATCTATCCATAGCATTTTTCCTCACATTTTTCTGATTTTTCTAGGTTGAGTTATAATTTTTTGAAGTTATCTCTATTAATTAAGAATTAATAAAGCATTTTCTTAATCCCTAACTAATCTAGCTCTGCGACATGTGCGGTGGTCAGGCTTACATGTGTGCATGGAGCCTTTACTTAAGTTGTCAAATTGGGAGAGGCGGCGGCGACGCACGTGCTTTTATCCTTATCCATCTGATCAAAGATCAGACGACTGAGGATACTCTCATGATTTATGAAATGGATAAGGGATTTAAAATGTGGGAATAATCTTGACCGTCCATCCAAACATCACGGATGGACGGCCAAGATTCATCCTTGCCAAGACTCAAGAAGAATGAGATTCATCCACCTTCTAAGCTGACCGAGCATAGAGTTCAAATTAGGCTAAAATTCCCACACCTTCATCATCAAGAACCAACAAATCCAATAGCTAAGATCCTATGAGATTGAAATCCACTTCACAAAGGACCAACACCTATGAAAATTAAGCTCAAAAAATCACTAACCTCACCGGAGGTGATCACCGATGCTCAATTCCCTTGAAGAAGCTCAGTCTAGTTGAGACGAAGCTTTGTTGAAGTTCTTAGCACTTGAGGTTGAGTGTAGACCTCTATGGACCAACTCCCCTTCACTCCCTTTACGACTTTGATAGAATTGAACTCTCCCTTGCCTCTATAACTTTGAGAGCTTGGGTGCACTCAACTTAGCTCTAGACGTGGCAAGGGATTAGAAGGAGATTAAGTGTGGAGAAAATTCACTTTGGTTCAAGCTCCCTTGTTTTGCAAAAAAATTGAAGATGGGAAATCTAAATCCTCTTGGGACCTTGGGAAGGTTCTCGATGTTTGCTAAAGCTTGGTTCCAATCGAGTGTGAATGAATTCAAATTTTAGTGATTAGGGGAGTATATCTCCCTATTGAAATGATGGCAATGTGCTTGCCATTTTGATCCAATTGACACCATGGGATGGTTTGTTTGGGTGGTTAGAGTGACATGGTCGGGCTGAGGAGTGGAAGGCTAACTCCCATGTGCATTCAATTGAGGGGCGCTTGAAATTTCAATTTGGCCATGGGTGTTGGGTTTGGTCCATGGGCCAAATGGGTTGACCCAAACCCATTGGATTGCACCACTCATCACTAGATCCCCTTGAGGTTTTAGGAGAGCCTCAAGTGATGTGATGATGACCAAAATGAGCCAAAATTTGTCTATGGCCTATAAATGGTCATTTTGTTATTTTCTAAATTTTATGTTTGTTTGGTATGTTCAAAAAATAGGTTGAAAGTTTCAATGGATTTGGAATCCATTTGATAGATTTGGCTCATGTTGACCCATTTAGGTCAAAATGGGTCAACTTGGATCAACCAATAGGTCAAATGTAAAACCATGGGTCAAGTTCATATGACCATTTGAAATATTTTGGTGCCTTTGGTTTGGTTCAATTTGGATTAGATTTGGTTTTGGCTCATATGACTCATTTAGGTCAAATGGGTCAAGTTGACCCATTTGACCCCTTTGACCTATTTTGGTTAGGTCAAGGGTAGGTTTAAGTTAGGTTGGTATTATCTAGTGGATTGGTATCTTTATTTCCAATCAATTTGGGATAGGTTCAATTTTGGCTCAGTATGACCCCTTTAAGTCATGTTAGATCTAAGGTCAATTGGGCTAGGTTGCCTAGTTGGTCAATTGAGGCTTTGGTCAAGTTACAAGTGATTTGGGATGGACTTGACCTATTGGTTTCAATCAATTTGGCTTAGTTCAAGTTTTGACATTTTGGCCCTTTAGGTCAAAATGGGTCTACTTGGGTGGGCCAATTAAGTAGGTTAGGCCCAAAGGTTGACTTGGTCAAGTTCAAACATAGGTCATGAGTGAACTTAGATCAATGGTTTCAATCAATTTGGCCTATAGTAAAATTTTGGTCATGTAAGGTTTTTTTAAGTGTTGACTTGGTCAACCCTTATGTTTGACTTGATTTGACCTAATATTGATTGTCATCTCATTATGATTGTTGATCATGATGAGAAGGATATTTGAGTTTGGTTCAATCCAATTTGGTTAGGATCAAAAGTCGGCTCATAAGGGTACTTTAGGTCACTTTGGGTCAAGTGAGCCTAAGTGAGTCAAATAACTTGGTCAAAGCTTGATTTGAAGTTCATTGATCTTGTATATGGACTTATGATGGAAATATAAATCCATTTATAAGAGGTTTGAAGTCAAATGGATTTTGATCCATTTGAAAATTTCATATTCAAAGGAAGAATATGAAGGGGTCTTGGGTTTGATTTTGGCCATTTGGATTTATATTTCATTTATATTTATGAATATAAATGAAGATATAAATAGTTAATAAGAAAATCACTTGAGTTTGGAATGGTTTGAAAGCAATTTGACCAAGCCCAAGGATGTATGTCAAAAGGGCTTAGAAGAAAATAAATTTAGTTTGATTTGTTTTGATCATTGGAGGTTGAGTTTCATTTATATTTGTTAATATAAATGATGGAGAAATTGATTTATTATAAAAACCAATTGATTTTGGATTGATTTGG
The DNA here is from genome assembly GCA_021442155.1 of Cymbidium sinense. Taxonomy (NCBI): domain Eukaryota; kingdom Viridiplantae; phylum Streptophyta; class Magnoliopsida; order Asparagales; family Orchidaceae; genus Cymbidium; species Cymbidium sinense. Next base: position 34,839,723 of record CM038219.1, read on the forward strand.
GTTGAGATTTGATCAAGCTCATGGAGGTGGGTCCATCTGGCTTAAGAAGAGTCTTGGTTTGGTTTGGTTTAATTTGATTTGGTTTTGATCATTTGAGTTTATATTCATTTATATTTATGAATATAAATGATGGAGTAATTGATTTACAAAGAAATTAATCCAAGTTTGGGTTGATTTAGGTGGAGAGTTGGCTAAGTTTATGAGAGTGGATCATTTGGTTTAGGAAGAATTTTGGGAGTTGGGTTTGATTTTGGGTTTCAATCATTTGGAATTGAGTTTGGACTTGGATTTGATGAATGATTGAGGGATTGAATTAATCTTGGAGAAGATCAATTGAGTCGAATTGAATTGGACTTGGCTAAAAGTAAGGCCATGGAATTTAATCATAAGGCTTATGAAGGATTTTGAGCTTGGGTTTGATCATGGGATTGATTGAACTTTGGAATTTGATTTGGATATGGTATGAATTTGAGGTTTAATTTGAGAAGGTGAACATAAGTTAGGTTAGGCTATAGGGTAGGCAAGTCTCCCTAAGTCCCTAAGGCATGACCTATCCCTATGACTACCCTTCTAAGTCTCTAAGTTTAGGTTAAGTGTTCACCTAATCATTAGAAGTGTCTTGAGGCTAAAGAGCTCTTAGTGTCTATAAGAGTCCTAGATCTATGATGAAGAAGTTGAGAACTCACTCCAAAAGTGAGGTCAACAAAAAAACCCCCAATAGGTGTGGTGTAACTGGTGAGGCAAACTGCACGTATTGGCGTTGACCAATATGATCAACAACATCTAAAGGATCGCAAGCGCTAACAAAAATGATCTATCCCTAAACCCGAGATGTAGACAACATCATGATCTTAGTGCAATGCAACTCAACTTATGCTAAGGACATATAGAGTATAAATGTGTAATAAATATTTAATATATTTAAATCTATTAATAATAGTTTAGAGCCATTTAGGGATCATTTTTATGTTTTACTATTTAATTTTTATTTTATTTAAAAAAATGAGGGATGACATTGCAAATAAAACCCCTAAATTCCTTGTAAAATTTTCTATCGATATAATAAATTATATTACAATCAATTATACAATTATTTTAATAACATATTATGTGTTATTGTAATTTTTTTGTTAAATATGAACTTTGATATAATAGTTTTTACTATTATTTATATAAATTCATGAGTCTTAAGAGTTTCTCCCTTTATATTCTTTGATATTGCTTCTCTCCTTCATTATTAGAGGAAATGGTCACCAAGAAGCTTTACATGAGCAGCTAAGAAAATCTCATAAATATATTATAAAAAAATATTTTAAAAAAAATTAAGAAAAATAATGATTTAAAATGGTTTGGCAAAATTTAGCACAAGTCTATGCAAAACACATAATTATTTTCTGGGAAGGTTATTTTATGCATTTATATTTTGAAAGTTATAATGAGAGATAAATGGATAGACTTAGGATGCTTTTGCAGAAAATATGGAATGAACGGAGATGAGATGGGGGAATAAAAACTGAGAAAGGGGAAAAAATAATTGAGAGAAATTATTATTATTATTTTCATATTTTTTTTTTATCTTACTTATCATAGATACTTAAATACATTGTCTCTTGGGCTATATACTTGTGCATGAAGCATAAAAATATATAACTTAAATAAAAGATTTAGTAAGATATGGCTTTGGATTAAAAAATGTGTATAGGGTTTTAAATAAAATCCTTATGATGGTTCATTATCTCTACTTTCTTATAATTATGGATATTTTAGTTCTTCCATTATTTAAAATTGACTTTGTGTGCAAGGTTGAAGTGAGGTAGAGATCGTTGAATGTTGAATTGAGCCCCACAAAGTATAGGTAAGAACTAGAAACTTTGTTGGTCGAGTTTTAAAAATGGCAACTCGCTGATAGAAAGAGTTGTCGATGGACTATATGAGCACTCAAGAAGTTTGAAAGAAAGTCTTTTCTAAACTGCTCAAGTGAGAAATATGAAACAATAGATGAATATGGGAGGTCAAGTTGCTTGGCAATAGAACCGTTACTTAACAAATATAATAAATTCTAACGAATCCTTGTACATTAGTTTATGTGTTGCCCAAAAACAAATTTTGCGAAAGCAATGCAGTGGAAATTATTTAAAATAGAAAGACTTAGATGTTGTTGTAAAGATATCATAACTTTGTCATTGAAAAAAAAATAATAATAAAAGACCATCTTTATATGTGTTGGTAGAAAACTTATTAAAACTTTTCATCAGTTAGATAAACAATTTACATTGTTGAATCTATGGTAGTAGCATGCATAATGGCTTTGAGATGCAAAAGGATTTTTTAATGAAGTAGTTTATAAGAGAAAAAAAACATCTTCATTAATGTGTGACAAGGCATTACTAAATTTATTAAAGAAACTTGAGTTATATTCTATGATTTAATCAAAGTCAAATAATTTAACTAAAAATCTCTCAAACTCTAGAGTTTGAATAGTTTAATTTATTATTTCAGATATACTATATTAGTCAATCTTAATGATAAAATTAGTGCCCAATAAAATATTGACATCGTTTGTAGATTAATATGATAATAGCAAAAATTTTATAAGCATAAGTTAAAACCTATTGCACGTATAACTTTAGCATCTTATTGAAGAAAGCAATGGTTTTTTTTCTTGAGTGAGGATTGCTTCTATGATAGTGTCCAAAGCATTGATTTCTAGAATAAAAGAAAGTGTGAAATTAGGAAGGGCCAATAACTATGAGTTTGATACATTTCAAGATAATAAATAAGACATCCGCTTAACCATCCAAAGTAATTTATCCTTTTACAGTAAATTAATAAGTAGGTAATTAGTATTGTGAAATTATAAATAAAGGATTTATAATGATCTATTAATGTTACAAACTTATATAATTACTCGACTAAATATTAAGACTAAAATGCTATCCTAGAAGATAATTAATGATGATGCAAAATTAAATGCTAGAAGATTAATAGTGGTTAGCAATGATTGCCTAGCTAAGGTGTGATTATTATCATTGGCTCATTGTAGCCCTTCATGGATGTGTTTAGGTTTATGGTGGATGAAGGAAGGTCATTCTCTAAATAGGAACTTGATGTAACACATTATATATAAAAAAAGCAAAGCTAAAACTCAAGAAAAGAAATCAAAGAATAAGTCCAACTAAAAGCAACCAAACAAAAAACCTAATAAAGAGCACAAAATTTAGAATATTTAGAATATAATATGTTTTATATTTTACATTTTATTTCTCAATCAGAAGTTTGTCTTATCTACTTTGACATAAAAAGGTATTAAAATTTACTATTTGGGACTCCGCATTAATTAATTGCTATCAACCTCTCTTTTTTTTTCTTTTTTTTTTCTCTTTTTTTTTAAAAGTTTTCGCATAAAGTCTTATAATGCTTATAAATATGGGTTGAGATACTATAACTTTAATTATTTAATAAAATCTTTTTAAAGTATTATTTTTTAGCTTTGTGTTTGATGACATAAGCTTATAATTTGTTTGATGAGATAAGTTAGTTATTCTTATTCTATTTTATTCTCTTAGAGTCTGTGCAGCTATAATTTTAATTTTTTGTAAATTTGACTGAAGCTATTATGAAGATAGAAATTTTTAGAATATTAATGTTGGTGTCATAAATTTTTTTTGGCAATATTTATATTTTGAGTATATAATCAAAGTTGACAATTTCATTTTAGAAAATATTCTTTCAACTAAAAAATGCTGCAATTCATTTACGGTAGATGAAGAATATGAAGGACTAAAAAATTAAAATTAACCCTAAATTATATAATTGGACAACTCATGCTCAAGAGCTACGAGCTCAAGTGTACAAAAAGTACTTGAATATAATCTTATAAGACAAAAAAATAATTTTCCTTTATCGAAAGCAAAGAAGGATAGCTTGGATATAAACATGTCACACAAAGAAATAACTCAATATTAGTTTCAAAAAAATGATTATTAAGGGGCAGTTTGAGATCAATTTTATTTTTGATTTTTGATTTTTATTTTTATGTTTTTGAAAATATGTTCGTTTAGAGTATTTTTTTATGTGATTTTATTTTTACTTTTTAAAAATAAATGATGTTACAATCAAATAAGTTTATTTTTAAGCAAAATATAAATAAAAGAAAACATATTTACAAAATAAAAAATAAAAAATAAAAGTGGTCCCAAATAGTTATTCACATATCTTACTACAACAACTAATTGCTCTTTCATTTATGTGTCAAGAGATTCATTTTTAATGATGGAAAAATAAAAATCATTAATATTAGTTATGATTAAAAAGTAAGATCTTAATAATTATTATATAATAACTTTTTTTTGAACCTTTTGTGAAATAAACTTCAATTTTATATTTGTATTTGTAAATATATCTTTTTTATTTCTTTAATAATTTATCTATTATTTAGATAATTTAAATAGTTTTTAAACACAATCTTATTAAAGTTTATGTTATTGAGTTAACACCTCTTTCTCCGCTTATCATTTTTCAAAATATTATATTAACATACAAATAAAAGCATGTATGCAATTCACATCCATAATCAATCTTTTATTACTAATTTTGATGATAATCACATAATTATTAAATTAATTACTAAGTACATTAACATAATTTAATTAAATATACATAACCATAAATATAAAAATATCTTTCTAATATACTTAATTCACAAATGCAATATCATTCAACTTCATACCTAATATTTCTTTATACAATTTGGTACATGAATGTGAATTCCCATAGCAATAAATTATGGGGTTCTCTATTTTTGTGGAGACATTATGGCAACACTTCCCGACCATTGATCGCCAACTAACCTGTTCCAAGTAAATATGCCCTAAACTCTAAACTCTAAATCTAATCCAAAAAATTAAATATAAATCTAAATCCTAATCTTAATTCATCTTAATCTAATCTATATATGATACCTTATATCATATACCCTAAATATGCTAAAAGACACCGTGAATGCTATTTGTAGAATAGTGGTAGCTTCTTTAGTTAACAAATGAGACTATGAAAGTTGGCAATGACTATCTATACTCCATTTATTAAAAAAATATAAATAAATTGTAAAGCTTAAATTAAATCATTGATCATATTGAAATCCAAAACGTTATTTTGGAAATTTATATTATTCTTTTTATATTATTTTATTTATATTATAAGTTTGCACATCCTCAAAAAAGAGTTTAGTTTGGCCCTAAGAAATTTATTTAATTAAATATAAATCTTCATGCAAAATTTGAATTACGTAACTTCTAAAATTCAAAATCAAGTTTAATAAATTTGTAGTTAAAATAAATGTTTTATAAAGTAAGTCCAAATACATCAAAAGTGTATTTTTTTTCATACATAACCACATAAACTTAATAATAAATTTTATTTTAATAATTTCATATATACTTTTTTTATTTAAAAATTATGTAAACAACATCAACAAAATATAATAATGAGGGAATCATCAAATTTCTTTTAACAAAAACAAAATTTATCTCTCTCAAAATTATTTATCGATTACATATCCAAAATTTTAATATATTAATTTCTTTTTTAAAAAAACATGCTTAAGATTGTCATTTGGTTTTACAATCTATTATCATAATTAATCCTTCAAGCTAAAGCATTTTAAGTGAACACATAAAAAATATATTTATTTAATTTTTCATAAAAATAATTTTTATTATTTAAAAAAATAAAAATAAAACTTAAAAACAAAATAATCAATTTAAGAAAATAAGCAAAAATAGTCACTATTTTAGTCTACAATAATAGCCAATTGAACAAATTATAGCCAATTAAACTGACAATAATTCTTCTTTTACTTTTTTATGTGTGTAAATTTTTTGCTTCTTTAAGAAAATCACAGTATTCTTAAATTAAGAACTTCATTGTGCGACCAAAAACTTTATGATACCGTTTAAAGAATCAAACAATCTTTAAGTATCAATATTTATAATCAAAACATAATCTTATGATGAGAAAATTTTGATATACATAAGTTCATTAAATTCCAATGTCATTAAGACACTCAAATGTATAAAATATCTTATATAATTAAGAGGATCAATATATGCAACAACTAAGATAATTAAAACATCACCTTAAAAATTATAAATAAATCTACATTTTACGTATGAGAGGAATTAGGAATTGAAAAGAGTCTTGTTAGTGCTTACATAAACTTGATACAAAAGTTCTAAATATTACTTTTCTTTCTTTTTTCTTGCTAATATCCTAATATAACTTGCCTCTCCCTAACAATAGATGTAATTCATAGAGATGATGTGATGTTAAAAGCACTTGAAAAACTTATTAAAGCTCAAAATATAATTCTAAAGAGAAGAGCTTAGAGAAGAAAGGTCTAAAAATTTTTGATAAATGTTTTGATACAATAGTTAAGAGATGAGAGCAGGTGTTTATATTTAGAGTTTTCATAGGGACACCATAAATATCACCCTATAATGGACTCAATCACCTAATAAGGACTCCTAAGGCCTGTGACTCTATGTATAGTAGAAATCTTTCTCTTAATTCACATGGATAAAGTAAAGCAGGGTTTAATTTAACAAGTATCCTTAAGTTTTCTATAGGGACAAGCCCCTATAGTTAATTACATCTTAGGAGACATAAATCTTCTAAGAATACTCTCAATTAAAGTGATTGACTAACATCTCGATGGATTTTAAATATTAATATCAAATATTTGATAATTTTGGAAATCAAGTGGGAGGACTCAATTTTGAAGAGTTCTTAATGGAATCTAGTTAGGAAATAAGTAGGAAATACCCTTAGATATTGAGAAGTCCAATAACTATTCTAACTATTTAATTATGGTGTTTTAATTTGGAGTCGTAAGGACCCCATACATTTTAAAAGTACTTATTGAAGTGAATACATTAATGTATGATGTACTATCTTGGGAGGTAAAAACATCACCGTACAATGGCCTTAATCACTTAATAAAGACTTTTAAGGCAGATGAGTTTATGTATATACTCGAGATCTTTCTTCTACTTTACATGGAGAAGTAAAACAAGATTTATTTTATGTCACGTTCTTTAGTTTCTTATGGAAGTGAGCTTTCATAGTTAATTACATCTTAGGAAATGAGAATTTTCTAAGGGTACTCTCAATTAAAGTAGTCTAAGAATCTTCAAAGACTTTAAAGCTACTATCAAAGGATTAGGTATTTTCTAGAAATTAAGTAAGAAAATTCAAATATAAAGACTTATTTATAGGTTCTAAAAGAGAATAAGTAGGAAGCACCCATGACATTAAGAAGCCTAGTGAGTGCTTCCAATCTAGCCCGTGAGGCTTTATATTTTGAATAGAATTTACTTTTATTTAAGTTGGAATCTTATTAGAATGCTAGCTTTATAGTTCAACAAAACAATATTATGAAAATGCCTAAGAAGTAAGGAGTTATACTTAAAGCAAAAGATAAGAACCTAACCTAGATCTAAAGTGCTCTATCCAAGGCTTGAAGCTCAACCTAACTGTACTCCAGGGAAATGGGATATAGTGGTACACCTCCACAAAAAATGATGAACACATCCCAACTCTCCTAGACTAACAACCGCCTGGAGTGGCTACCAATTAACACCTTCTATGCTTTAAAACTATGTAGGCCGATCTTATGTAGATGCGAGATAGCTAGATTATTATTTAATTATAAAAGAAACAGAATCATGAACTCACTCCCTAAGATACAAGATCATGATTGACATGAAAACATGACTTAGACTAATGTTAAAAGTTTACAAATTTTGAGTTATTTTGACATAGTCATTTTGGACTAAGGCTTAGAACAATTATACCTATATGCTTCATGAAAGTAATTTATAAGATAAATCAATTAGATGAGGTGTTCTTCACTACAAGGGATTGCTCTCAAAGGTCAAGCATATCCCCCATCATGTAAGAGTGGAGACCTTCCCTATCCAAGAGTAGCATAATATGATATGCATTGTGTGATATCATACAACATTCAGCTAAGGGGTTGTTAAATCTTTTATTATATTGATTAAGAACCTAAGCTTTAAGATGACGTTATGAGTTGTATTGAAATTTGGTTATGGGTTATTTAGTGATAATATAATATTTTATTTTATTCTAAAGAGCCTACGACATTCAGGCCACATATTAGCTCATCGCACTTTAAGAAACCTATGATAATCATGCAGTTTCTTTTGCATAAACTAAACAAAATAATTAAACATTAGAATTTTGTAAAAGAATAAAAGGTTGGTGTGGCTGTGTATCATTGTACAGAAAAGAGAAAGTTTGGTAGCCAAGATTTACCCTTATACAACCCAAATTACACTTGAATTTACAAATAAAATGAATGTTATGGGGGTCTTCAATCATTATTTCTCTTTCCTTCTTTAGATTAATTTGCTCTAGGCTTCATAGGGCCTCTTAAGTCTTTGTCTTCTATCCAATGATCATCCTAAATACCATGTCACTAATCCTAATTCTATTACAAAAATTACATATTATGAAAAATAAAACATAACTATACATGCAAAATAGATGTTAGTTAATCAAACATATAACTAATCCAACTATATTTTATATATTTGGACTTAGTACCAGACTGCAGCCAAGCCCACCCAATTAGATTATGCTTGGGAGCATAGCACCGCAGCTAGAATATTTATATTTACTTATTATTTTAGTGGCTCCTTTAGTACAATCCCTTGTACAAAATATCATTAGCAACTAACAACCCAACATCCAAATACGCACTAATAATCCAAACATCTAGTCTAAAACTTTACATCGTAAATAAGATACATAATTGTAACATACACCAGCCTAACTTAACACTAGAATTGGTGACTAAGCATTTTAATGTATGTGCTAAGGCTTAGTGTGATGTGTCTTGATGTGCTAAAGTTTTAAAATTATTTAAATTAGTCATTATGGGTGATTCCACTTCAAATCTTTTAATTAATTAATTAATTTTATTTTACATTTTTTATTTAATATTTACTTAACACCTAATTATTATAAAGAGAATAATGTACATATTTATGCATGCAATACATATTTATATTTTGAACACTTGATGATCATTAATGCATGAATTTTGGTAGAAAGAAAGATTTTATTTCATACCGAGCATATGCAAACATGTATTAGAAATTTAAGCAAGTATGTGCCGTTGCTAAACTAGAAAAGTGAGATTATCTAAGACCTCCTTGGGGCAACTTAAAACCTCGTGTTCCTAGTATATCCAGATAATATACATGCTAATTCAAATACATATAAACATATCCACAAGCATAGAAATGAAAATCAAGCTAAGGTTATATTAAAATAAATATTTTGGTAATATAAAGTTTAGTCACATGAAAAATAAAGTTTTATCCCAAATTCTAGCATATGCATATACACAAGTGAAATTAAACAAGTGCGTGCTATTGTTAAACCAGAGAAATGAGATTATCTAAGACCCCATTGGGGCTACTTAAAGTCTCATATTTTTGGGATGTTCATACTATGTACTTGTTAATTCAAATACATATAAGCATGCACATGAAATATAAAGATAAAATAATCATTCAGTTTATTGGGCGACAACCATGAAGAACTTAGAGGGATTTTATCATTCAGTTTATAGCTCCAGTACAAGCTAGAGTGTACAGGTTGCCTCAACAAGAGGCAAAGAATGCATTTGCTATTGAGATAGGTATCACTTCTATTTTTGCACAACCATGTAGAGTTTTATTTGATTTTGGAGTAAGTTATTCCTTCATCACTGAGAAATATTTTATGTTGTTGTATTTATCTCCTATTGTACTACAATCTAGTTTATCTATTATTTACACATTTGAGAATGAATGATAGTTAGTATGTGTTTGTGAGATTGAAACTTTAATAAGAGATTTGAGTCTGAGTTGATATTGTTGCCCTTGACTGAGGGGATGAATGGTTGAGTAGGTTTGGTGCTCATATTGATTTCATGAAGAAGAGAGTGATATTAGTAGTGGCTAATGAAAATATTTATTTTCAAAGTGTTAGAGGAGTATTATCATCACTTATCTCAGCTCTGCAAATTGACAAATTATGAAAGAAGGAATGCTTTGTATTTTTTTCTCATGTAACAGATGAGAGTGAAACTTCAATGGTGATTGAAGAAATTCCTATAGTAAGAGAGTTTTCTGATATTTATCCTAAGTAATTGATTAATTTTCCTTCTAATAGAGAGAGATAGAGTTTTATATTGAAGTGCTACCTGGTACATCCCATATTGCTAAGATTCTTTATATAATGACAGTAAAGAAGTATGGAGTAGGAAATAAAAAAAAGTTGGTAGATAGAGATTTTATCGCTTAGTACTTCTTCATGGAGTGCTCGTGGATTAATGACTTATTTGATCAATTGCGTGCATATTTTAAAGATAGATTTAAGATCTAAATATTATCAGTTGAAGGTGAAAGAGGAGGATGTGATGAAAATAGCTTTTAACATTTGTTATGGTCTTTATGAGTTCTTTATGAGTTCTTTAGTCATTCCATTTGATTGGATGATAGATTGTGAAGATAGCTTTCAAAGATTGAAGAGTTGTTTGGTGTCAACACTTATTATGACTATTCCATTTGGAACTGAAGGATTCCAAGTATTTGGTGAAGTATCATTGAAAGTCTTAGGTTGTGTGCTGATGCAGAATGATTAAGTGATTACTTATGCTTTAAGATAATAAAAGCCACATGAAAAGAATTATCCTACTCATGATTTAGAGTTGACAGCTATTGTATTTGCATTGAAGATTTGGAGGCATTACTTGTATGGAGGATGTGAGGTTTATATTGATCATCGAGTTAAAGTATATGTTCACCGAAGGAGTTGAATTGATTAAGGATTATGATCTTAGCATTATCAACTTGAAAAGGATAATATTATGGTAGATGTAATAAGTAAGAAGTCTACATGGAGTAGCAGTTGGATTACTTGATTCTCGTTGATTCATGATATGCAGATTAAACCTAGAAGTAGTTAAATTAGGTGATGTAAACTTTGAAATGCTTTCTTAAATGAATGTACAATCTACATTATAAGAGAGAATTCTAGAAGTTCAAAAGACATGAGGAGTATAGTGATTGATAGAACATATTCGGTAGGAGAAGATCAGTTTCAAATAGATGATCATGGAGTGTTGACTAATAGAGGTAGACTCTAGATTCCTAGTGGTGCAAACTTAAGAAAATAGATTTTACATGAGGCACATTATTTTGAATATACAATCCACTCTTGGAGTAATAAGATGTATTAGGATTTAAAATCTTTATTTTGGTGGTCTAGAATGAAAAGAAATATAGCTGAGTTTGTATTAAAATATGAGGCTTGTCATATGCAGAGCATCAGATACCTAGTGGCTTATTACAACATTTAAGAATTCTTATGTGGAAGTGGGAAGAGATTACAATGGATTTTGCAATGGGATTTATGAGGTCTAGGCAAGGACATGATGTAGTATGGATTATTGTTGATCGACTAACAAAGTTAGCACATTTCATCCCTATGAGATAGATAGATCCAAGCGAGAGATTGGTATAGCTATACGTTCTTGAGATTGTCAGGCTGCATGGGATACCAAATGTTATTGCTTCTGATCATGATGGAAAATTCACTTCTAGTTTATGGAAAGTTATCCAATAAAGTAAGGAATTAAATTTCAGCAGGCTTTTCACCCACAAATAGATGGTTAGTCTGAGAGGACCATTCAAGTGCTTGATGATTTACTGAGATTATGTGTACTTGATTTTGGAGGAAGTTCGGAAGATCATATTCTACTAATTAAGTTTGCTTATAATTATAGTTTTCAGTCTAGCATTAGAATGTCACTATATGAAGCATTATATGGTCGTAAATGCAAATACTTTTATATTGGATAGAGGTGAGAGAAAGGAGATTGTTGGTTTGACTTAGTGGAAGATGTCACTGAGAATATTAGATTAATTAGAGATAGATTGAGAGTGGCACAAGATAGGGCAATTATTATTATCCCAAGCATCGAGTAGTTGAATTTGGTGTAATATTATATTTATGAAAGGCACCCAAAGGGTGTGAGTAGATTTGGAGAAGGTAAGCTCACGAGATTTATTAGACCTTTTGAGATAATAAGTAGAGTTGGCCAATCTACTTATAAATTATTGCTACCCAATCATATGCCATATGTGCACAATGTCTTTCATGAATCTGTATTAAGAAAGTGGGTTACTAATGTTGATCATAGAGTTCCTATGGATAAGAATAAGATAATACCTAATTTGATCTAGAGGAACCCGAGAGTATTTTGGCGTATAATGTGAGACAATTAAGGAAATAGTAGATCCTCATGGTCAAAGTTCAGTGAAAGCATAGATCAAAAAGATAAGCCACCTGAGAAAAAGAAGTAGATATGAGACAGCTCTATTCAAAATTATTTGACAATTACTCAATTATGAATGTCAAGGATGATATTTTTCAGAGGTGGGGAGATTATAATACTCACAGGTACAATCCGATCTTCAAATTGCCTTTTCCATCTTATAGGATATTTGACACTGTATTTTATAAAAACACTCTTCAATATTTATGAGCACTGCATATATGAAAATACAATGTTAGTTATTAGATTTGAACATTTTAAGGAATTTACATGTATTAGTGCACATAAATTTTATGGGGTCATTCGACAATTTGTTTACAAATTACTTTTACCAAAATATTTTAAACATGCTTTAGTTTTTATAGAATAATTTTTATAGTTTTTGGAGTGATGGATTTTAACAAAAAATGGATTTATATTAAGGCTTATAATAAATTTAAAATAATTCTAATAATTACCATTATATCCTTTTATTTATTAAAAAATAATATTGTTTTAATAAAGATCTCACTCCACTCATATTTACAATCCTTTTTTTCATTCTTGTCATGAGAACTTAGAGAGAGAGAGAGAGAGAGGAGTGAGAGAGAGAGAGAGAGAGAGAGAGAGCTAAATTTTGGGGTCTTAGAGCTAATTTTGTTCGTGGGAGTCAATTAAGAAAATTGATCATCTCAGTAAGCTACTATTACCCTACTTAAATTTTCAAAAAATTTTACTTCTTCAAAAAAGTCTTGTATTTTATTTGGTTGGATTTTATAGAAAGTTAGATCTACATATATACACAAACTTTTCACTGTATAACTTTTGATATGTTGTAGAATTAACTGTGTCTGATATATTAACACAAAAAAATAAAGTTTTCACCATGTATTTTAGTTATATAGTATTTTATGTAATTTTATGAGTATATTGAGTTGATAAAAATTACTATAAATAAGAAAAACTTCCAAATATTATTCTAAATATTACATATAAATGATTTTATAAATTATGATTATTAATATATACACACAAGTCTACCTACAACTTCTACTGATATTTTACACTAGCAAATTTCTTATATAATGCAATAGTTTACTCCTTTTTATCAAAATATTGATTCATTTTTATTGATGCATTGTAAATATCTATATAAATATATGGATTGATTTACAAGTAAATTATGAACTTTACATGTGAAATATAATGAGATGCATAAGGGACTGAGTAACATGAGTATTTATAGGGAGGTATAAGAGCTTGATTAAAATTAATTGTGTTATGTACATGGAGGCATAAATGCCTGAATGAATAATTAAATGTAGATGTATTTGGGAGGTATAAAAGCTTGATGATTGTTGACCTCATTTTTAGGATGAGTTCTCAACCCCTCAATCTTAGACATAGGACTCCTCTTATACTTTAAGAGATCCTTAATCCTAAGACACATCTAGTGATTAGGTGGACACTCAACCTAGCCCTAGAGACTTAGAAGAGTTAGCCATAGAAATAGGTCATGCCTTAGGGATGTGTTGACCTCATTTTTAGAATGAGCTCTCAACACCTCCATCTTAGACATAGGATTTATCTTAGACTTTAAGAGTTTCCTTAGTCTTAAGACACATCTAGTGATTAGATGGACACTCCAACCTAGCCTTAAAATATTTAGAAGAGTTAGCCATAGGATAGGTCATGTCTTAGGGGTGATAAGAAAATTACCTACCATTTAGCTTAAACCATTCTTACTTTCCTTCTCTCAAGTCAAATTCCAAATCGATTCAATTTGAATTTCTAAAACTCAATTCAATTCCATGATTGAAATCGATGATTGAAAGCCATAATCAAAATCCATCAAAAATTCCTAAGTTCTTAACCCTTTCTTAAGGACTTAGCCAAAATCATGATTCAAACCTATTCAAATTTTGAGATTTTCTTATAATCCATTTATATTCTCTTTATATTCTCATTTTATAAATGAAATATAAATTCAAACCCATCAAATCAAATTCAAAATTCCAAAATAAATCATGAAAATTTTTCTAAATTCCTTTAACTTTCCATTTAAGGACTTAGCCAAAATCAACCCTAAACCTTGATCAAACCTATTCAAATCCTTGGGATTTTCTCAAAATCAATTTATATCCTCATTTATATTCTCATATATAAATAATATATATATATAACTCAATTAAATCCAAAGCAAAAGTTAAATTTCAAAATAAAAATGCTTGAAATTCCCTTAAATCCTTTAATTTTTCATTAATGTATTTAACCTAAACTTTGATCAAACCACTTCAACTCATGAGATTTTCTCAAAATATATTGGTATTCTCATTTATGTTCTCATATATAAATGAAATATAAATATACATCAATCAAATCCAACTCAAAAAATTAAATTTTAAATTAAAAATTCTACTAAATCCTTTAAATTCCCTTTAATGGATTTAATCCTAAATCATGATTAAACTCTTTCAAATCCTTGAAATTTTCTCATGATCAATTTATATCCTTTCATAAGTGTGAAGGGGTGTTTTAAAATTACTTAAGCTAAAACCCCTTAGCTTAATTAACTTCTAATTGTGAACCAAATTGCATTAGGCTTTTCATTCATGCATTGCAAATTTACATACTTTGTAATTTTATGTCATCTCATTGGCTCATAATTACTTAGTTAATTTTTTGTAGGTAGTGGGTTAATTAAGCCACTTAATGCATACCTTAACTTAATCAACACTTAAAAATGGATTTAGTTATCTAAAAATTAAACTAAAATATAAAACATATGTGGAAATGGGTTAGAACAGTAAACAATCTCACCCTTTTAAAATTAAATCAAACTTCAAGCAAACAAAAAATCATTTTGAAATTCACTTTGATTTATTCTAAGTTTTCTTATTCTTTAAGAATGTCTTTAGGCTTTAAGTAAAGTGAGTTTGTTTACATGCTTTCATTGCTTTATATCTTTCCCAACATGCTAAATTGTATGCTATGTGATTCGTGAATTCATAGCTTCATGTTTCTAAATTTTCAAAATGAAATTGTTTACTTTATGTCAAATGTGCATGTGTTGGCTAAAGTAAAATATGAGTGGCTATTATCATTACTAAATCAAAGTTTTTTCAAAATCTATAAATGAAACATCAAATTTGAAAGTGTGTTATTCTTATATCCTAATTATAATCTTGCATGTGATGAATTATAAAGTCATGTTTAGTGTAGTCTTTCCTTCCTTTCTTATGTTAGCATAGTTTTGAATATGGTTTGGTAAGATATAGGGTTCATTTGAAAAGAACCCAACACTTACTTAATTATAAACCCTATTCATCCCTGTACTCTCATCTAAGAAGGATTGTCTATACTTTCATGAATAAATTGCTTAAAAAAATGAAACCATTAAGCAAACTTTTGCATATTCTTTCTCCATTTCATTTCTTTTATATGCATGTTAGTACCTAAGGAAAGTGGTATATCAGTCTGGACAACCCAGAGATTGCGAAGCTTTAAGTATCTCTATGTAGGTCTTGTACCTTACACCTCTCATTAACAATGACACTGTACTCACTTATGCCTTTCTTAATTTCATGCATGTATGTGAAATTTTGGATAAGAAAACCTTTTTCTACTTAAGAAAATTCATTCATCTAATTCTTTTAAATTTTTTTAAATGAATTACTTAGCATGCATCATAAAGTGTGTTAACTATTCTCATTTTCATGTATAGATATTCTTAGGGTCCATCCATATACATGTTATATATGTTGAAAGAATTAAGTAATGTCTGTTATGTGAATTTTGATTAATTTTTATTAATCTTAAAATGCCTTTCTATTTGGATAGGTTTGTTTAGAGTTGATCTAAACTTAGGATTAATTAAAAGATTTAATCAAAACATTCACCTAAATAAAACTAAACATGAACCTACTTTAGAAAATTACTTTAGATTAGGGAAGGAAAGAGAAGTTCCCTTCTCTTTCCCTCTCTTTATAACTTAGTAATTTAGGCTTCACTCAAATCAAACTAAAATATGAAATAAAAATAACCCAAAATACTTAAACAACTTAAATGAAACCCTCCTATAAGTTGAACATGTCCTTCACACTTAGAAAACTTGAACCTAAAGTCCTAAGCTAAGCATGCCACACAAACCTTCAAAGTACACACATTAGCCTAAGTCACCACTTCTAGCTTTAGGTTAGGTCGGTGCATGGTTTGATGTTATGTTTTGTTCTATGATGAATATTTTAGACTGGATGTTAGGTGTATTCTCATAGAATGAATGTTAGGACATGCTTAGCCTAACTATTCTTTTCTATAGAGGATTGTGCAAAAGGGCTGCAATCATAAATAAAAATATAAATGCTTCTTGCATGTGCTTATACCCCTTTGCATAATCCATAGGCCATGTGGACTTAGTCACCCATGTGTGGGATTATAAGTCCAATATACATGCTTGGGATTTGTGTGGTGTGATTTGACTAACCTTTGTTTTATAGGTGTTAGTTTCTCTTATCCTTTTCATGTAAAAATTTGTATAAATAGGATTTTGGAATGATTTATTATGGGGGATTATGATGAACATTGGTCATGAGATCCTATCTTATGGACCATGTGAAGCTTTGGAGCATCTACCATTTAACCATCCAAAGGAAGATCCAAAGAAAAAAAGAAGAAAAGAAAAGAAAGAAAGAAGAAAGAAGAAAGAAGAAAGAAGAAAGAAGAATAAAACTTGAAGAACCCCATAACAATGAATTTCTTTGCTTAATCTATAATTTAATTCATTTGTAATCTGGGTTGGATAAGGGTAGAGCTCGGCTACCCACATTTGATATTTTTGGGTTTGTACAGTGGTGCCCGACCACAAACGACCATTTATTCTTTTTGCGCTAGTTTTATAAATTGATTGATATTTGTTTAACTTGTGCATTAAGTGGCATATTTTCCTAGTTTCTTCTTGCTTTATGTATGGCCTGGATGTGGATTAGGCTCTTTAGAAAAAAATAAATCTTTTACCCAACTTTAAAAAAACTCAAACTAAAAATAAATAACTCATAACCTCACTTAAAGCTTAGGATTAAAATCAAGATAAAAGAATTAAAAATCCCTTAGCTGGATGAGTTATTTTATTTATAATATCATACACAACAGCATCTTATTTTACTCTTGATTGGAGGGCTTCTATCTTTGCAAAGAACCGGCTTGACCTTTGAGGGCTGTGGTGGAAACTCACCTCGTAAACTTCTCGCTGATTTTGGCCAATAATCTACTTTCTCATGCATTACATAAAAAGCCTATTAACCTGAGTCAAATTTATTGTCCAAAAATAAAATAAAATGAAATTTAAAATGTATTAGATTTAGGTCATTTGAAGCATGTCCCTTTACATGATCTAGTCTCTTTAGGGAGTGAGTTTAAAGACTTAGTCTCTTTCTAAATAAAAACTATCTAGCTATCTTGCATAAGCATAAAGACTTGCTTACATGTATTTAAAATCATAGGAGGAGTTAGTTGGAGGCCACCCCTAGGTGGTTGTAAGTCCAAGTTGTCAGGTGGTTTTTCCTTTCTTGTGGAGGCAAACAAATTGCTCATTTTCACCTTAGATTTAGGTTGTGCTTCTGGCCCTCGTCGATGCTCCCTAGATTTAGGTTCTAACATAGCTTCTCCCCTTTATGGGCCATGAGCTTAATTCCTCACCTCTTAGGAATTTCTTTAATCCCGTGTTAAGGAATCCTAAGTCCTAAAATTCTAATGAAAAATACAACTCAAACAAACTAAATCAATTTCCAAAATCTAAAGCCCAATTTTAGGATAGTTTGAGATTCTCTCTAGGTTTTCTAGCATCATGAACATCTCGTACTTATTCCCATATTTTTTGACTTCGATAATAACTCCTCTTTTGATCAATCTCATTCAAAAATACAAACCAATTGATTGATATTCCTTCCAATTAAATCTTCAGAGACAACAATCATTTAATTTAAGGGGGATTTACATACATACCACGCAATTCTTATGCATTTACATATTTCACACCCAAACTTTAATTTTTACTTAAATAGCACTTAAATCTTTATTATTACATCAAAAATACCACCCCGTTTCTTTTCCAAGTGAAATGCACCTTTTTGATAAAGTGTTAGTTTTGTAAATATTCAAGTTTGGGTGTGAAATATGTAAATGCATAAGAATTTTGTGGTATGTATGTAAATTTCTCTGAATTTAATCGAGAAATTTCCTAAAGGATCATATCCTTTAGGATGTAATTAACTATGGGGGCTTGCCCCTGTAGGGAACTTAACGAACCCGATTTAAAATAAACTCTGCTTTACTTTTCCATATAAAGTAGGAAAGAATCTCTCATACATATGCAGACCCATCATCCTTAGGAGTCCTTATTGAGGTAAGTGGTTCCATTAAAGGGTAGCGACTTCTGTCTTTCGAGATAGTACACTATTCCTTAATGATGTACCCGATCACCTGAATAAGTACATTTGAGGATCTGTGTGGCATCTTACTAAGATGAATTTCTATAAGGTCTCTTCTTTCTTTTCTCCATAGATTTGAAAGGCGGCTCCTTGTAAGAGATTTATTCACCATAGGTGTTAGGAAAATTTGCCTACCTATAGCTTGAACCACATTCCTCACTTCCTTCCTTCAAGTCAAACTCCAAATCAAATCAACATCAAACCTAAACTAATTCTAACCTAATTGATTTTCTTCAAACTCAAATCAATGCCACATGATTGAAACCCATGATTGAAACTTATGGTTGAAATCCATAATTGAAATTTATGATTGAAGCCCATGATTGAAATTCCAAATCTTGCCTAAGTCCTTTAATCCCCTCTTAAGGATTTAGTCTAATTCATCCTCAAATCAATTCAAACTCATGAAATTTTCTCATAACTCATTTATATTATCATTTATATTCACATATATAAATGAAATATAAATTCAAATCAATCAAATCAAATTCCAAGTTGAAATTCTAAATTCCAAATCTTGCCTAAGTCCTTTGATTTTCCTTCATGGACTTAGCCTAAATCAAATCAAATTCATGAAATTTTCTCATAACTCATTTATATTCTCATTTATGTTCACATATATAAATGAAATATAAATTCAAATCAATCAAATTAAATCTGAAATTCAATTCCAAGTTCAAAATCTTTCTTAAGTCCTTTAGTTCCCTCTTAAGGACTTAGCCTAAATCATATTCAAACCACCTTAAATTCATGAAATTTTCTCACAACTCATTTATATTCTCATTTATATTCACATATATAAATGAAATATAAATTCAAATCAATCAAATCAAAGTCAAAATTCAAATTCAAATCACAAAACCCTTCTTAAGTCCTTTAATCCCCTCTTAAGGACATAGCCTAAATCATGTTCAAATCACTCCAAATCTTTGATATTTTCCTTAAACCATTTATATTGTCATTTATAATCAAAGATATAAATGAAATAGAAATTCAAACAACCAAAACCAACTCCAAAAATGAAATCAAATTCAATTAAAATCCAACGTAAGCCTTTCAAGTCAAATTCTTGAGCTTAGCCAAATCAACTTCAAATCAAGATAAACCCTTGATTTTTCTTCATGATTCAATCAATCCTTCAATCATGAATCCAAATATAAATATAAAATTCAATTATCAAATCAAAACTCAATTCAAAAATCAAGCTAAATTCATTTCATGTTCACCCTTTGAACTTGAAATTATCAAATGAGTTAAAACTCATTTGACTTCAAACCACTTGCAAATGAATTTATATTTCAATCATAAGTCCATATGTGAGTTCAATCAAACTCAAATCAAGTTGACCAAGACATTTGACCCACTTAGGCTCACTTGACCCAAAGTGAGCTAAAGTACCCTTATGAGCCAAATTCTAATCCTAACCAAATTGGATTGAACTAAGCCCACCTAAGCCTCTCATCATGATCAACAATCATCATGAGATGATCAATCACTTAAATTGGGTCAAACCAAGTCAAACCTAAGGGTTGACCAAGTTTACACTTAGCCAAAATGAAACCCAACATAGCCAAAATTTACCATAGGCCAAATTAATTGGAACCAATGATCTTAAGTTCATTCATGATCAATGTTTGAACTTCACCAAGTTAACATTTAAGCCTAACCTAGCCAATTGGTTAATTGACCCAAGTTGACCCAACTTGACCTAAAAAGTCAAAATGTGTCAAAACTTGATCTAAGCTAAATTGATTGAAACTAATGGGTCAAGTTCATTCCAAAATGATTGTTGAACTTGATCAAAGCCTCAATTGGCCAACTAGACCTAACCTAGCCCAATTGAACTTGAACCCAACTTGACCTAAAGGGTCAAATTGAGCCAAATTCAAACTTAATCAAAATTGATTAGAAACAAAGATACCAATACATTTCATATGACCAACTAAACCTAAACCAACCCATGACCTAACCCAAATAGGTCAAATGGGTCAAATTGGTCAACTTGACCCATTTGACCTAAATGAACTCAATTGAACCAAAACCAAATCTAAACCAAATTGAATCAAACAAAAGCCACCAAAATATTTCAAATGGTCATTTGAACATGACCCAATTCTTGTTTCGACCAATTCGTCAACTTGGCCCAAGTTGACCCATTTTGACCTAAATGAGTCAACATGAGCCAAATCACATCAAACCAACTCCAAATTCAATGAAACTTGGCCAGACCTATTTTTTCATCATATCAAACATACCCAAACTAATTAAGGTCAAATGACCACTTTACCCCTAGGCCATAGGGTAAATTTTGGGCAAATCCACTTGGAATTTCATCAAATCCTCTCCATAAGCAGATGACACCCTCTTAGTGGATCAAGTGAACACTAGGGAGTGTGGTGCACCCAACCCAATGGGTTTGGGTCAGCCCAACCTAACCCAATGGCCAAACGACCACATGCCTTGCAATGGAGCACATGGAATCCTCCTTACACTGAATTCAAGCACATGGCCACCTCACCCACTTCTTCCCTAGCCAAAATTGAATTCAAGGACATCCTAAATGACCTAACAAACCCATGGCATAAGCTCAATTGGATCAAAATAGCAAGGAGGCTTGCGGCCATCCAATCCTTCAAGGGGAGATATACTCCCCAAATTCAATAAAATTTTCACTCTCCCTTAGTTGATTGAAGCATAGGAACTCAGAGCAAGCCCTAGCTAGTATTCCCAAGCTTTCTAAAGAGAGTTTGAAATTCTCACTTCTCGGTTTTCATAGCTTGAAAATAGGGGAGTTCCACTCAAAATGCAATTGACTCCACACTCAAAAATAGTGTAATTCCTTTTGCAAGCTCCATCAGTGAGCTTAATCAAACTCACTCAAGCTCTCTTCTAAGTTCCTAAGGCAAGGCAGAGTCACCTTGATCAAGACTGAGCTCAAGGAAAAGGAGTTGGTCTCTAGAAGCAACCACCTAATCTCAAGAGCTCAAACTGTCAGCAAAGCTTCATCTCCACTAAACAAAGCTTCTCTAAGGGAATCAAATGTCGGTGATAACCTCCGAGGTAAACCATTTTTTCAAGCTAATCTATCCATAGTGTGGAGCTTTGTAAAAGAAATTTTCATTGCATGATAAACTAGCCATTAAATGTGATCTACATTGCATGATGAAGGTGTGGGCTAAATTTTAGCCAATATGAGCTCAATCAAACTCGGATCATGGCCTAGAACATGGATGGATCTCTTCTTGTAGGGAATTGCAGGGATGAATCTATGGCTATCCATCCATGCATTTTGGATGGATGGTCAAGATTAGAACATGTAGCACCCACAGATCTCCACTTTAGAACCACAGTTGAGGAGAAAGCGCATAGCGTCGCCATTGATGCGGTGCTATGATGTGACAAGTTAAAGAGCCAATCCCATCATGCCATGTGGAAAGTGCATGTCATGTCAGTGGCCCATGTGGTGCTGACGAGATTAAATACTTAATCAGGGTATTTAAATATTCTAATTAATTATGAAAACTTCTAAAATTCATATCTAAGCCTAGAAAATCAAAAAAATATATGAAATAAATTGCATTGGATAGATAATTGAATATAGAATATTCTAAAAGTGATTTCAATAGATTTTGAATAGTATTTTTTTTTTTTAATTTAGGTTTTCTTGGAAATATTATTTTGCTAATTACCCTCTAATTACTCCATTGAATGATATCAAATGTTTTGTGCTTAATTAGTGGGTTGACTCCTACCTCCTCTAATTTTCTTGGGATTTATTGGTGGCTTAATTAGGGGAATTTCTAGTTCATTTTTTAATCACTCCATTAATGTAATTAAGCTTAATTAAGGGCATAATTAGTGGTTTAACCCTCTAATTGAGTCAATTAAATTTTGATTGAGTTAGTACGAGGTTTAGGGAATATTTTTGTGAAACTTTCCTTGAGGTATTTTCTAAACCCGTTTTTCTTCCTTAATCCATCCTTAATTAAGGGTTAATTCACTAATTACCCCCTTAATTAATTTCATAAAATTCTCAAACTTTCTAGAACTCAATAAATCTATCTTGGGTAGATGCTTAGGTGTTCAAGAGCCTAAGTATATAAAGAAAATCAAAACTCAACTCACATGTGTGAGAGGTGTTATGAAATAACATAAAATTAAACCACTTAGTTTAATTAGTAATTAATCATGAGCCAAATGCATTACGCCCTTGATTAAGTATGCTAAGGTGGTATAGGTAAGGGGTAATTAACACATTTAATTCATACCTTAACCTAACCAAAGCATAAAATTGATCTAATCACCTAAAAATTAAATTAAAACAATAAACATATATGGGAATGGGTTAGGAACATCAAACTCACCTCACATTTCTCAAATTAAATCAAATTCAAGACAAAATCAAACCTTCTTTAAAAATAATTTGATTTACTTTAAACTTTCTTATTTCATGAGATTATCTTTAGGAATTAATTAGGGTGAAAGTGTTTACATGCTTTCATCACTTTAGTTCTTTCCTAATATACTAAATGTGTATGTCATATGAACTTCATGCATTCATTCTTTTCAAAAATCAAAATGAAAGTGAAATATTTTCTTTATGTCAAATTACATATTTTGGCTAAAGTAAAAAATATGAATGATTATTATCACTATTAAATTCAAAACTATCTTTAAAATCTATATATCAAATATTCAAAACTGAAAGTGTGCTACTTATGATTAGTTATGAGCTTGCATGTGGTTATAAGTATGAAGACATGCATAGTGTAGTCTTCCTTCTCTTTTCTTTTAGTATGATTTGAATAGGATTTGACAAAGTGTATAGTTCATTTCAAAAGAACATAACACTTGCCTAATTCCTTTCCTATTCATCCCTATACTATTACTTAAGAAGGACATCTACACTTTCACATATAAATTGCATAGACAAAAATAAATCAACCAACACAAACTTTTGTATCTTTCTTTTCCCTTCATTTCTTTTGTACATATACTTGTATTTAAGGAAAGTGGTATATTAGTCTCAACAACCCCGGGGTTGTGAGACTTTGAGTAACCTAAGCACGCCTTGTATCGCCTAGTTAACAATGCGCCATACTCACTTATGCATATATATATATATATATATATATATATATATATATATATATATATATATATATATATATATATATATCTGTGTGTGTGCATGTGAAAAAGTGGATAAGAAAACTCTTTTCTACGTAATGAAAACCATGCATCATAAAGCATTCAAACTTTCTTAAGTTACTCACTTAGCATTCATAAAGTGTGTCAAACAATTATCATTTGTATGTATAGATATGCTTAGGATACATCCATATGCATGTTATACATGTTGGGAAAGAAATGAAGTGATGTGTATTTTGTGAATTTAGTTCACTTTACTTAATCTTAAAATACCTTTCTTTTTGAATAGGTTTGTTTAGAATTGATCTAAACTTTGTATTAATTAAAATACATAATAAAATATTCACTAAATAAAACTAAACATGAATCTACTCTAGAAATTATTTAAGGTAGGGAAGGAAAGAGAAATTCTCTTCTCTTTCCCTCTCTTTAAAACTTAGTAATTAGTTGTAGGATTCACTCAAACCCAAATAAAGAATCAAATAAAATCAACCTAAATCAACTAAACACTTAAATGAAACCACCCATCTAAGTTGAACATCTTCATACTTAGAAATTCCAAACCTTAAAGCCATAGCTAAGCATACCACACAAACCTCCTAAAGCACACACGTTAGGTTAAGTCACCACTTCTAGCTTTAGGTTAGGGAGGTACATGGCTTGATGTTTAGTTTTATTTTGTGATGTTTTGTTTTAGTCTAAATGTTAGGGTGAATGTGCATAGAATGAATGGTAGGATGATTTAGTCTAATCATTATTTTTTTGCTGGGATTGTGCTTATAAATAAAATATAAATATTTTTTGCTATGCAGGTGCTTATACCCCTGAACATAATCCAATAATTCAAGTGGACTTGGTTACCCAAGTGTGGGGTGCTAAGTCCAATATATATACTTAGGATTTATATGGTTTGTTTAGTTAATCTATATTTCGCTGGTGTTGGTTAGATTTACTTTTTCTTTTCATGTAATTTTTGCAATTAGGATTTTGGAATGAATGCTATGAGGGATTCGGATGAGCAATGGTCATAAGATTACATCTTATGTACCATGTGAAGCCTTTGGAGCAATCACCTTCCAACCATCCAAAAGAAGGAACCAAAGAAGAAAAGGAAAAAGAAGAAAGAAGAAATGATGACCCTCATAACATGAATTTTTTTACTTGATCGTAAATTAATTCATTTGTAATCCAGGTTGTATAAGGGTAGAGCTCGGCAACCCAATTTTTTTTTTTGAGTTTGTGCGGTGGTGCCTGACAACAAATGGTCTTTTATTCTTTTGCGTTAGCTTTCTAAAATGTTTGAAGTTTTATTTAGCTTGTGCATTAAGATGACATATTTTCCTAGTTTCTTTTTTTCTTTGATGTATGGTCTGCATGACGATTAGGCTCTTAGGAAAATAAATCTTCTACCAAATTAATTAATTCAAAATTAAAATAAATAACTCATAATCTCATTTAAAGCCTAAGTTAAAATCAAGATAAAAGAATTAGCAACCCCTTAGCTGGATGAGTATTTCTTTTTTAACATTATGCAGAAAAGCATATTGTTACACTCTTGATTGAGTCGTGGTGGAAACACACCTCATCCCTTCTCGCTGATTTTGGCCAATAATCTTAGTTCTCATGCATTAGGCATATGAATACTATAAGCTTGAGTCAAATGGTTGTCCAAAATTAAAATAATATGTAATATATTTTGCATTAAATTTAGGTCATTTCTCATACCCTTACATGATCTAGTCCCTTAGGGAGTGAGTTTATGGACTTAGTCTCTTTCTAAATAAATAATAGTTTAGCTATCTTGCATAAAGCATATGACTTGCCTACATGAATTTAAAACCATAGGAGGAGTTAGCCTACCCCTGTCAAGTCAGAATGGTGGTTTGTCCTCTCTTATGGAGGCAAACCAAATACCCATTTTTTCGCTTTAGATTTAGGTCATGCTTTTGGCCCTCGCCAAAGCTCCCTAGATTTAGGTTATGAGGTTGCTTCTTCCTTCTATGGGCCATAAGTATAAATTCTCACCACTTTGTCATTTCCATAACCTTGTATTGTGAAATTATAAGCCCTAAAATTCTAATAAAAAGTTAACTCAAATGAATAATTCAATTTCAAAAATGGAAAGCCCAACCATAGGATAATTTGAGATGCTCGTTAAGTTTCCTAATATCAAGAGCATCTCCTACTTATCTTTCCTTAGCTTCGATAATAACTCATCTCTCTGATCAATCTCATTTGATCTTCTAAAATAAACTAATCGATTGATAGTCCTACCTATTAAAATCTTTGGAGATAATGATCATTTATCCTAATCGAGCGTATTCCTAAGGGATCTCATTCCTTAGGATATAATTAACTATGGGGGCTTGCCCTTGTAGGGAACTTACCGAACCCGATTTAAAATAAATCCTACTTTACTTTTCCATGTAAAGTAGGGGAAGAATCTTTGGTATAGATGAAGACATTATCCTTATGTGTCCTTGTTGAGGTGGTTAGGTCCATTATGGATGGTGACTTCTATCTTTCTAGATAGTACAACTCTCCTCAATATCGTACCCGATCACCCTCAATAAGAACATCTGTGGATCTACGTGGTGTCAAAAATACAAGAAAAAGAAGAGATGTATATTTCTATCTTCACTTTATCCCGCATAGAGTGAAGATAAAAATATATTTTTTATTATTTAGAAATCTTATGAAAATTTTACCATAATGTTAGAAGATTTTTTTTAGCAAAAGAGTTTAAATGAAAAAATGGCTATAAATAATTATGAGTCATTAATCTAAAATTTGTTCTAATGGTATAGAATAAATGACTAAATTTGATGAAATTTATGTAGGTATCAAGGGATAGAAAATAATACTAGTCTTTAAACTTGTCTAATTTGAATGAGAGCTTTGTATGAACTTGTAGAATAAATGTGAGACTTGAGATGCATGATGATTGACTTTAAAGACTGCTAAAGATGTAAAAATAGGTGTAAATAAGTTAAGAGCAACAAATTAATGGTACATTTGAGATAACTTTATATTTGCTTTACTTTTTAAAAAGCAATCACTTATGCATTTGGTTAGTAGCTTTTGAGAACTAAAGTTGTTAAAGTATTATGGTTGCCAAAAAGCTATTGTCTGACTTTTTAAAAAAAAATATTTGTGACACCAATAGTAATTTTCTATAAATTGCTATCTTCACAATAGCTTCACAACCATATTTACAAAAAAAAAAATTAAAATTATAGCTACACCAAACAAACTCCAAGAGAATATAAAATGGAATAAGAATAACTAACTTTTCTCACCAAACAAATTATAAGCTTAAGTCATCAAACACAAAATTTAAAAATAATACTTTAAAAACATTTTATTAAATAATTAAAGTCATAGTATCTCAACGTATATTTATAGGCATTATAAGGCTTTATGTAAAAACTTTTTAAAAAAATAAAGAGAAAAAAGAAAAAAAAAGAGGTTGATAGCCATTAATTAATGATGAGTCCCAACCAGTCAATTTTAATACCTTTTTATGTCAAAGTAGAGAAGCCAAACTTTTGATTGAGAAATAAAAATGTAAAAAATATTAAAACATAAATTATATTATAAATATTCTAAATTATGTGCTCTTTATTAGGCTTTTGTTTGGTTGCTTTTAGTTGGACTTATTCTTTGATTTTTTTTCTTGAGTTTAGCATTGCTTATTTATATCTATATAATGTGTTACATCAAGTTCCTATTTAGAGAATGACCTTCCTTCATCCATCATAAACCTAAACACATCCATGAAGGGCTGCAATGAGCCAATGATAATAATCACACCTTAGCTAGGCAATCATTGCAAACCATTATTAATCTTCTAGTATTTAAGTTTGCATCATCATTAATTATCTTCTAGGATAGCATTTTAGTCTTAATATTTAGCCTAGTAATTATATAAGTTTGTAAGATTAATAGATCATTATGAACCCTTTATTTATAATTTCACAATACTAATTACCTACTTATTAATTTACTGTAAAAAGATAAATTACTTTGCACGATTAAGTTAGATGTCTTATTTATTATCTTGAAATGTACTTATCAAACTCATAGTTATTGGCCCTTCCTAATTTCACACATTCTTTTATTCTGGAAATGAATGCTTTGAGCACTATCATAGAAGCAATCCTCACTCAAGAAAAAAAAAACCATTGCTTTCTTCAACAAGATGCTAAAGTTATAATGCGTAATAGGTTTTAACTTATGCTTATAAACTTTTTGCTATTATCATATTAATCTACAAATGACATCAATATTTTATTAGGCACTAATTTTATCAATAAGATTGACTGATATAGTATATGTGAAATAATAAATTAAACTATTCAAGCTCTAGAGTATCAGAGATTTTTAGTTAAATTATTTGGCTTTGATTAAATCATAGAATATAACACAAGTTTCTCTAATAAAATTAGTAATGCCTTGTCACACATTAATGAAGATGCTTTTTTTTTCTCTTATAAACTACTTAATTAAAAATTCATTTGCATCTCAAAGCCATTATGCATGCTACTACCATAGATTCAACAATGTAAATTTCTTATCTAACTGATGATAAGTTTTAATAAGTTTTCTACCTACACATATAAAGATGGTCTTTTATTATTATTTTATTTAATGACAAAGTTATGATATCTTTACAACAACATAAGTGTGAAGGGGTGTTTTAAAAGTACTTAAGTTAAACCCCTTAGCTTAATTAACTCTTGATTGTGAGTCAAATTGCATTAGGTCTTTTCAGTACTAGGTGCATTGCAAATTTACGAACCTAGTGGGTTTTATGTCATCTCTTTGGCTCATAATTACTTAGTTAATTTTCCTAAGGTGGTGTAGGTAAGGGTTAATTAAGCCACTTAATATATACCTTAACATAATCACTGCTTAAAAATGGATTTAATTATCTAAAAATTAAACTAAAATACAAAGCATATGTGGGAATGGGTTAGGAATAACAAACTCATCTCACCTTTGCAAAATTAAATCAAACTTCGAACAAACAAAAATCATTTTGAAATTCACTTTGATTTATTCAAAGTTTTCTTATTCTTTAAGAATGTCTTTTGGAATTAAGTAAAGTGAGTTTGTTTTACATGATTACATTGCTTTAGATCTTTCCCAACTTGTTAAATTGTATGCCATGTGATTTATGCATCCATGCATTCATGTTTTCAAAATGAAATTGTTTTTGTTTATGTCAAATGTGCATGTGCTAGCTAAAGTAAATATGAGTGGCTATTATGACTGCTAAGTCTAAAGTATTTTCAAAATCTATAAATGAAACATAAAATCTAAAAGTGTGCTATTTCTATATCCTAATTATAAGTTTGCATCTGATGAAATTATAAGCCATGTTTAGTATAGCCTTTCTTTCTTTTCTTATGTTAGCATAGCTTTGAATAGGGATTGGTATGATGTAGGGTTCATCTAAAAAGAACCCAACACTTAGTTAGTTCTATACCTTATTCATCTGTATGCCATCATCTAAGAAGGATTGCCTATACTTACATGAATAAATTGCCTAAACAAAAAAAGAAATTATTAAACAACTTTTGCATATTCCTTCTTCATTTCATATCTTTTATATGCATGGCAGTACTTAAGGAAAGTGGTATATTATTCTGGATAACCCTGAGGTTGCGAGGCTTTAAGTAGCCCTAAGTAGGTCTTGTACCTTACACCTCTAGTTAACAATGACGCTATCCTCACTTATGCCTTTCTTACTTTCATGCATGTATGTGAAATTTTGGATAAGGAAAATCTTTTCTACATAAGAAAATTCATGCATCAAAAAATTCTAAATTTTCTTAAATGGATTACTTAACATGCATCATAAAGTGTGTTAACTATTCTCATTTGCATGTATAGATATGCCTAGGGACCATCCATAAGCATGTTATATTTGTTGGGAAAGAAATGAAGTAATGTGTGTTATGTGAATTCTGATTCATGTTTTTTAATCTTAAAATGCCTTTCTTTTTGGATAGGTTTGTTTAGGATTTATCCAAACTTAGGATTAATTAAAATATTTAATCAAATTATTCACCTAAATGAAATTAAAAATGTGAACTTACCTTAGAAATTACTTAAGGATTAGGGAAGGAAAGAAAAGTAACTAAGTAATTAATTATAGGTTTCACTTAAACAAAATTAAAACATGTAATAAAAACAACCCAAAATCACTAAACAACTTAAAAGAAACCTTCCTCTAAGTTGAACATGTCTTTCACACTTAGAAAACTCAAACCTAAAGTCCTAAACTAAGCATGCCACACAAACCTTCAAAGCACATACATTAGCCTAAGTTACCACTTCTATTTAAGTTAGTGCATGGTTTGATGTTATGTTTTATTTTGTGATGAATGTTTTAGACTAGATGTTAGGGTGTATGCTCATAGAATGAATGGTAGGACGTGCTTAGTCTAACTAATCTTTCGTGTAGAGGATCGTGCTAATGGGGCGCTATCATAAATAAAAATATAAATGTTTCTTGCTTGCAGGTGCTTATACCCCTTTGCATGATCTATAGGCTAGGTGGACTTAGTCATCCATGTGTGGGGTGATAAGTCCAACATACATGCTTGGGATTTATGTGGTCTGATTTGACTAACCTTTGCTTTGCAGGTGTTAGTTGGATTTATACATTTCCTTTTCATGTAAAAATTTATATATTTATGATTTGGAATGATTTGTTATGGGTGAATAGATGAGCATTGGTCATAAGATCCCATATTATGTACCTTGTCAAGCCATGGAGCATCTACCATTTAACCATCCAAAGGAAGATCCAAGAGGAAAAGAAGAAAAGAAAAGAAAGAAAGTAGAAAAAAAAGAAAGAAGAATAGAGCTTGAAGACCCCCATAATAATGAATTCCTTTGCTTAAATTATAATTTAATTCATTTGTAATCTGAGTTGTATATGGGGACCTACAAATTACCATTTGATATTTTTGGGTTTGTGAGGTGCTACACGACCACAAACGATCATTTATTCTTTTTGCGCTAGTTTTATAAATTGGATGATGTTTGTTTAACTTGTGAATTAAGTGGTATGTTTTTCCTAGCTTCCTTGCTTTATGTTTGGCCTGAATGTGGATTAGGATCTTTAGGGAAAAATAAATCTTTTATCTAACTTAACAATTCAAACTAAAACTAAACAACTCATAACATCATCTAAAGCTTAGGATTAAAATCAAGATAAAAGAAATAGAAATCCCTTAGCTGGATGAGCTTTTCTTTATAATATCATGCACAAATGCATCTTATTTCACTCTTGATTGGAGGGTTTCCATCTTTGCTAGAGAACTTGGCTTAACCTTTGAGGGCCATGATGGAAACTCACCTCCTAAACTTCACTGATTTTGGCCAATAATCTACTTTCTCATGCATTAGTCATAAAAATCCTATTAACCTGAGTCAATTGATTGTCCAAAAAAAATGAAAATAAAATGAAATTTAAAATGCATTAGATTTAGGTCATTTGAAGCATGTCCCTTTACATGATCTAGTCTCTTTAGGGAGTGATTTTAAGGACCTAGTCTCTTTCTAAGTAAAAATAGCCTAGCTATCTTGCATAAGCATAAAGACTTACCTACATGTATTTAAAATTGTAGGAGGAGTTAGTTCGCTGCCACCCCTAGTAGTTGTAAGTCCAAGCTGCTGGGTGGTTTGGCTTCTCAGTGAAGGCAAACCAATTATCCATCTTTTGCCTTAGATTTAGGTTGTGTTACTAGCCCTCACCGAAGCTCCCTAGATTTAGGTTATGAGGTTGCTTCTCTCCTTTATGGGCCATAAGCATAATTCCTCACCTCTTAGGCATTTCCTTAATCTTTTGTTAAGTAATATTAAGTCCAAAAATTCTAATGAAAAAAAATATAACTCAAACAAACTAAATCAATTTGTAAAATGTAAAGCCTAATTTTAAGATAGTTTGATATGCTCGCTAGTTTCCTAGCATTGTGAGCATCTCCTACTTATTCCCATTTTGGCTTTGATAATAACTCCCTCTTTTGAATGATCACATTTGATCGTCAAATACAAACTAATCGATTGATAGTCCTTCCTATTGAAATCTTCAGAGACAATGATCATTTATCTTAATCGATAGTTTTCTTAAAGGATCCTGTCCTTTAGGATGTAATTAATTATGAGGGCTTACCCCTGTAGGGAACTTAACGAACCTAATTTAAAATAAACCCTGCTTTACTTTTCTATGTAAAGCAGAGGAAGAATCTCTGGTACATATGCAGATCCATCGTAATGAGTCCTTATTTATGTGATTGGTTCCATTAAAGGGTAATGACTTCTGTCTTTTGAGATAGTACACTATACCTTGATGATGTATCCAATCACCTGAATAAGTACAACTGCAGATCTGTGTAGCATCTTACCAAGATGAATTTTTAGATATATAATTTTTCCTCTCCTTTCACCATAGATTTGAAGGTGAATCTTTATATGTGTGTGGGAATTTTTCTCCACACCACTATATCCCATTTCCACCAAGTAGAGTTAGGTCGAGCTTTGAGCCTGCACTAGAGCACTCTAGATTTAGGTTCTGATGCGGTTCGCTTCTCTTTTGCTATGATTATAAGTCCTTACTTCTAAGGTGTTTTCATAATCTTGTGTTGTTGGACTATAAGCTCTAGCATTCTACTAAGATTCCAACTTAAATAAAAGTGCATTCTCTTATTTAAAAATATAAAGCTTCACTGTAGGCTAGATTGAAGCACTCACTATGCTTCCTAATATCATAGATGCTTCCTACTTATTTTGTTTTAGAACTTGTAAATAAGTCTTTCTATTTGAACTTTCTCACATAATTTCTAGAAAATACCTAATCCTTTGATTGTTTTGCTTTGAAGTCTTTGAAGATACTTATTAACTACTTTAATCGAGATGCTCTTAGAAAATTATCATTTTCTAAGATGTAATTAACTATAGAAGCTCACTTACATAAGGAACTAAAGAACCCGACATACAATAAATCTTGCTTTACTTCTCCATGTATAGTACGAGAAAGATCTCTGCTATATACATAGACCAAACTACCTTAGGAGTTTTTATTAAGTGATTAAGTCCATTGTATGGTGATATTTTTACCTCCCAAGATAGCACATTATACCTTAATATCGTACCCGATCACTTCAATAAGTACTCCCTAAAATTTGTGTGGTATCTTTACGACTCCAAATTAAATTACCACAATTAAATAGTTAGAATAGCATCGGACTTCTGATCTAAGGTCATTTCAAACTTATTTGCCAACTAGATTCCATTAAGAACTCTTCAAAATTGAGTCCTCCCACTTGATTTCCAAAATTATCAAACATTTAATATCAAGATTTAAAAGCCATTGAGATGTAAGTCAATCACTTTAATTAAGAGTATTCTTAGAAGATTTATGTCTCCTAAGATGTAATTAACTATAAGAGCTTGTCCCTATAGAAAATTTAAGGATACGGTTAAAAATAATCCTGCTTTACTTCATCCATGTGAAGTAAGGGAAATATTTCTGGTTTATATAAAGTCATCGGCCTTATGAGTCCTTATTAGGTGATTGAGTCCATTATATGGTGATATGTATATCTTCGAGATAATATATCATTTTTTGATGTTGTACATGATCATTTAAATAAGTATCCCCTAAGATCTGTGTCGTGTCCCTATGAACACTCCAAATATAAATGCCACTACACCCTCTTCTCTCAACTAGTGTATTTGCTCAAAACATTTATCAAAAGATTTTAGACCCTTCTTCTCTCACTCTTCTCTTTCACACTTCTAATTATATTTTGAGCTTTAATAAGTGTGTTCAAGAGCTTTTTAGTCCAAACATTAAATTGTCTCTATGAATTGCATGTATTGTTATGGAGTGGAGACTGCAAGTTATAATAGGATATTATCAAGGAAAAAATAGAAAGAAAATAAGTAGTATTTAGAACTTTTGTATCAAGCTTATGTAAGCACTGACAAGACTCTTTTCAATTGCTAATTCCTCTCATGTGTAAAATGTAAATTTATTTATAATTTTAAGGTGTTGTTTTTATTTTTTTTAGTTGTTGCATATATTGATTCTCTTAATTATATATTATATTTTTCTCATCATAACACTCTATTTTGATTATAAATACTAATACTTGAGGATTATTTGATTCTTTAAATAGTATCATAAACTTTTTGGTTGTACTTTGAAGTTCTTGATTTAAGAATACTGATTTTTTTAAAGAAGCAACAAAAAAAGTAAAAGAAGAATTATTGTTAGTTTAATTGGCTATAATTTATTCAATTGGCTATTATTGTTGACTAAAATAGTGACTATTTTTGCTTATTTTCTTAAATTTATTGTTTTTTTATTTTTATTTTTATTTTTTAAATAATAAAAATTATTTTAAAAAAAACTAAATAAATATATTTTTATGTGTTCACTTAAAATGCTTTAGCTTGAAGGATTAGTTATGATAATAGATTGTAAATCCAACCAACAATCTTAAGTGTGTTTTTTTAAAAAAAAATTAATATATTAAAATTTTGGATATGTAATCGATAAATAATTTTGAGAGAGATAAATTTTGTTTTTGTTTAAAGAAATTTGATGCTTCCCACATTACTATATTTTGTTGATGTTGTTTACATAATTTTTAAATAAAAAAAGTATATATGAAATTATTAAAATTAAATTTATTATTAAGTTTATGTGGTATGTATGAAAAAATAATACACTTTTGATGTATTTGGATTTACTTTATAAAACATTTATTTTAACTTCAAATTTATTAAAACTAGATTTTGAATTTTAGAAGTTACGTAATTCAAATATTGCATGAAGATTTATATTTAATTAAATGAATTTCTTGGGGGACGAACTAAACTCTTTTTTGAGGATGTGCAAACTTATAATATAAATAAAATAATATAAAAAGAATAACATAAATTTCCAAAATAACATTTTGGATTTCAATATGATCAATGATTTAATATAAGGTTTTCAATTTATTTATATTTTTTTTATAAATGAAGTATAACACATCATTCTCAATATAAAGTATAGATATTTCATTGCCAACTTTTACTTATTAAACTATGTAATCAAAGTTTGACAATTTTCATTTTAGAAAATATTCTTTCAACTATAACAACAATAATTAACAAAGTTAATACAAAAGCAATAAACTTATAAAATTATGAGATACATTATCCTTCTTTATCATAATATTATGTTTTCTTTTCCTCTTATATCATTTATATTGCTATCAGATAACAAAAAGACAAAACAGCAAGAGAAAGCGCGCCAACGAGGGGCACGTGGCATCCTAAGAATGGATAGAGATGCACAAGACAAGGACAGCAGGAGCAGCGCGGCTTCTGCAACTTCATCACTCTCCCACCTCTGGCGGATCGGTTTAGAAACCACCTCCATCTCCATCTCCTTGCCTCGCAACGATGATGAAGCAGAACCGTTAGGATCTTTTCCTGCTTCTCCTTCTACCTCCTCCTTAGTTCTTCCTCGCTTAATGCCATTGCCATCATTTCCTACTTTCTCTGCCCTTTCTTCGTCTCCTCCACGTTCAAGTACAGCTGGTTTTCTCTGTTTGAACTCACGGTGACCACTTTTCTTGCTTCTCCTTCTTCCATTCGATCACTTCATTTCCCTTACTATAATGAATATCGCAGGAATTGCAAAGTGATTGTAACGAAATAATAAAGTGTACATGAAAATAATCATTTCCATCAAAATCAAAAGTGTAAAATATATTTCACACGACAACAACACAACAAATGCTGCAATTCATTTACGATAGAAGAATATGAAAGACTAAAAAATTAAAATTCACCCTAAATTATATAATTGGACAACTGATGCTCAAGAGCTACGAGCTCAAGTGTACAAAAATCACTTAAATATAATCCTATAGGACAAAATATAATTTTCCTTTATCGAAAGCAAAGAAGGATCACTTGGATATAAACATGTCACACAAAAAAATAACTCAATATTAGTTTCATGAAAATGATTATTAAGGGGAAATTTGGGATCAATTTTATTTTTTGTTTTTTGTTTTTATTTTTATGTTTTGGAAAATATGTTTGTTTAGAGTATTTTTTAGAGTTTTTAAAAATAAATAATGTTATAATCAAATAAGTTTATTTTTAAGAAAAATATAAACAAAAGAAAACATAAATACAAAATATAAAATAAAAAATAAAAGTGATCCCAAATAGCCATTAACATATCTTACTGCAACAACTAATTGTTCTTTCATTTATGTGTCAATAAATTCATTCATAATGATGGAAAAATAAAAATTATTAATATTAGTTATGAAAAAAATTAAGATCTTAAAAACTATTATATAATAACTTTTATTTGAACCTTTAGTGAAATAAACTTGTATTTTGTATTTGTATTTGTAAATATAACTATTTTTTCCTTAATAATTTCTCTGTTATTTAGATAATTTAAATAATTTTCTAAACACAATCTTATTAAAGTTTATGCTATTGAGTTAGCACCATTTTCTCCACTTATCATTTCTCAAAATATTATATTAACATACAACAACAAATAAAAGCATGTATGCAATTCACATCCGTACTGTAATCTTTTTTATTACTAATTTTGATGCTAATAACATAATTCTTAAATTAATAACTAAGTACATTAACATAATTTAATTAAATAGACATAACCATAAATATAAAATATCCTTCTAATATACTTAATTCACAAATTCAATATCATTCAACTTCATACGAATATTTCTTTATACAATTTGGTGGGGACCGCATGAACGCGAATTGCCCTAGCAACAAATTATGGAGCACCTTTTTGTGGAGACATTAGAGCATAGCACCTTCGTAGACAACTAGCCCCATTGATCGTCAACTAACCCTGTTCCAACTAAATATGCCCTAAACTTTAAACTCTAAATCTAAATATGCTTAATCGGTACAAAAGGAATGCTATTTGTAGAACAGTAGTAGCTTCCTTTAGTTCAGTTAACAATGTTGGACAAAGCGGAAGTTGGCAATGACTATTTATACTCCATTTATAAAAAAATATAAATAAGTAAAGCTTCCTTAAGTCCAGCGCTGCTCCTGCTGTCCTTGCCCTGTGACATCTCTATCCATTTTAAGTATGCCACGTGCCCCACGTTTGCGCGACCTCTCTTGCTGTTTTGTCTTTTTATTATCTGATAGCAATATAAATGATATAACAGGGAAAGAAAACATAATATTATGATAAATAAGTATGATGTGTATCTCATAATTTTATAAGGTTATTGCTGTTGTATTAACTTTGTTAATTATTGTTGCTATAATTGAAAGAATATTTTCCAGAATGAAAATTGTCAAACTTTGATTACATTGTAGAATAAGTAAAAGTTGGCAATGAAATATCTATACTTTATATTGAGAATGATGTGTTATACTCCATTTATAAAAAAAATATAAATAAATTGTAAAGCTTATATTAAATCATTGATCATATTGAAATCCAAAATGTTATTTTGGAAATTTATATTATTTTATTTATATTATAAGTTTGCACATCCTCAAAAAAGAGTTTAGTTGGGCCCCTAAGAAATTTATTTAATTAAATATAAATCTTCATGCAATATTTGAATTACGTAACTCTAAAATTCAAAATCTAGTTTTAATAAATTGGTAGTTAAAATAAATGTTTTATAAAGTAAATCCAAATAAATCAAAAGTGTATTATTTTTTCATACATACCACATAAACTTAATAATAAATTTAATTTTAATAATTTCATATATACTTTTTTTATTTAAAAATTATGTAAACAACATCAACAAAATATAGTAATGAGGGAAGCATCAAATTTCTTTTAACAAAAAAAAAAAATTATCCCTCTCGAAATTATTTATCGATTACATATCCAAAATTTAAATATATTAATTATTTAAAAAAACATACTTAAGATTGCCATTTGGTTTTACAATCTATTATCATAATTAATCCTTCAAGCTAAAGCATTTTAAGTGAACACATAAAAATATATTTATTTAATTTTTCATAAAAATAATTTTTATTATTTAAAAAAATAAAAATAAAACTTATAAATAAAATAATTAATTTAAGAAAATAAGAAAAAATAGTCACTATTTTAGTCTACAATAATAGCCAATTGAACAAATTATAGCAAATTAAACTGACAATAATTCTTCTTCTACTTTTTTATGTGTGTAAATTTTTTGCTTCTTTAAGAAAATCACAGCATTCTTAAATCAAGAACTTCAAAGAATAACCAAAAAATTTAAGGATTGTGATAATTCATTTGAGCTAAAAAAAATTTGATGTTGAATGACTCTAAAAGTATTATTTCTTTTGCTAGATGCTCTAACATTATTCACAATTCTTGAAGTAATCTTAAATAGATGTTGTATTCAGCAATAAATTTGTATTATGGCTATTAAACATAGTTTTAGTTGGTTAGTAAAATATGAATATAAAATGCTTAAGAATTTTCTTTCATAATGAAGGCATTCAATCCATGAAACACTTATGCATATTAGATGCCCTATCATGACCATTTTCACAAATCTTATACAATCTTAATAAATATTTGGACATAATAGACTCAGTAGTTTCTTTTTATGTAAAGATAGTGGTAGAAGAAGTATGTTTAACCCCAATATTTCTCAATAATTTATCCTTTTTATTAACATATCTAAGTGCAACAACTAATTGCTCTTTCATTTATGTGTCAAGAGATTCATTTGTAATGATTGAAAAATAAAAATCATTAATATTAGTTATGATAAAAAGTAAGGTCTTAATAATTATTATATAATAAATTTTTTTGAACCTTTAGTGAAATAAACTTCAATTTTGTATTTATATTTACAAATATAACTTTTTTTATTTCTTTATTCTCATCAAATAAAAAAGAAATAACTCCAAGTAATTCATATAATTACTTGATTTAGAAGACTCATCGTGACCACGAAATGATAGTCCTTGCCGTATAAGAAATCAAACACATTCAATGGATGCAATCAACATGATATAATATGAATATTTTATTGTGCTAAGAGCTTTTTTTTCTCTCTTCCAATCTTAAATTCTTCACAAATAAATGAGTTTTCACCACCTTGGCTTATATGATTTTACTTTTGAGGTTTAAAAAGATAGTAATCTTGTTGGATATTCTTCAAATTATTTTTAAATAAATCTCTATGCAACATTATCTATCATCAATTGAAAAAAAATTATCATTTTGATAAAGTTCCTTAACAAAATATGCTCTTTATAGATTTTTATACGGAAGTACTTTTTTTTTGAAATTACAACAATCCACTAAAGAAAACATATA
Organism: Cymbidium sinense; assembly: GCA_021442155.1. NCBI lineage: Eukaryota > Viridiplantae > Streptophyta > Magnoliopsida > Asparagales > Orchidaceae > Cymbidium > Cymbidium sinense. The sequence continues at coordinate 34,879,120 of CM038219.1, forward strand.
AAGTAACTATTGACACTAAAAGTGTTCATGCTAGCCTCTAAGAAGGAGGCAATTGGAAAAACTACAAGAATGGTGGGCTTATCAAATTTTGAAGCTGCATTAGCATTGTTAACTCTCTTCTTCTATCTATCTTCAAATCCTTCAAGAGAAAACTAGTCGTTGGAGGAAGCCTTCCCTCCGCACCAAGCTCCTTCAAATCCTATGTAGAGACCTGCGCTTCCCTTCTTCGGGGATGCTCCTGCACCCATCACTTACTTGTTGGCTTCGCCCTCCATGGCCATGCCGTCAAGTCTGACATCTTCTCAGACCGTTCAGTATTCACCAAGCTTCTCACCATGTACTTCGAATGCAACCGCACAGCAGATCGAAATTGCATATTCATAGAATTTGCTGGTTCTGACATCTTTTCATGGAACTAAATGATCAATGATGTTTCCCAGAGTGGCGATATTGATTCTGCATCTAAACTGTTTGATCAAATGCCTGACAGAAATGTGGTTTCTTGGACTATAATTATTGATGAACTCATGAAAAGAGGGAGAGTTCGTGATGCCATGGGGTATTTTGAGAAATGCTCGTGTCATACAGTTGTGTCATATACAATGATGATTAATGGGTTTGCCTGAAATGGAATGTATTTGGATGCCTTAGCAAAGTTCCATCAGATGATCAGATATCATTTGATGCCAAATGAGGATGGGGGATGTCGGAATGTCAAGGAAAGTGTTTGATGAAATGGTGGAGAAGGACATCGTGTCATGGACTGCCTTGCTTGATGTGTGTTTTTAGATGGGCGATTTGAAAGATGCTTGTCATGTTTTTGACGAAATGCCTAATAGGAATGAGGTCTCTTGGAGTATGATGATAGCAAGGTATAGCCAAAGTGGGGAGTCTTTAGAGGTATTATGGTTATTTAATCTCATGCTTTGTAATGGCTTCAAACCAAATGCCTCATCCTTGGCTAGTGTGATCAGTGCATCAGCTAGTCTTGAAAATTTGTTACATGGGAGGAGTGTCCATTCCCAAGTTGTGAAGTTTGGATATGAGAATGATGTCTTTGTTGCTAGTTCACTTATAGACATGTACTCTAAGTGTGGAAAATTGAATGATGCTCGTTGAATCTTTGACTCTTTTGCTATGAAGAACATAGTGTGCTGGAATGCGATGGTTGGCAGTTATTTCTATGATGGAAAAATGGTGGAAGCCCAGTATCTGTTTAAGTAACTTCCTGAAATAAATGTTGCCTCATGGAATGCAATGATCTTTTGGTTTGTTCAGAATGAGCTATATGAAGATGTGTTGGAGATATTTAATGAGATGTTGACTTCAGGGCAAGTGCCAAACGAAATGACCTTCTCTAGTGTTTTACTAGCTTGTGCAAATTTTCCCTCTTTGGAGAAAGGAAAGAACCTTCATGCCAAGACTGTTAAACTAGGGATATCAACTGAAATTTTTGTTGGAACTGCACTTACTGATATGTATGCCAAATCTGGAGACATTGTGAGTTCCAAGAGTGTATTTTCTATGATGCTAGAGAAGAATGAGGTCTGCTGGATTGCCATGATTCAAGGGCTTGCAGACAGTGGACTGGCTGAAGAGTCATTAGCTTTGTTTGAGGAGATGAATGAAACAGACATAAGTCCAAGTGAACCAATGTTCTTATCCATTCTCTTTACTTGCTCACATTGCCGATTGGTTGATAAAGGGTTTCATTATTTTGAATCAATGGACAAAGTCTATGGCATCACACCTAAGGAGAGGCATTACACTGCCATGGTGGATTTACTTTCTCGAGCTGGATTGCTGAGAGAGGCTGAGGAGTTTATTAGGAAGATGCTTATCAAGCCTGAAGCTAGCACATGGGTAGCTCTGTTGAGTGGCTGTGTTACTCATGGTAATGATGGAATTGGTGAAAGAGCTGCCAAGATGGTGATTGAGTTAGAGAGGAAAAGGACTGCAGGTTATGTTCTACTTTCAAACATATATGCTTCTGTTGGCAGATGGAAGGATGTGGCTAAGGTTAGAACACTTATGAGAGAGACAGGACTCAAGAAAGGTGGAGGCTATAGTTGGATGCAGATACGAGACTGTTTCTATGTGTTCTATTCTTGGGACTCAAGCCATCCTAATGCTTTGGAGATATATGAGGTTCTGGAACTTTTGATACAGGAAATGGTACCTTTTATGCTGTAGGTGAATTTTTTGTGAAAACAAATTAAGTATACTTTTTTCTAAGAAAAAAAAAACTCTCTTCTTCTATGGTGTATGGAACTTGGGCAAACTTTAGTTTTGATTTTAAACAATCAAACCAAGGAGATGTCAATACTAGTAGGACAATAAATAATGGCAGCAACAGTGTAGTTGGCTTTTTGGTGTCCGGTAGGGAGAAATTGGGAGTGAGTAGAGATTGATGTAAAGCGGCAAATGCATGTGAAGGATTGTTAATAGTGAGAGCTAAAAGGCAAGGAGCATGTAGTAATGATAGGAGGTTGAATGGATGGTCTACAAGTGAATCTCCTTGACCACATCATGTATCTTGCCCTCTTATCTCATCATAAATATTACCATTTTTGTGGGATTTTTGTCAATACAAAAATTAACAAAATTGATGATTCACTTGTGGTTGATTTAACTCATGTTAAGCTATGAATGATAGCACAATTAGATGGAGGATTTAGCATTCATCATAAATCTATGATTAAAATGATATAAGGTGATCAACAATCTACACTTCCTCAATCTCATAATTAAGAGCATTAAATTATCTATAAGGCCCATTACCTCATGCATGAATTTAGGAGTTTTAAGTTGATTTAGACAAAATATTTTAAAATATTATAAACTTTATTATTTTTAGAAATTTTGAAAATAAACTCAATTATTTTTTTTAATAATTTATCCATTATTTAGATAATATAAATAAATTTCAAACACAATCTTATAGTTTACGTTATTGAGTTAGCACATTTTTCTTATCATTTTTAAAACATCATGTTAACGTACAATAACAAATAAAATCATGTATGAAATTCACATTTGTACTATAATCTTATTTATTACTAATTTTGATGCTAATCACATAATTATAAAATTAATAACTAAATAGATTATCATAATTTAATTAAGTAAATTTACATAATCATAATATAAAAAAATCTGTCTAATATAATTAATTCAGAAAATGCAATATGATTCAACTTCATATGAATTTTTTTATATACAATTTAGTGTGGATCACGCCAATGTGAATTCCCCCAACAACAAATTATAACACGTGCTCTCCTTATGGAGATGCTAGGGCAGCGCACCTCCTGTGGAGGTTACTAACCTCATCCAAATAAATATACCCTAAACCCCTATCTAAACCTAAACTTAAATCCTAAATCCTAAATCTCATCTAGATAAATATGCCTATCCGGTGCAGCAAGATATAATAGTGGAAACTTTAGTTGATTAACAATGTGGGACTAATGATGGCTTGCAGAAATTTGTGATTAGAAATAGCCATGGACGGTCCTCCTCAGGCCATCAAGATTATTTGGATTGATTGCAATCATCATTAAATGGCTTTTTTTAAAGCCATTTAGATTATCTGGAATGATTGAAATATTTAAGCATGAATTTTTAGATCTCTTTCATAGGTATAAATGAGAAAAATTAGCTAAAATGAAATATATGAAAGAATAAAAATATTAAAATGATTTGTTATATTATAATTTAAAATAATAACATCTTTTTATATTCATTTTCAAGGAGATTTTATAAGATTATTATCAAATTCAATTTTGAGTTAATTTGACTTTAGCTCAAGATGAAATCAACTGATCAAAAATAAAATTAAATGATTATTTTGAATTTTTTAAAATGATTAGGAGAAAAAGCTATGTTGAATATAGTTCTTTATATAAACTAAATAAAAAATAAAATATTAATTAATTATTAAAATATTAAATAAATAAATAAGTTTGGAGAACTTTATTTTGCAATTGATATCTCATCTTATAGTAATTAGAAAATTAGAAAATTCATTTTTAATGTTGAGCAAATATATCCAAGCATATAACATCAAATTTGTGTTCTCATAAAAAAAAAACAATAAGGGTGATTTACATTCATACCATACAATTCTTATGATTTTATATATCCTACATCTAAATTTTACTTTTTATATGTATAACACATCAAAAATATCATCATCATTCACCTTTTTTAAAGTGAAATGCACATTTTCAAATATAAGAAAATGTTGAATAAATAAATATCAAACTTTGGTTTATATATATAAATGTATAATAATTGTTTAATGTGTATGTAAATCTTTTAAAAATTAAATTGTCTAATTATTAGAGCATTGGTGCAATTATAAAAAATTGTTTTCAATTTAATATTTTATATTCAGTATGATTTAAATATAAATATTCTAAAAATGCATAGTATGTAAATTAAATTAGATAATAGATTGATTTGATGGATGTGTTTTTATTTTATTTAGATCTTAAAATTAAACTCTTATTATTTTGAGATTTTAAAATATAAAATTATGACGCTTCTACGATTATATGATAAAATCAACTAGAGATAAATAAACACCCTCATGGTTTAACAATTTCATATAAGACAATCTATGAAATTTTTTGTCTAGATGATGTCAATGTTAATTGCATTTCAAGAAATGGTGATGGTGGTGGGTGGCCTTTGGATAAGATTAAGAGATGAAAAAAAACTATGAATCTATAGCTTAATGTTTAAAGATGGGATTATTAGTTTTTTTAGTAGAATATTGAGGGATTTAGTATGATATAATGGTTAAACCATACTATGAATAGCTCAAATTGAGCTAATTATAGTTTATTTAGAATATCTATTCAGCAATAGAGCTTAATATGAAACAAATGACTAGAAATAATTATGAGTAATTAATTTAAATTGTGTACTAATGACCTAGAATAAATTATTAAATTTGGTGAAATTTATGTAGGTGTCAAAGGATAGAGAACAAGAGTAGTCCTTAAACTTGCCTAATTTGGATTGGAGTTTTGCATGAAATTTTAGAATAAATGTGAGATTTTAGATGGGTAATGACTAACTTTAGAGAATGCTAAATATGCACAAATAGATGGTAAAAAAAATTAGAGCTAGATCAAGTGAGTAAAAAATATATAAAGGAATGAAAACAACTACTCTACTCAAAGAAATGATAAACTTAAGCCATCAAAACAGAACTAAAAAAAATTTTTTAAAAGATTTTATTAAATAATTAATGTTATAAAGTATTTTTAGTTAATATTTATAAGCATTATAATACCATTATAAGAAAACCTTTGGACAAAAAATGATAGAGAGAAAAAATGGAAGGGAAAAAGATGTTAGTAGCCATTAATAAATGATGAGTACCAACAAGTCAATTTTACTGCTTCTTTATGGAAAATCGAACAAACATTTGATTGAAAAATAAATACTTAAAAAATATTAAAATAAAATTATATTCCAAATAGTCTAAATTATGTTCTCTATTGGGCTTTTGTTTGGTAAATGTAGTTGAACTTATTCTTTGATCTTTTTCTTTAGTTTTATTCTTAGCACTTATAGTTGAGTTTTAAATATGATTTTTGTTTACCCATATAATGTGTTACATTAAATTTTTATTTAGAGAATGATGGGAATTTTGTAATTTTCCTTATATGAGGTGATCAAATTAGTCTTTTGCCCCCTCTAAAAAATATTTTTCCATCTACTTTTATCCTAATTTATAAAGTTTCCCCATCTTAAATAAAAAATTGATTCTCTAATCATACTCTTTTATATTCTCAAGTTATGCATGCTCCTACTAGAAATAATGAATCATATCAACACGAGATAATTATAAGCCTTTAGAACAAAGATTAACACATGTTCTTATAATTCAAATCAATTATTGTCAAGTATAATAAATCTCAATGTTGTAAGGAAAATCTAAACTAAATTTAATTCTTTGCTTTGGGAGATAAGCTTGAATGTGATCAGTATAGTACTCCTTTAACATATTATAAATCCCAAAGAGATATTTAGATCTCAACAACCAATTATAATGATGATTATGAAATAAAAATCTATACTACAATTTATTGAAAAAGTATATAAAATCTTCATCCAAATTTAGCTTAGGAATATTTTAAATTAATATTTTATTTCTTTTTTCAATGCCTAATAAATCTCTAATATTGATCTCCTTACATTTTATGAATTATTTTTAGATGCTATCTCTAAAAAAAATTACACAATATACATTAGAATTATTGGATGATAATTTTAAAAAATATATTCACTTAGATGGAACCTGAATCCTTCAAAATACTAACCACTTCCTCCAAAGCCTTATAAGAAGACCCTGCTTTCTCAATAGCCCTCTTCAATTCTTTTTTCATCTCTTGCATTCTGTGTTGCATGGCCTTCCCTTCCTCCCCTACCATCAACTTATGCACCAACTTTACCACCTCCTCCCTCCTCCGATTCTCCTCCCTCTCCCCTCAGCCACTTTCGCTCCTTCCACAAGCAAACCATTCATCCTTTGCTCCGAGTGAAGCGGCCAAGCGATCATCGGCATGCCATTCACTAAGCTCTCCAATGTGGAGTTCCACCCACAATGAGACATGAATCCACCTGTCGAATGGTGCCCAATACATATCATTGTGGGGCCCATGAAATAAGCATCATTCCCCTTTGTCTTCTCCATACAAATCCTTTGAGAAATTTTGCGGATCGTCACCGCTTTGATTCGGGTCCAAAAACTACCTCTAGCGAGTGTTGCTCCCGCCCCACCACCCAAAGAAATCTCCTATCCACTCATCCTCAATCCAAGGCAAGCTTCATGCTTGCTTATGATAAGTGTCATGCCATAGCTACCAAAATAGATAAACAACCACTGGTTTGGATTCAACCACTCCATACATTTATGTGATGGCTCTTCACAACTCATGTGTAATGGAGATCCTATAAGCAACCCGATCGGCCAAACTTGAGGTTTCCCATCTTCCACTATAGACCTAAACACAACCATGAGGGGCTATGATGAGCCAATATTAATAACTATACTTTAACTAGGCAATCATCACCAATCAATATTCATCTTCTAGTATTTAATTTTGCATCGCCATTAAAACACAACCATGCTAGAGAAGCGCACCTCCTGTATGTGCAATGAAGGCCACTAACCTAAGCCATACCTTGATCGCGCCCCAACCCCCCGTAAGTATGTTGCAATAGAATTCTATTTGTATAATAGTGGAAACTTCTTTATTTCATCTAATGACGTGGGACTAAAATGATGATTTGGCAAAACAATTGTGATTACATTAAAGAGTCTTGAGGTCCTCCTCAAACCATCAAACATTATATGGAATGATTGAAATCATTCATTACATGGTTTTTCTAAAGCCATTTAGATTATCTAGAATGATTGAAATAATTAAGCATGGATTTTTAGATCTGTTCCATAGATATTAATGAGAAAATTAGATAAATGCAATATACGAAAGAATAAAAATATTAAAATGATTTGTTACATTATAATTTAAAATAATATTATCTTTTTATATTTATTTTCAAAAATATTTAATAAGATTATTATCAATTCAATTTTGAATTAATTTGACTTTGATTTAAGATGAAATCATCTATTTTGAAATAAAATTAAATGATTATTTTGAAGTTTTTAAATGATTAGGTGAAAAAGTTTTGTTCAATATAAATCTTTACATAAACTAATAAAAAATTAAAAAATATATAGTATATTAATTATATTAAAATATTAAATAAATAAATAAGTTTGGAGAACCTTATTTTGCAATTGATATCTCATCTTATAGTAATTAGAAAATTAGAAAAATCATTTCTTTCTAATATTGCAAATATATGTAAGAATATAAAGTCAAATTTGTGCTCTTATGAAAAAAAGGGAGATTTACATTCATACCATACAATTCTTATGTTTTACATATCTAATATTTAAACTTTAATTTCTTACATATATAACATCTCAATCTTAAATAGTACATCAAAAATATCATCATCATTCACTTTTTTTAAAGTGAAATGTAGATTTTCAAATATAAGAAAGTGTTGAATAAGTAAATATCAAATTTTGGATGTTAGATATATAAATGTATACCAATAGTGTGGTATGTCAATATTTTAAAAATTAAATTCTCTAATTATTATATAGCCTTTGTGCATTTATATAAAATTATTTTAATTTAATATTTTATACCGATTATGACATAAATATAATTATTATAAAATACATAGTTTGTAAATTAAATTAGATACTAGATTAATTTGATGGATGTTTTTCTATTATTTTCAAACATTAAACAAAAAAATATATATTTAAATTTTAACGCCTTTTGAAATTAAATTTTTTATTATTTTGATATTTTGAAAAACTTTTTTTGACATCTACGATTGTAAGGTTTTAATCAACTGAGATAAAGAAACCCTCATGACTTAATGATTTCATATAAGACAATCTACACAATGCTTTTATCAGGAGCTATCAAAATCAAGTTTGTATGGCATGGATGCCAATCTTAATTGCATTTGAAAAAGTGGTGATGATGGTGGGTGTCTTTGGATGAGATTTAAAGATAAAACTATGGATCTATAACATATTCCTTTGAGATGGAATCATTAGTTTTTAAGAGAACATTAAGAGATTTAGTATGATATAATGGTTAAACTATTAAAAGTATACCAAATTGAGCTAATTATGGCTTATTTAGATGATCTTTTTAGCAAAAGAGTTTAAGATGAAAAAAATGGCTATAAATAATTATGAGTCATTAATTTAAAATTTGTTCTAATGGTATAGAATAAATGATTAAATTTTATGAAATTTATGTGGGTATCAAGAGATAGAAAACAATACTAGACTTTAAACTTGACTAACCTGAATGAGAGCTTTGTATGAACTTTTAGAATAAATGTGAGACTTGAGATGCATGTTGACTTTAAAGACTACTAAAGATGTAAAATAGGTAAATAAGTTAAGAGTAATTGATTAATGGTACATTTGAGATAACTTTATGTTTGCTTTACTTTTCAAAAAGCAATCACTTATGCATTTGGTTAGTAGCTTTTGAGAATTAAAGTTGTTAAAGTATTGTGGTTGCCAAAAAGCTGTTGTATGACTTTTTAAAAAAAATATTTGTGACACCAACAATAATTTTCCAAAAATTATTATCTTCATAATAGCTTCACAGCCATATTTACAAAAAAAAAATTAAAATTATAACTACTCCAAACAGACTCCAAGAGAATATAAAACATAATAAGAATAACTAACTTTTCTCACCAAACAAATTATAACATTAAGTCATCAAACACAAAATTAAAAATAATACTTTAAAACATTTTATTAAATAATTAAAGTTATAGTATCTCAACCCATATTTATAGGCATTATAAGCTTTATGCAAAAAACTTTTAAAAAATAAAGAGAAAAGAAAGAAAAGTGGTTGATAGCTATTAATTAATGATGAGTCCCAACCAGTCAATTTTAATACCTTTTTATGTCAAAGCAGAGAAGACAAACTTCTGATTGAGTAATAAAAATATAAAAATATTAAAACATAAATTATATTATAAATATTCTAAATTATTAGGTTTTTGTTTGGTTGCTTTTAGTTGGACTTATTCTTTGATATATCTAATAATGACATCAAGTTTATTTAGAGAATTTCATTTTTAAATTGAATGTTGATTTTTGTTGTTATTAATCTTCTATATTTAATTTTGCATAGTTAATTATCTTCTATAGTCTTAATATTTAGTCTACATTTAATTATCTTCTATTTAGAGAATGACCTTCCTTCATTTACCATAAACCTAAACACATCCATGAAGGGCAGCAATGAGCCAATGATAATAATCATACCTTTGCTGGGCAATCATCGCTAACCATTATTAATCTTCTAGTATTTAATTTTGCATCGTCATTAATTATCTTCTAGGATAACATTTTAGTCTTAATATTTAGTCGAGTAATTATATAAGTTCGTAAGATTAATAGATCATTATGAATCCTTTATTTATAATTTCACAATTCTAATTACCTACTTATTAATTTACTCTAAAAAGATAAATTGCTTTGGACAGTTAAGTCAGATGTCTTATTTATTATCTTGAAATGTACTTATCAAACTCATAGTTATTGGCCCTTCTTAATTTCACACTTTCTTTTATTCTGGAAATGAATGCTTTGAGCACAATCATAGAAGCAATCCTCACTCAAGAAAAAAAACCATTGCTTTCTTCAACAAGATGCTAAAGTTATACGTGCAATAGGTTTTAACTTATGCTTATAAACTTTTTGCTATTATCATATTAATCTACAAACGATGTCAATATTTTATTAGGCACTAATTTTATCATTAAGATTGACTAATATAGTATGTGAAATAATAAATTAAACTATTCAAACTCTAGTATCGAGATTTTAGTTAAATTATTTGGCTTTGATTAAAATCATAGAATATAACTCAAGTTTCTCTAATAAAATTAGTAATGCCTTGTCACACATTAATGAAGATGCTTTTTTTTTTTCACTTATGAACTACTTAATCAAAAATCCATTTGCATCTCAAAGCCATTATGCATGCTACTACCATAGATTCAACAATGTAAATTGCTTATCTAACTGATGATAAGTTTTAATAAGTTTTCCACCTACACATATAAAGATGGTCTTTTATTATTATTTTATTTATGACAACGTTATGATATCCTTACAAAAACATAAGTGTGAAGGGGTGTTTTAAAAGTACTTAAGCTAAACCCCTTAGCTTAATTAACTCTTAATTGTGAGCAAAATTATATTAGGCCTTTTCATTACTAGGGGCATTGTAAATTTACATACCTTGTGGGTTTTATGTCATCTCATTGGCTCATACTTAGTTAATTTTCCTAAGGTGGTGTAGGAAAGGGTTAATTAAGCCACTTAATATATACCTTAACCTAATCAATGCTTAAAAATGGATTTAATTATCTAAAAATTAAACTAAAATACAAAACATATGTGGGAATTGGTTAGGAACAACAAACTCATCTCACCTTTGCAAAATTAAATCAAGCATTCGAACAAACAAAATTCATTTTGAAATTCACTTTGATTTATTCAAAGTTTTCTTATTCTTTAAGAAATCTTTAGGAATTAAGTAAAGTGAGTTTGTTTACATGATTACATTGCTTTAGATCTTTCCCAATATGTTAAATTATATGCCATGTGATTTATGCATCCATGCTTTCATGTTTTCAAAGTTTTAAATGAAATTGTTTAGTTTATGTCAAATGTGCATGTCACTAAAGTAAATATGATATTATCACTACTAAATCTAAAGTAAATCTATAAATGAAACATCAAATCAAAGTGTGCTATTCTTATATCCTAATTATAAGCTTGCATGTGATGAAATTATAAGCCATGTTTAGTACAGCCTTTCTTTCTTTTCTTATGTTAGCATAGCTTTGAATAAGGATTGGTAAGATGTAGGGTTTATTTAAAAAGAACCCAACACTTACTTAATTCTATACCGTATTCATCCCTATGCCATCATCTAAGAAGGTTTGCCTATACTTACATGAATAAATTGCATAAACAAAAATGAAATTATTAAACAACTTTTGCATATTCCTTCTTCATTTCATATCTTTTATATGCATGGTAGTACTTAAGGAAAGGTATATGGATAACCCCGAGGTTATGAGGCTTTAAGTAGCCCTAAGTAGGTCTTGTACCTTACATCTCTAGTTAACAATGTTAATTTATGCCTTTTCTTACTGCTCATGTATGTGAAATTTTGGATAAGTAAAATCTTTTCTACATAAGAAAATTCATGCATCTAAAACTTCTAAATTTTATTAAATGGATTACTTAACATGCATCATAAAGTTTATTTACTATTCTCATTTGAATGTATAGATATGCCTAGGGACCATCCATAAGCATGTTATATATGTTGGAAAAGAAATGAAGTAATGTATGTTATGTGAATTATGATTCATTTTTCTTAATCTTAAAATGTCTTTCTTTTGGATAGGTTTGTTTAGGATTTATCCAAACTTAGGATTAATTAAAATATTTAATCAAAATATTCACATAAATGAAATTAAAAATGTGAACTTACCTTAGAAATTACTTAAGGATTAGGGAAGGAAAGAAAAGTAACTCAGTAATTAATTATAGGTTTCACTTAAACCAAATTAAAACATGTAATAAAAACAACCCAAAATCACTAAACAACTTGAAAGAAACCTTCTCTAAGTTGAACATGTCTTTCACACTTAGAAAACTCAAACCTAAAGTCCTAAGCTAAGCATACCACACAAACCTTCAAAGCACATACATTAGCCTAAGTCACCACTTCTAGCTCTAAGATTGGTCAGTGCTTGATTTGATGTTATGTTTTATTTTATAATGATTGTTTTAGACTAGATGTTAGGGTGTATGCTCATAGAATGAATGATAGGACGTGCTTAGTGTAACTATTCTTTCATGCATGATCATAAAGGGCGTTATCATAAATAAAAAATATAAATGCTTCTTGCTTGCGGTGCTTATACCCTTACATAATCCATAAGATGGACTTAGTCACCAATGTGTGGGGTGATAAGTCCAACATACATGCTTGGGATTTGTGTGGCATTTGACTAACCTTTGTTTTGTGTTAGTTAGATTTATACATTTCCTTTTCATGTAAAAATTTGTACATTTAGGATTTGGAATGATTTGTTATGGGGGATTAAGATGAACATTGGTCATAAGATCCCATCTTATGTACCATGTGAAGCCTTGGAGCATCAACCATTCAACCATCCAAAGGAAGATTCAAAGAAGAAAAGAAGAAAAGAAAAGAAAGAAAGAAGAAAAAAAAGAAAGAAGAATATCCCCCATAACAATGAATTTCTTTGCTTAAATTGTAATTTAATTCATTTATAATATGGGTTGTAAAAGGGTTTCTACCCACATTTGATATTTTGGGTTTATATGGTTCACCCCACAAATGATCATTTATTCTTTTGTGCTAGTTTTATAAATTGGATGATGTTTGTTTAACTTGTGCATTAAGTGGTATGTTTTCCTAGATTCTTCCTTACTTTATGTATGGCCCGGATGTGATCTCTTTAGGGAAAAATAAATCTTTATTTAATAATAATTCAAACTAAAACTAAACAACTCATAACCTCATCTAAAGCTTAGGATTATAATCAAGATAAAGAAATAGAAATCCCTTAGCTGGATGAGCTTTTCTTTATGATAACATGCATAAATGTATCTTATTTCACTATTAATTTTAGGGCTTTCATCTTTGCTTGAGAACCTGACTTAACCTTTGAGAGTCGTGGTGGGTCATAAGCTCCCTAGATTTAGGTTCTGAGATTTCTTCTCTCTTTTGTGGGTCATAAAAGTAATTCCTCACCTCTTAGGCATTTCCTTAATCTTTTGTTAAGGAATCTTAAGTCTTAAAATTCTAATGAAGAGAAATATAACTCAAACAAACTAAATCAATTTCTAAAATGTAAATCCCAATTTTAGGATAGTTTGAGATGCTCACTAGGTTTCCTAGCATCATGAGCATCTCCTACTTATTTCCATTTTGGCTTCGATAATAACTCCCTCTTTTGAACAATCCCATTTGATATTCAAATACAAACCAATCGATTGATAGTCCTTCCTATTGAAATCTTCAAAGATAATGATCATTTATCTTAATCGAGAGTTTTCTTAAAGGATCCTGTCCTTTAGGATGTAATTAACTATGGGGTCTTGCCCCTATATGGAACTTAACAAAATTTAAAATAAACCTTGCTTTACTTTTCTACGTAAAGCTCGGGAAGAATCTCTGGTACATATGCAGACCCATCGTCCTTAGGAGTCCTTATTTAGGTGATCGTTACATTAAGACTTCTATCTTTCAAGATAGTACATTATACCTTGATCATGTATGTGATCACCTGAATAAGTACATTTGCAGATCTGTGTGGCATCTTACCAAGATGAATTTCCACATATATTATTTTTCCTCTCCTTTCACCACAGATTTGAAGGTGACTCTTTATATGTGTGTGGGAATTTTTCTCCACACCACTATATCTCATTTCCCCCGAGTAGAGTTAGGTCGAGCTTTGAGCCTATGGTAGAGCACTCTAGATTTAGGTTCTGATGTGTTTTCTCTCTTGTGCTACAAGTATAAGCCCTTACTTCTTAGGTGTTTTCATAATCTTATGTTGTTGGACTATAAACTCTAGCATTCTACTAAGATTCCAACTTAAATAAATGTGCATTCTCTTATTTAAAAATATAAAGCCTCATTGTAGGCTAGATTGAAGCACTCACTAGGCTTCCTAATATCATGGGTGCTTCCTACTTATTCTCTTTTAGAACCTGTAAATAAGTCTTTCTATTTGAACTTTCTCACTTAATTTCTAGAAAATACCTAATCCTTTGATAGTCTAGCTTTGAATTCTTTGAAGATGCCTATTGACTACTTTAATCAAGAGTGCTCTTAGAAATTTCTCATTTCCTAAGATGAAATTAACTATAGAAGCTCACTTCCATAAGGATCTAAAGAACCCGACATAAAATAAATTTTGCTTTACTTCTCCATGTAAAGTAGGAGAAAAATCTCTGTATATAGACCAAACCGCTTAGAGTCTTTATAAAGTGAATAAGTCCATTGTATGGTGATATTTTTACCTCCTGAGGTAGCATATTATTCCATAATATCGTACCCGATCACTTCAATAAGTTCAAATTAAAATACCACAATTAAATAGCAGTTACTACTTCTCAACATCTAAGGGCATTTCAAACTTATTTCCCAACTAGATTCCATTAAGAACTCTTCAAAATTGAGTCCTCCCACTTGATTTCCAAAATTATCAAACATTTAATATTAAGGTTTAAAATCCATTGAGATGTCAGTCAATCACTTTAATTGAGAGTATTCTTAGAAGATTTATGTCTCCTAATATGTAATTAAATATAGGAGCTTGCCCCTATAGAAAATTTAAGGATACGATTTAAAATAAATCTTGCTTTACTTCATCCATGTGAAGTAAGTGAAATATTTTGGTATACATAGAGTTATTGGCCATATGAGTCCTTATTAGGTGATTGAGTCAATTATATGGTGATATGTATATCTTTGAGATAATATATTTTTTTTGATGTGTTCAATCATTTCAATAACTGTGATCTCCTATGAACACTCCAAATATAAACACCACTACACCCTCTCTCTCAACTAGTGTATTTGCTCAAAACATTTATCAAAAGGATTTTGACCTTTCTTCTCGCTCTTCTCTTTCACACTTCTAATTATATTTTGAGCTTTATTAAGTGTGTTCAAGAGCTATTTAGTCCTAACATTAAATCGTCTCTATGAATTGCATGTATTGTTAAGGAGTGGAGACTACAAGCTATAATAGGATATTATCAAGAAAAAAAATAGAAAGAAAATAAGTAGTATTTAGAACTTTTGTATCAAGCTTATGTAAGCACTGACAAGACTCTATTCAACTGTTAGTTCCCTCTTGTGTAAAATGTAAATTTATTTATAATTTTTAAGGTGTTGTTTTAATTTTTATAGTTGTTGCATATATTGATTCTCTTAATTATATATTATATTTTTCTCATCATAACACTATTTTGATTATAAATACTAATACTTGAGGATTATTTGATTCCTTAAATGGTATCATAAACTTTTTGGTTGTACTTTGAAGTTCTCTTAAAGAAGCAAAAAAAAAAAAGTAAAAGAAGAATTATTGTCGGTTTAATTGGCTATAATTTGTTCAATTGGCTATTATTGTAGACTAAAATAGTGACTATTTTTCCTTATTTTCTTAAATTTATTATTTTGTTTTTAAGTTTTATTTTTTTTTTAAATAATAAAAATTATTTTTAAGAAAAATTAAATAAATATATTTTTATGTGTTCACTTAAAATGCCTTAGCTTGAAAGATTACTTATGATAATAGATTGTAAAACCAAATGACAATCTTAAGTATGTTTTTTTTAAAAAAAATTAATATATTAAAATTTTGGATATGTAATCAATAAACAATTTCGATAGAGATAAATTTTGTTTTTGTTAAAAGAAATTTGATGCTTCTCTCATTACTATACTTTGTTGATGTTGTTTACATAATTTTTAAATAAAAAAAGTATATATGAAATTATTAAAATTAAATTTATGATTAAGTTTATGTGGTATGAAAAACAATAAACTATTTGATTTATATTTCAAATTAAGAAATTTCTTAGGGGCCAAACTTAAAATCTTTTTTGAGGATTTGCAAACTTATAATATAAATAAAATCATATAAATCTCCAAAATAACATTTTGGATTTCAATATGATCAATGATTTAATATAAGCTTTACAATTTATTTATATTTTTTTTTATAAATGGAGTATAACACATCATTCTCAATATAAAGTATAGATATTTCATTGCCAACTTTTACTTAATCTACTATGCAATCAAAGTTTGACAATTTTCATTTTAGAAAGTATTCTTTCAACTATAACAACAATAATTAACAAAGTTAATACAAAAGCAATAAACTTTTAAAATTATGAGATACCTTTATCATAATATCATGTTTTCTTTGCCTGTTATACCATTTATATTGCTATCAGATAACAAAAAGATAAAACAACAAGAGAGTGCCACAGTGGCATCCTAAGAATGGATAGAGACAGGACAAGAGTAGCGCTTGCAACTTCATCACTCTCCCCACCTCCGACGGATCGCTTTAGAAACCACCTCTATCTCCAGCTTCTTGCCTCGTGACGATGATGAAGCAGAACCATTAGGATCTTTTCCTGCTTCTCCTTCTGCCTCCTCCTCAGTTCCTCCTCGCTTAATGCCATTGCCATCTTTTCCTGCTTCACACTCTGCCCTTTCTTCATCTCCTCCGCATCTGGTCGCTAGTTTTCTCTGTTTGCACTCACTTTTCTCACTTCTCCTTCTTCCATTCGATCACTTCTTTTCCTTTTACTGTAACGAATAGTAGGCATTTAGAGTGACTACAACGAAACAATAAAGAGTACATGAAAATAATCATTTCCATCAAAATCAAAAGCGTAAAATATATTTCACATGACAACACAAAAAATGTTGAAATTCATTTACGGTAGAAGAAGAATTTGAAGGACTAAAAAAATTAAAATTCATCCTAAATTATATAATTGGACAACTAATGCTCAAGAGCTATGAGCTCAAGTGTACAAAAATCACTTGAATATAATCCTATAGGACAAAATATAATTTTCCTTTATTGAAAGTGAAGAATGTTCACTTGGATGTAAACATGTCACACAAAAAAATAACTCAATATTAATTTCAAGAAATTGATTATTATGGGGAAATTTGGGATCAACTTTATTTTTTGTTTTTATTTTTATGTTTTGAAAAATATGTTTGTTTAGAGTATTTTTAGAGTTTTTCAAAATAAATAATGTTACAATCAAATAAGTTTATTTTTAAGCAAAATATAAACAAAAGAAAACATAAATACAAAATAAAAAATAGAAAACAAAAGTGATCCCAAATAGTATTAACATATCTTACAGCAACAACTAATTATTTTTCATTTATGTGTCAAGAGATTCATTTGTAATGATGAAAAAATAAAAATCATTAATATTAGTTATGATAAAAAGTAAGATCTTAATAATATTATATAATAACTTTTTTTGAACCTTTAGTAAAATAAATTTCAATTTTGTATTTGTATTTGTTAATATAACTCATATGTCACTTAAAATACTACTAGTCGAAGCACGAATCTTGATGTCAAAAGCAAGTTGATCCTAAGTTGAAACAAGTCGAGATCAAGCACTTAAAATATCATTGGAAACTTTGGGATATCAGTTAAATCTCTAAATAGCTCTTAAACATAAAGTGTTTATAGTCAAATCGAGCGTCTTGACGAGTCGGATCTAACAAGCCCAATATCTTATAATTCTGACTTCATTTAAGCATTCAAATACTTAAAATACATCAAATGATTAAAGGAATCATTTTGAGCGCCTTGGAGTGGAGTTTTGATTTTGCATATATCTACCGTTACTCTAATCTAAATAAATTTTCATTCTTCATCATAAGAGACCGGAAAGAGAAGAGAGCTCTAAAGCTTGAAAATCCTCCAAGCTTAATCGAGCCACCACTCAACGGTCGCCGACCACCTCCATTGGCTGCCGACCACCACCGCCGGCTACCGCTATCGACTGCCAACCATCGCCAGTCGTCACCGTTGACCACCACCGCCGGGTTTGCACGCCAATCACCATCGCGGCTATTACTACGCCATCATCTAATCATCATCGCCATCCTCCGACTATCGGCCGCCACTGCCGACACCGCATGTTCCGTTGGTTTGCCGCCACACGCCGGCCCGCTAACCATCAATCATCATTGTCATCAACGCATCACCGGTCATCGCCGGCCACCGTCAGCCACCGCCGACCATCGCTCCATCTCCGCCGGTTTCCTTGGCTTCCGAATTCACCGTCACCATCATCTATTACCACTAGAAAGCAACCTAACCATGACTATATAGTCGTTGTTACTCGACGGTTGTCGCTTTCTCATATACAATTCTGTAATCCCATATTGGGAAAATTTATACCCAAAATATAATGGAAAATTTTTTGGCTAGTTTTTTTCCCCTCTTTTTTGAGGTTATTCCACATAAAAAATTTTGAGTTTTCTTATTAATTCTGTGTAATTCTGGATGCAACAAAAGGCATAAACTTTATTCTACCAAACTTTTCTAAGACGCAACAGTGCCATTTGTTGGAATCGATCCCCTCAATCACAATTTTTGTGAACACCCGCATCATGGCCAATAGGCGCAATACTCGTAACAGCGAAGCCTCCCGCTCCAACTCCCATCACTCTCAAAACCAATCCTTGAACCAAGGACGTTAAGCTTCTACCTCACTTCCCCCTGATAGGCGTGACCCTATTGCTGAAGGTGCAACAAGAATCTCTTTAGAAGATCGTGTGCGCCGAATGGAAGAGTCTCAAAATGAGATGATTCAACTTTTACGAGGAACATAACAGCCACTACCATGACAAATACATCTCCCCCAAGTTCGATCATTAGCCATGGGAGGTCAAAATGCTAATCTCCTTGACACTGAAGTTTCTCCACTTTTAGACCGTGATGATAATCTCCTTGACATTGCCAGTTCTACTCATCCATCATGTGCAGCTCAATTGACCGCTAATCCACCAATTATTACGGGTAGCGTGGCACATTCTGATCCTATTGACTCCACTTGTCATGTTATATGTGCAGAATTATAATGCTTAATGCAATATGAATTTCACCTTAAAGATAAAAATCATCTTCCCCCTCACTGCAGTTATGAGGAGTCTTCACCTTTAGCTAAACTATTCTTCAACATCCTATTCCCATAGGTTTCAAGCTTTTGAGCATTGATTCCTATGATGGGACAATTGACCCATATGAACACATCAATTATTATAGAACCATCATGCATATCCGACGAGCTCCTGACACACTGCTTTGTCAAGTTTTTCCAATCACCCTTAAGGGTCAGGCCCGCACTTGGTTTTACTCCCTTCCAAGAGGATCTATCCATACCTTTGGCAAACTCACCAAGATTTTTGTAAAATAGTTCATTGCAAATCGGAGGATCATTAAAGATTCCTTCATCTCTGGCATCCGTCAAAATGAAGGTGAATCACTTAAAGAGTACTTCCAGAGGTTCTCTTAGAAGCTCGCCAAATACCTAGGGTAGATCCTGAATTACTAAGAGGAGTTTTCCTTGGAGGGCTCCGTCCTGGGCCTTTCTACTGGTCATTAATGTGAGATACGGTCCGCTCATATGCCGACTTGGTTCACCATGTGGAAGCACAGATTTCTGCTGATGAGGTAATTAATGCTCATCGAAAGTAATTTGAACAATCCACAGGAAAACATAAGAGTGCTCTAGGAAACACATATCAATAATCCCATTAGAAGAAGCAACAAGGCAGTCATGATCTCCCTCCATGGCCCCCACATCAATGACTCGAACCATCGACTGGAAAAGGAATACACTCTCGTGTTAACATCTTGATGGCCATTCGAGATGAAGAGACCATTAAGTGGCCAAATCCACTGAAACCAACTTCAAGAAATCAGAAGTAATATTGTCATTTCCATTGAAGTCGTGGACATACTATAGAGGTGTGTAAATAACTTAAAGAAGAGATTGAGAGGCTTATTCAACAGGGATATCTGCATCAATTTATGTAAAACCAATCAACTCAAGCAAACATAGCCAGAGTTAAAAAAATCTTGTATTAATCATCCCATCACTTTTAATGACTGAGACATAGACGGAATCCAAGTTCTACATCAAGATCCTCTTGTCATCAGTGTGGGGATTGGTGATCCCTATTATGTTATTAAGAGAATTTTGATTGACAATAGGAGTTTCATTGATGTTTTATTTTACTCCACCTTTCCTAGCATGGGCCTGGTGAAAGAAAAATTTCAACCTGCTGTAGGGCCATTATATGAGTTTGATAATCGCCCTGTATAAGTGGAGGGGATAATCACCCTTCCCATTGTTCTAGAAGAATTTCCTCAATAAGTCACTCACTCAGTTTAATTCATAGTGGTCAAGTTAAATTTAGCATACAACGCTATCTTTGGAAGACCCCTCCAATCAATCTCCACACTTTGATATCTCATCTTAAGATGAAATTTCAAACCCCCATTGGGGTTAGAGTGGTCTATGGAAATCAATAAATAACACAATCATGTTATCTCAGACAAGCTCAACCACGCCCTTCGGTGACCTTCAGTATCGAGAATTTTAATCTTCAAGATAAAGAAGTACCTCAGAGGGCTTTGCCTGTAAAAGACTTGCTCCCCGTTTCATTATCAGATGACCAACCATCGAGATATGACCAAAGACACAAAGAAAAAATCTTCCTAAAACTTGGAACATGGTGGGTCTCTAAAAAGTGTTATATGTAATGCTTGGTGCATAAATATTGCAGCCTTTAATTTACCCAAGTTATCTTTCCTCTCCACCTCTTGTCTTTTATTAACTCTCTCTAAAAATATATCTCATCCCTTTTGTTAAGTTATCTTATGACAATATTGTATCACCAATATTACCAAAGTAATGAGTTTATGGCTTGTTCTTACAAGCTTATTTCTTCTTCATTTAATCTTCCCACTTGAGAAATACACAACTCACATTGTATCTCAATCGGGGCATGATCAATCCTAAGGGGACTTGATTGAACCTCTTCCATACATGTAAGAAGTCAAGTAACACTTTGGATGATACTAGGATAGGTCAAAAGGTCCTTGGTGGACATCCCGCGACCTCTTCCATACAGGTTAACGTCATCGGGTAACACCACAAACAACCCTGATAAAAAATCCTCGATTCAATTCTCTCTTCCATACAAGTTAACATCAAGTAACACTTTGACAAATAACCTCGGATGAGTCAAAAATCCTCAGTGGATTCAATTTGACCTGTTCCATACAGGTTAGCATCATCGGGTAACACTTTGACGAACAACCTCAGATAGGTCAAAAATCCTCAGTGGATACAATTCGACCTCTTCCATATAAGTTAACATCATAAAGTAACACTTTAACAAACAATCTCGAATAGGTCAAAAATCCTCAGTGGATTCGATTCTACCCCTTCCATGCAAGTATCAACCGGAACCATCCATCAAGTTTCAAGAAATCTAATTCCTATAAGAAGAAATAGAAAATTTACTTTAATGAATATTTATGTTTAGAGTGAAATATCTACATATGAACTATGATTTTAAATCTAAAATTTATGTTTTAAAAATACTCAATATAATTTTTTTGAATATTATATAAATGATTTTTATAAAAATTAACCATAAGAAATGTGATCTAAAAAAGGATACATGTCTTAGGAAAAAAAATATATATGAACTATTTATCACTAATATTAATGAAATTAAAACATTTTCTAAAATTATCATAATGAATATTGATTTTAATATATAATTTCTTTAAAATATTCTAATGAACCATGGCCTTATTAATTTTTTATATACTTTAAATTACAAAATTTATCTTTAATGATTTTAGAATAGAAAATATACATATGAATTTTTTTCTCCTTTGGACAATTTTATAAAAGGGAAAAAAAAAGTAAAAAATCCAAGAAAATGGCTAAATAAAATGAACAAAAAATGGACAAAAAATTTACTCAGAATTTACAAAATTCTATGCTTATACATAATGATCTGAACCAGTAGGGCCAGCATAGCACATAAATATTTGATGGGTAAAAATTATGAGATTAAAAAAAATAATTTCATGATCATAATCTTATTATGAAGATCTATTCTAAAATATATTAGTGGAACAAAATTATTAAGAATTTATATTATTTTCAAGCTTTGATATATATATTTGGATGATTGAGATAATGTCATCATAAAATATGAATGACATGATACTTAAAATACTAAATAAGCACAAATCTTGATGTCAAAAAACAATTGATTAAGTTGAAAAAATAGAAAGCAATAAAATATCAAAAGTTTGATATTATTAATTCTAAATTTTTAAACATGGAATTTATAGTTATCTTGACAATGGATTAAAATAAGATCTCATAATTTGACTTCATTTGAGCATTAAATACTTAAAATACATCTCAAAAATCATTTTATTTATTCAAATGATTTCAATTTTTTTTAATGATATAGAAATGTTCTAATATAAATAGTCTCTTTATTACATAATAAAAAAAAAATCTAAATTTAAAATTATATTGTGCTATTATATAAAATTTGATAAATATAATTATATAATATAGGTTTAAAAAATAAAGAAAATGACATTACCATCATAATAATTTGTTCATTATAAAAAAATATAAATTTTTGTTTTTTAATTAAAAAAATAATTGATATAATCATCATTATCATCAACTATATTATAAAATCAGATGAATATATCTAATTTATTTGATTATATAATATTAAAATGAATTAAAAAATTATTATAATTTGTTATAATTTGTCGCTTTTCATATAAATTGTAATATATTGGAAAAATTTGAATTACATAGTAAAATTTTGTTTATTTTTTTTTCTTTTGATTTTTGTTTAAAAAATTTAGATTTTCTTATTATTTAAATTGTGATTAAAAAAGCTAATGTATAAATGTCTATTTATGATAGTTTTCTAACTAAAATAACTTTTATTTATTTAATAATTTATCTTTAGATAATAAAATTTTCAAACACAATCTTATTAAAGTTGTTGAGTTAGCACCTTTTCTCCACTTATCATTTTTCAAAATATTATATTAACATATAATAACAAATAAAAGCATGTATGCAATTCACATGATATAATCTTTTTTATTATTAATGATGCTAATCACATAATTATTAAATTTAAATTAAGTATATTTAACATAATTTAATTAAATATACATAACCATAAATATAAAAAATATCCTTCTAATATACTTAATTCACAAATGCAATATCATTCAACTTCAATATTTTTTTTTATACAATTTCATAGTAAGAATTTTGAACAAATTATAGCTTTTTTTTGTGGAGAGATATGTAGAAAGACCTTAGAATAAATAATTGATGAAATAAGTCAAGTAAATATGCCTAACTCTAAACTTTGAATCTAAAAATAATCTAATCTAAAACTAAATCTAAATCTAAATCAAACTTTAATCTTAATTTAATCTTAATCTTAATCTTAATCTTATACCTATATTTTACATTATACATTAAATACTTTAATCGATAAAGAATGTTATTTGTAGAATAGTGGTACTTCCTTTAGTTTAACAATGTACTAAGTAAGTAATAATGACTATCTATACTCCATTTATAAAAATATATAAATAAATTATAAAGCTTCCTTTTAGTTCAAAGCTACTTTCTAATGGACTTACCATTCTGATGTCACGTGATGTTGGCTTTCTCTTGTTGTTTTAATTTTTTGTTATTTGATAGCAATATAATGGTATAAAAAAAGAAAAAATATAATATGATAAAGAAGGATGATGTGTATCTCATAATTTTATAAGTTTATTGCTTTTGTATTAACTTTGTTAATTATTGTTTATAGTTGAAAGAATATTTTCTAAAATGAAAATTATCAAACTTTGATTATATATAATAGAATAAGTAAATTCAATGAAATATCTATACTTTATATTGAGAATGATGTTTATACTCCATTTATAAAAAAAAATATAAATAAATTGTAAAGTTTATATTAAATCAAGAAATCCAAAAAAACATTATTTTGGAAATTTTATTATTTTTTATATTATTTTATTTATATTATAATTTTGATCTCAAAATAGATTTTAGTTTTTTTTAAGAATTTATTTAATTAAATATAAATCTTCATAATATTTGAATTAAATAAAATTCAAAATCTATTTTAATAAATTTGTAGTTAAAATAAATGTTTTATAAAGTAAATCCAAATATATCAAAAGTGTATTGTTTTTTCATACCTACCATAAACTTAATAATAAATTTAATTTTAATAATTTCATATATATACTTTCGCTCCTTCCACAAGCAAAACCACATTCATCCTTTTGAGTGAAGCATGATCAATACCATTCACTAAGCTCCAATGTGGAGTTCCACCCACAATGCAACATGAATCCTCCTGTCGAATGGTGACCCAATACATATCGTTGTGGTGCCCATGACATAAGCATCATTCCCCTTTCCTTTGTCCTCTACAAATCCTTGGCAAGCATGATCATCATCACTTTGATTGAGTCCAAAAAACTACCTCCTAGCCTAGTGTTGCGCATTCGCCCAAAGAAATCTCTATCCACTCATCTCCAATCAAGGGCAAGCTCGATGCTTGCTCTCATGATAGAGTGTCACCGCTACCAAAATAGATAAACACTACACTCACTCTCGATTCAACCATTTATACATTTATGTGATGGCTCTTCACAACTCATGTGTAATGGAGATCTATAGTGCTAAACTTGAGGTTTCCCATCTTCCACTATAGACCTAAACACAACCATGAAGGGCTATGGTGAGCCAATATTAATAACTACACTTAACTAGGCAATCATCACCAATCAATATTCATCTTCTAGTATTTAATTTTGTATCATCATTAAAACACAACCATGCTAGAGCAGTGCACCTCTTGAATGTGCAATGAAGGCCACTAACTTAAGCAGCCAGCCACCTTGATCGCCAACCCCAGGTAAGTATGGTTGACCAATATAGAATTATATTTGTATAATAAGTGGTAAACTTCCTTTATTTCATCTAATGACGTGGGACTAAAATGATGATTTGCGGCAAACAATTGTGATTACATTAAAGAGTCTTGAGATGGTCCTCCTCAAACCATCAAACATTATATGGAATGATTGAATTATCATTATGGCTTTTCTAAAGCCATTTAGATTATCTGGAATGATTGAAATAATTAAGCATGGATTTTAGATCTCTTCCATAGATATTAATGAGAAAATTAGCTAAATGCAATATACAAAAGAATAAAATATTAAAATGATTTGTTATATTATAATTTAAAATAATAGTATCTTTTATATTTATTTTCAAAAGATTTAATAAGATTATTATCAATTTAATTTTGAATTAATTTGACTTTGATTTAAGATGAAATCATATTTTGAAAAATTAAATTATTATTTTGAAGTTTTAAATGATTAGGCGAAAAGTTTTGTTCAATATAAATCTTTACATAAACTAACAAAAAATTAAAATATATAGTATATTAAATATATTAAAATATTAAATAAATAAATAAGTTCATAGAACCATTTTGCAATTGATATCTCATCTTATAGTAATTAGAAAATTAGAAAAATCATTTCTTTTAATATTGCAAATATATGTAAGAATATAAAGTCAAATAATTCTCTTATGAAAAAAAAAAAGATTTACATTCATACCATCACAATTCTTATGTTTTACATATCTAATATTTAAACTTTTTCTTACATATATAACATCAATCTTAAATAGCACATCAAAAATATCATCATAATTGACTTTTTTTTTAAAGTGAAATACACATTTTCTAATATAAGAAAGTGTTGAATAAGTAAATATCCAATTTTGGATGTTAAATATATAAATGTATACCAATTGTGTGGTATGTATGTCAATCTTTTAAAAATTAAATTCTCAATTTTATAGCCTTTGTGCATTTATATAAAATTGTTTTTAATTTAATATTTTATAATTAATGACATAAATATAATTATTATAAAAATACATAGTTTGTAAATTAAATTAGATACTAGATTAATTTGATGGATGTTTTCTATTATTTTCAAACATTAAATAAAACTATATTTTTAAATTTTAATGTGTCTTTTGAAATTAAACTTTTTTTTTTTATTTTGATATTTAAAAAAATTTTTGACACATAAATTGTAAATGTTTTAATCAATGAGATAAAGAAACATCATGACTTAGATATAAGATAATCTACACAATGCTTTTATCAAGAGCTATCAAGTTTGTATGGCATGGATGCCAATCTTAATTGCATTTGAAAAGTGGTGATGATGGTGGGTGTCTTTGGATGAGATTTAAAGATAAAAAACTATGGATATATAGTATATTCCTTGGAGATGGAATCATTAGTTTTTTGAGGAGAACATTAAGAGATTTAGTATGATATAATGGTTAAACTATTAAAAGTATACCAAATTGAGCTAATTATGGCTTATTTAGATGATCTTTTAGAAAAGAGTTTAAGATGAAAAAATGGCTATAAATAATCACGAGTCATTAATTTAAAATTTGTTCTAATGTTCTAGAATAAATGTTTAATTTGATGAAATTTATGTAGGTATTAAGGGATAGAAAACAATACTAGGTTTAAACTAACTTGAATGAGAGCTTTGTATGAACTTTAGAATAAATGTGAGACTTGAGATGCATGATGACGACTTTACTTTACTAAAGATGTAAAAATAAAATAAGTTAAGAGCAATAGATTAATGGTACATTTGAGATAACTTTATGTTTGCTTTACTTTCAAAAGCAATCACTTATGCATTTGGTTAGTAGCTTTTGAGAACTAAAGTTGTTAAAGTATTGTGGTTGCCAAAAAGCTATTGTCTGACTATTTTAAAAAAAATATTTATGACACCAACAGTAATTTTCTAAAAATTGTTATCTTCATAATAGCTTCATAGCCATATTTACAAAAAAATTAAAATTATAGTTGCACCAGACTGACTCCAAGAGAATATAAAACGGAATAAGTATAACTAACTTTTCTCACCAAATAAATTATAAGCTCAAGTCATCAAACACAAAATTAAAAAATAATACTTTAAAAACATTTTATTAAATAACTAAAGTTATAGTATCTTAACTAATATTTAAAGGATTATAAGGCTTTATGTAAAAACTTTTAAAAAAATAAAGAAAACATAAAGAAAAAAAAGAAAGAAAAGTGGTTGATAGCTATTAATTAATGATGAGTCCCAACCAGTCAATTTTAATACCTTTTTATGTCAAAGGAGAAAACTTCGATTGAGAATAAAAATATAAAATATAAAAAATATTAAAACATAAATTATAAATAATTTTAAATTATGTGCTCTTTATTAAGTTTTTTGTTTGGTTGCTTGGACTTATTCTTTGATTTTTTTGAGTTTTAGCATTGCTTTTATATCTATATAATGTGTTACATCAAGTTCATTTAGAGAATGACCTTCCTTCATCCACCATAAACCTAAACACATCCATGAAGGGTCAGAATGAGCCAAAGAAAATAATCACACCTTAAAATAAGCTAACCATTATTAATCTTCTAGTATTTAATTTTGCATCATCATTAATTATCTTCTAGGATGGTATTTTAGTCATAATATTTAGTTGAGTAATTATATAAGTTCGTAAGATTAATAGATCATTATGAATCCTTTATTTATACTTTCACAATACTAATTACCTACTTATTAATTTACTGTAAAAAAGATAAATTGCTTTGGATGGTTAAGTCATGTCTATTTATTATCTTAAATGTACTTATCAAACTCATAGTTATTGCTTCCTAATTTCACATTTTTTTTATTCTATAAATGAATGCTTTGAGCACTATCATAGAAGCAATCCTCACTCAAGAAAAAAAAAACCATTGCTTTCTTCAACAAGATGCTAAAGTTATAATGCAATAGGTTTTAACTTATGCTTATAAACTTTTAGCTATTATCATATTAATCTACAAATGACATCAATATTTTATTAGACACTAATTTTATCATTAAGATTGACTAATATAATATATGTGAAATAATAAATTAAACTACTCAAACTCTAGACTATCAGAGATTTTTAGTTAAATTATTTGGCTTTGATTAAATCATAGAATATAACTCAAGTTTCTCTAATAAAATTAGTAATGCCTTGTCACACATTAATGAAGATGTTTTTTTTTCTCTTATAAACTACTTATTTAAAATCCATTTGCATCTCAAGCCATTATGCATGCTACTACCATAGATTCAACAATTGCTTATCTAACTGATGATAAGTTTTAATAAGTTTTCTACCTACACATATAAAGATGGTCTTTATTATTATTTTATTTAATGACAACGTTATGATATCTTTACAACAACATAAGTGTGAAGGGGTGTTTTAAAAGTACTTAAGCTAAACCCCTTAGCTTAATTAAATCTTAATTATGAGCCAAATTACATTAGGCCTTTGCATTACTAGGTGCATTTTAAATTTACATACCTTTTGGGTTTTATGTCATCTCATTGGCTCATACTTAGTTAATTTTCCTAAGGTGGTGTAGGAAAGGGTTAATTAAGCCACTTAATATATACCGTAACCTAATCAATGCTTAAAAATGGATTTAATTATCTGAAAATGAACTAAAATACAAAACATATGTGGGAATGGGTTAGGAATAACAAAATCATCTCACCTTTGTAAAATTAAATCAAACTTCGAACAAACAAAAATCATTTTGAAATTAACTTTAATTTATTCAAAGTTTTCTTATTCTTTAAGAATGCCTTTAGGAATTAAGTACAATGAGTTTGTTTACATGATTACATTGCTTTAAATATTTCCCAACATGTTAAATTGTATGCCATATTTATGCATCCATGCTTTCTTGTTTTCAAAGTGTTTTCAAAGTTTTAAAATGAAATTGTTTAGTTTATATCAAATGTGCATGTCAAAGTAAATATGAGTGGCTATTATCATACTAAATCTAAAGTAAATCAAAAAAAATGAAATATCAACTGAAGTATGCTATTCTTATATTAATTATAAGCTTGCATGTGATGAAATTATATCCGTTAGTATAGCCTTTCTTTCTTTTCTTATGTTAGCATTGCTAAGGATTGGTAAGATGTGGGTTCATTTAAAAGACCCAACACTTACTTAGTTTATACCTTATTCATCCCTATGCCATCATCTAAGAAGGATTGCCTATACTTACATGAATAAATTGCATAAACAAAATGAAATTATTAAACAACTTTTGCATATTCCTTCTTCATTTCATATCTTTTATATGCATAGTACTTAAGAAAGTGGTATATTAGTCCGGATAACCCAGGTTGTGAGGCTTTAAGTAGCCTAAGTACTTTGTATTACACTGTTAACAATGATGTAGACTCACTTATGTCTTTCTTACTTTCATGCATGTATGTGAAATTTTAGATAAGGAAAATATTTTCTATCATAAGAAAATTCATGCATCTAAAATTTCTAAATTTTCTTAAATGGATTACTTAACATGCATCATGAAGTGTGTTAACTATTCTCATTTGCATGTATAGATATGCCTAGGTACCATCATAAGCATGTTATATATGTTGGGAAAGAAAGTGTGTGTTATGTGAATTTAATTCATTTTTCTTAATCTTAAAATGCCTTTCTTTTGGATAGGTTTGTGTAGGATATATCCAAACTTAGGATTAATTAAAATATTTAATCAAAATATTCACATAAATGAAGTTAAAAATATGAAATTACATAAGAAATTACTTAAGGATTAGAGAAGGAGAGAAAAGTAACTCAGTAATTAATTATAGGTTTCACTTAATCAAAATTAAAACTTGTAATAAAAACAACCCAAAATCACTAAACAACTTGAAAGAAACCTTCCTCTAAGTTGAACATGTCTTTCACACTTAGAAAACTTAAACCAAAAGTCCTAAGATAAGCATACCACACAAACCTTCAAAGCACATACATTAGCCTAAGTCACCACTTCTAGCTCTAGGTTAGGTGGTGTTTATGTTAAGTTTTATTTTGTGATGAATATTTTACTAAGTTGGGTGTATGCTCAGAATGGTAGACGTGCTTAGTCTAATTATTTTTTATGGAGATCGTATAAAAAATTATCATAAATAAAATATATAAATTTTTTGCTTGTTATATCCCTTTTCATAATCCATGTGGAATTAGTCACCCATGTGTAGTGATAACATGTTTATTTGTGTGGTGTGATTTGACTAACCTTTATTTTCTGTGTTAGTTAGATTTATACATTTCTTTTCATGTAAAAATTTGTATATTTAGGATTTAATGATTTGTTATGATTAGATGAGCATTGGTCATAAGATCCCATCTTTATGCATACCATGTGAAGCCTTGGAGCATCTACCATTCAACCATCCAAAGGAAGATCCAAAGAAGAAAAGAAGAAAGAAAAGAAAGAAAGAAGAAAAAAAGAAAGAAGAATAGAGCTTGAAGACCCCCATAATAATGAATTCCTTAGCTTAAATGGTTATTTAATTCATTTGTAATCTTAAAAAGGGTACATTTCACCCACATTTGATATTTTTTTTTGCGGTGGTGCAAACAAGACCATTTATTCTTTTCCTAGTTTTATAAATTGGGTGTGTTTTGTTTAATTTGTACAAGTGGTAGATTTTTATCTTCTTTCTAAAAAATTTAAACCACTCATAACCTCATCTAAAGCAGATTAAAATCAAGATAAAAGAAATAGAAATTTTGGTTTTGGATGAGTTATAATATCATGCACAAATGCATCTATTTCACTCTTGTTTCATCCATCTTGCTAGAGAATTCTTAACCTTGAGAGCCATGATGGAAACTCACCTCTAAACTTTTCATGATTTTCTTAATAATCTACTTTTTCATGCATTAGTCATAAAAATCCTATTAAAGTCAAATTGATTGTAAAAAATGAAAATAAATGAAATTTGAAATGCATTGATAGTCATTTGAAGCATGTCCCTTTACATGATCTAGTCTCTTAGGGTGAGTTTAAGGACTTAGTCTCTTTAAGTAAAAATAGCCTAGATCTTTATAAGCATAAATTTTACATTTAAAATTGTAGGAGGAGTAAGTTATCAATTAAGTCCAAGTTGTGTGGTTTGTCTCTTATGGAGGCAAACCATATTTTTTTCCTTAGATTTTGATTGTTTTATCAAGCTCCCTAGATTTAGATTAAGTTTCTTCTCTTTGTGGGCTATAAGATTAATTCTCACCTCTTAGGTATTTTCTTAATCTTGTTAAGGAATCTTAAGTCCAAAATTCTATGAAAAATATAACTCAAACAAACTAAAGCAATTTCTAAAATGTAAAATATTTTAGATAGTTTGAGATACTCTTTCCTAACATCGTGAGCATCTCCTACTTATTATTTTGGCTTCTATAATAATCTTTTGAACAATTTTGATCTTCAAATACAAATCAATCTATTGATAGTCCTTCCAATTAAATTTTGAGATAATGATCATTTTAATCTAGAGTTTTCTAAAGGATTTTAGATAATTAACTATGTCTTTTGAACTTAAGAATTTAAAATAAAGCTTTTTTTCTATGTAAAGTAAGAATCTCTGTACATATGATCTTGTGAGTCCTTATTTAGGTGATGGTTAAAAGGGTAGTGACTTTGAGATAGTACATAAACCTATGACGATTATCATGTAAGTATCTAAGGATTGTTTCTTACCAAGATAAATTTTCACATATATAATTTTTTCCTCTCCTTTCACCATGATTTGAAGGTGACTCTTTATATGTGTAATTTTCTCCACACCACTATGTCTCATTTTAAAATATAGCTTTTTTACGCTAGAGCACTGATTTAGGTTTTTTTAATGCAATTTGCTTCTCTTTTAATAATTTATTTTAAGTGTTTTCATAATCTTGTGTTGTTGGACTATATGCTTAAAGATTCTACTAAGATTCCAACTTAAATAAAAGTTCATTCTTATTTTTAAAATTTAAAGTCTCATCAGTATTGAAGCATACTAGCTTTAATATCATTTTTTAACTTATTCTCTTTTAAATATAAATAATCTTTTATTGAACTTATTAATTTCTAGAAATATAATTTTATTAACTTTTAAAGTCTTTGAAGATACTTAAACTTTAATATGTTTTTAGAAAATTCTTTAAGATGTAAAACTATAAAGCTTAAACTAAAGAAATAACATAAAAATAAATCTTATTTTATTTTATATAAAGTAGAGAAAGATTCTATATACATTACAAATTTATATGAAATTATGTGGTATTACATAAAAGTATATATGAAATTATTAAAATTAAATTTATTATTAAGTTTATGTGGTATGTATGAAAACAATACACTTTTGATGTATTTGGATTTACTTTATAAAACATTTATTTTAACGCAAATTTATTAAAGGATTTTAATTTGAAGTTACGTAATTCAAATATTGCATGAAGATTTATATTTAATTAAATAAATTTCTTAGGGGCTGAACTAAACTATTTTTTGAGGATGTGCAAACTTATAATATAAATAAAATAATATAAAAAGAATAATTTAAATTTCTAAAATAACGTTTTGAATTTCAATGTGATCAAAGATTTAATATAAGTTTACTTTATTTATATTTTTTTAATAAATGGAGTATAACAACTAAAGTATAGGTATTTCATTGCCAACTTTTACTTATTCTACTATGCAATCAAAGTTTGACAATTTTTATTTTAGAAAATATTCTTTCAACTATAACAACAATAATTAACAAAGTTAATACAAAAGCAATAAACTTGTAAAATTATGAGATATACATCATCCTTCTTTATCATAATATTATTTTTTCTTTCTCTGTTATACCATTTATATTGCTATTAACAAAAGACAAACAACAAAGAGAGGGTTAACGAGCACGTGGCATCTAAGAATGGATAGATGCCAAGGACAAGGACAAAGAATTATATCACTTTATGATAATCACTTTAGAAACAATCTCCATCTCTTCCTCGTGATGATGATGAAGCAGAACCATTAGGATCATTTACTGCTTCTCCTTTTTTTGTTCCTTTGCTTAATGCCATTGCCATCTTTTCCTTAATTTCTTTGTCTCATTTGAGTCAAGCTGGTTTTCTCTGTTTGCACTCAAGGCGACCACTTTTCTTGCTTCTCCTTCATCCATTTGATCACTTCTTTTCCTTTTACTGTAACGAATATTGTTGGCATTGTAGAGTGACTGCAACAAAACAATAAAGAGTACACAAAAATAATCATTTCCTTCAAAATCAAAAGCGTAAAATATATTTCACATGACAACACAAAAATGTTGCATTCATTTATTAGAAGAAGAATATGAAGGACTAAAAATGAAAATTCACCATAAATTATATAATTGATAATGCTCAAGAGCTACGAGCTCATTAAAAAAATCACTATGAATATAATCCTATAAATATAATTTTCTTTCATAAAGCAAAGAAAGATCACTTATATAAACATATCACACAAAAAAATAACTCAATATTAGTTTCAAGAAAATGATTATTAAGGGGCAATTTGGGATCAATTTTATTTTTTGTTTTTTGTTTATATTTTTAAGTTTTTGAAAATAAGTTTGTTTCGAGTATTTTTAGAGTTTTTAAAAATAAGTAATGTTACAATCAAATAAGTTTATTTTTAAACAAAATATAAACAAAAGAAAACATAAATACAAAATAAAAAATAAAAAAAAAAAGTGGTCCCAAATAGTTATTGACATATGTTACTGCAACAACTAATTGCTCTTTCATTTATGTGTTAAGAGATTCACTTGTAATGATGGAAAAATAAAAATCATTAATATTAGTTATGATAAAAATTAAGGTCTTAATAATTATTATATTATATCTTTTTTTTGAACCATTAGTGAAATAAACTTCAATTTTGTATTTGTATTTGTAAATATAACTTTTTTTTATTTCTTTAATAATTTATCTTGTTATTTAGATAATTTAAATAATTTTTGAATACAATCTTATTAAAGTTTATGTTATTGAGTTAGCACCTTTTTCTCCACTTATCATTTTTCAAAATATTATATTAACATACAATAACAAATAAAAGCATGTATGCAATTCGTATCCATACTGTAATCTTTTTTATTACTAATTTTGATGCTAATCATATAATAATTAAATTAATAACTAAGTACATTAACATAATTTAATTAAATATACATAACCATAAATATAAAAATATCCTTCTAATATACTTAATTCACAAATGCAATATCATTCAACTTTTATAATTATTTCCTTTTTGTGGAGACATTAAGTGTACCTTTGTAGTGTAAATGATTGCCTAACCCCATTCCAAGTAAATATGCCCTAAACTCTAAACTCTAAATCTAACCCTAAACTCTAAATCTAATCCAAAAATGAAATCTAAATCTAAATCCTAATCCTAATCTTAATCTTAATCTTAATCTTAACCTCTATACCTATACCATATACCCTATACTATATAATATGCTTAATTAAGGAATGCTATTTGTAGAATAGTGGTAGCTTCCTTTAGTTCAGTTAACAATGTGGGACTAAGTGAAAGTTGGAAATGACTATCTATACTCCATTTATAAAAAGTATAAATAAATTGTAAAGCTTCCTTTAGTTGCTCTCCTCCTTGTTCATCTCTATCCATTCTTAGGATGCCACGCCCCCACGTAGCTGTCTTTTGTCTTTTGTTATCTGATAGCAATATAAATGATATAATAGGGAAAGAAAACACAATAAATTGATAAAGAAGGATGATGTGTATCTCATAATTTTATAAGTTTATTGCTTTTGTATTAACTTTGTTAATTATTGTTGTTATAGTTGAAATAAAATTTCTAAATTGAAAATTGTCAAACTTTGATTACATAGTAGAATAAGTAAAAGTTGGCAATGAAATATCTATACTTTATATTGAGAATGATGTGTTATACTCCATTTATAAAAAAAATATAAATAAATTACTGATCATATTGAAATCCAAAACATTATTTTGGAAATTTATATTATTCTTTTTATATTATTTTATTTATATTATAAGTTTGCACATCCTCAAAAAAGTGTTTAGTTCAACCCCTAAGAAATTTATTTAATTAAATATAAATCTTCATGCAATATTTGAATTATGTAACTTCTAAAATTCAAAATCTAGTTTTAATAAATTTGTAGTTAAAATAAATGTTTTATAAGTAAATCCAAATACATCAAAAGTGTATTGTTTTTTTCATACATACATAAACTTAATAATAAATTTAATCTTAATAATTTCATATATACTTTTTTTATTTAAAATTATGTAAACAACATCAACAAAATATAGTAATGAGGGAAGCATCAAATTTCTTTTAACAAAACAAAATTTATCTCTCTCAAATTATTTATTGATTACATATCAAAATTTTAATATATTAATTTTTTTTTTAAAAACATACTTAAGATTGTCGTTTGGTTTTACAATCTATTATCATAATTAATCCTTCAAGCTAAAGCATTTTAAGTGAACACATAAAAATATATTTATTAAATTTTTTATAAAAATAATTTTTATTATTTAAAAAAATAAAAATAAAACTTAAAAAAATAATCAATTTAAGGAAAGCAAAAATAGTCACTATTTTAGTCTACAATAATAGCCAATTGAACAAATTATAGCCAATTAAATTGATAATAATTCTTCTTTTACCTTTTTATGTGTGTAAATTTTTTGCTTCTTTAAGAAAATCACAGTATTCTTAAATCAAGAACATCAAAGTACAACCAAAAAATTTAAGGATTGTGATAATTCATTTGAGTTATAAAAAAATTTAATGTTGAATGACTCTAAAAGTATTATTTCTTTTGCTAGATGCTCTAACATTATTCACAATTCTTGAAGTAATCTTAAATAGATGTTACATTTAGCAATAAATTTGTATTATAGCTATTAAATGTAGTTTGAGTTGATTAGTAAAATATGAATATAAAATGCTTAAGAATTTTCTTTCATAATGAAGGCATTCAGTCCATGAAACACTTATGCATATTAGATGCCCTATCATGACCATTTTCACAAATCTTATACAATCTTAATAAATATTTAGACATAATAGACTCAATAGTTTCTTTTTATGTAAATATAGTGGTAGAAGAAGTATGTTAACCCTAATATTTCTCAATAATTTATCCTTTTTTATTAACATATCTCAGTGCAACAACTAATTGCTCTTTCATTTATGTGTCAAGAGATTCATTTGTAATGATGGAAAAATAAAAATCATTAATATTACTTATGATAAAAAGTAAGGTCCTAATAATTATTATATAATAATTTTTTTTGAACTTTAGTGAAATAAACTTCAATTTTGTATTTATATTTGCAAATATAACTTTTTTTATTTCTTTATTCTGATTAAAAAAAAAGAAATAACTCCAAGTAATTCATATAATTACTTGATTTAGAAGACTCATCATGACCATGAAATGATAAGAAATGATAGTCCTTGTCGTATAAGAAATCAAACACATTCAATGGATGCGATCAACATGATATAATAATCTTTTTTATTTTTTTTCTTCCTTATGCTGAGCTATATAATAATAAGATTTTATTATGCTAAGAGCTTTTTTCTCTCTTCCAATTTTAAATTCTTCACAAATAAATGAGTTTTCACCACCTTGACTTATATGATTTTACTTCTGAGGTTTAAAAAGATAGTAATCTTGTTGGATATTCTTCAAATTATTTTGAAATCAATCTCTATGCAACATTATCTATCATCAATTGAAATAAAAAAATTATCAGTTTTTATTGATGAGTTTCCTTAACAAAATATGCTCTTTAAAGGAAACATATAAAGTAACTATTGACACTAAAAGTGTTCATGCAAGCATCTAAGAAAGAGGCAATTGAAAAAAAACTACAAGAATGGTGGGCTTATTGAATTTTTGAAGCCGCATTAGCATTGTTAACTCTCTTCTTCTATGGTGTATGGAACTTGGGAAAGCTTTAGTGTTGATTTGAAACAATCAAACCAAGGAGATGTCAATACTAGTAGGACAATAAATAATGGCAGCAACAGTGTAGTTGGCTTTTTGGTGTCCGGTAGGGAGAAATTGGGAGTGAGTAGAGAATGATGTAAAAGCGGCAAATGCATGTGAAGGATTGTTAATAGTGAGAGAGCTAAAAGGCAAGGAGCATGTAGCAATGATAGGAGGTTGAATGGATGGTCTACAAGTGAATCTCCTTGACCACATCACGTATCTTGCCCTCTTATCCCATCATAAATCTTACTATTTTTGTGGGATTTTGTCAATACAAAAAATAACAAAATTGACGCATTCACTTGTGGTTGATTTAACTCATGTTAAGCAATGAATGATAGCACAATTAGATGGAGTATTTAGCATTCATCATAAATCTATGATAAAAATGATATAAGGTGATCAACAATCTACACTTCCTCAATCTCATAATTAAGAGCATTAAATTATCTAATAGGCACATTACCTCACGCATGAATTTAGGAGTTTTAAGTGGATTTAGACAAAATATTTTAAAATATTATAAACTTTATTATTTTTAGAAATTTTGAAAATAAACTCAATTATTTTTTTAATAATTTATCCATTATTTAGATAATATAAATAATTTTCAAACACAATCTTATAGTTTACGTTATTGAGTTAGCACCTTTTTCTCATCATTTTTTAAAACATCATGTTAACGTACAATAACAAATAAAAGCATGTATGCAATTCACATTTCTACTATAATCTTATTTATTACTAATTTTGATGTTAATTACATAATTATAAAAATAATAACTAAGTACATTAACATAATCTAATTAATTAAATATACATAATCATAAATATAAAAATATCCATCTAATATAATTAATTTTCAAATGCAATACCATTCAACTTCATATTAATTTTTTTATATACAATTTAGTTGGGACCACACGAATGCGAATTCCCCCAACAACAAATTATGACACGCGCTCTCCTTACGGAGATGCTAGGGCAGCGCATCTCCTGTGGAGGTTAATAACCTAGGCAGTCGGCCTCCTTTATCGCTAGGTAACCTCATCCAAATAAATATACCCTAAACCCCTATCTAAACATAAACTTAAATCCAAAATCCTAAATTCCATCCAAATAAATATGCCTATTTGGTGTAGCATGAACGTAATTTATACAGCGCAGCTTCCTTTAGTTCAGTTAACAATGTGGGACTAATATGATGGCTTGCGCAAAGAATTTGTGATTACATTAAAGAGCCATCGGACGGTCCTCCTCAGGCCATCAAGATTATTTGGACTGATTGAAATCATCATTAGATGGCTTTTTTTAAAGCCATTTAGATTATCTAGAATGATTGAAATATTTAAGCATGAATTTTTAGATCTCTTTCATAGGTATAAATGAGACAAATTAACTAAAATGAAATATATGAAAGAATAAAAATATTAAATGATTTGTTATATTATAATTTAAAATAATAACATCTTTTTATATTCATTTTCAAGGAGATTTTATAAGATTATTATCAAATTCAATTTTGAGTTAATTTGACTTTAGCTCAAGATGAAATCAACTGATCAAAAATAAAATTAAATGATTATTTTGAATTTTTTAAAATGATTAGGAGAAAAAGTTATGTTGAATATAGTTCTTTATATAAACTAAATAAAAAAATAAAAATATAGTACATTAATTATATTAAAATATTAAATAAATAAATAAGTTTGGAGAACTTTATTTTGCAATTGATAACTCATCTTATAGTAATTAGAAAATTAGAAAAATTCATTTTTTAATGTTGAGCAAATATATCCAAGCATATAACATCAAATATGTGTTCTCATTAAAAAAAATAAGGGTGATTTACATTCATACCATACAATTCTTATGATTTTATATATCCTACATCTAAATTTTACTTTTTATATGTACAACACATCAAAAATTTCATCATCATTCACCTTTTTAAAGTGAAATGCACTTCTTCAAATATAAGAAAGTGTTGAATAAATAAATATCCAACTTTGGTTGTTATATATATAAATGTATAATAATTGTTTAATGTGTATGTAAATCTTTTAAAAATTAAATTGTCTAATTATTAGAGCATTGGTGCAATTATAAAAAATTGCTTTCAATTTAATATTTTATATTGATTATGATTTAAATATTAATTTTCTAAAAATGCAAAGTATGTAAATTAAATTAGATAATAGATTGATTTGATAGATGAGATTTTGAAAAAGAAAATTATGACACTTCTACGATTATAAGATAAAATCAACTAGAAATAAATAAACAATCTCATGGATTAATGATTTCATATAAGACAATCTATGAAATTTTTGGTCTAGATGATGTCAATCTTAATTGTATTTGAAGAAATGGTGATCGTGGTGGGTGGCCTCTGGATAAGATTAAGAGATGAAAAAAAACTATAGATCTATAGCTTAATCTTTAAAGATGGGATTATTAGTTTTTTTTAGTAGAATATTGAGGGATTTAGCATGATATAATGGTTAAACTATGCTATGAATAGCTCAAATTGAGCTAATTATAGTTTATTTAGAATATCTATTTGGAAATAGAGCTTAAGATGAAAGAAATGACTAGAAATAATTATGAGTAATTAATTTAAAATGTGTACTAATGAGCTAGAATAAATTATTAAATTTGGTGATATTTATGTAGGTATCAAAGGATAGAAAACAAGACTAGTCCTTAAACTTGCCTAATTTGGATGGGAGCTTTGCATGAAATTTTAGAATAAAAGTTAGATTTGAGATGGGTAATGACTAACTTTAGAGAATGCAAAAGATGCACTAGATGGTAAAAAAATAGAGCTAGATCAAGTGAGTAAAAAAATATAAAAAGGAATGAAAACAACTACCTACTCTCATCAAAGAAATGATAAACTTAAGCCATCAAAACACAGAACTAAAAAAAAAATACTTTAAAATATTTTATTAAATAATTAATGTTATAAAGTATTTTAGTTAATATTTATAAGCATTATAAGACCATTATAAGAAAACTTTTGGAAAAAAAGATAGAGAGAAAAAAAGAAGGGAAAAAGAGGTTAGTAGCCATTAATAAATGATGAATACCAATAAGTAAATTTTACTGCATTTTTATATAAAATCATACAAACATTTGATTGAAAAATAAATAATATTAAAATATAAATTACATTCCAAATAGCCTAAATTATGTGCTCTCTATTGGACTTTTGTTTGGTAAATGTAGTTGGACTTATTCTTTGATCTTTTTCTTTAGTTTTATTCTTAGCACTTATAGTTCAGTTTTAAATATAATTTTGTTTACCCATATAATGTGTTACATCAAATTTTATTTAGAGAATGATGGGAATTTTATAATTTTCCTTATAAGAGGTGATCAAATTAGTCTATTGCCTCTTCTAAAAAATATCTTTGCCATATACTTTTATCCTAATATATAAATCTTCCCCATGTTAAATAAAAACTAATTCCTCTCCAAATTATACTCTTTTATATTCTCAAGTTATGCATGCTCCTACTAGAAATAATGAATCATATCAACACGAGATAATTATAAGCCTTTAGAACAAAGATTAACACATGTTCTTATAATTCAAATCAATTATTGTCAAGTATAATAAATCTCAATTTTGTAAGGAAAATCTAAACTAAATTTAATTCTTTGCTTTGGGAGATAAGCTTGAATGTGATCAGTACAGTACTCCTTTAACATTTTACAAATACCAAAGAGATATTCAGATCTCAACAACCAATTATAATGATGATTATGAAACAAAAATCTATACTATGATTTATTAAAAAAGTATATTAAATCTTCATCCAAATTTAGCTTAGGAATTTTTTTAAGTTAATATTTTATTTCTTTTTTTCAATACCCAATAAATCTCAAATATTGATCTCATTACATTTCATGAATTATTTTTAGATGCTATCTCTAAAAAAATGTACACAATATATAATAGAGCATTAATTATTGGATGATAATTTTAAAAAATATATTCACTTAGATGGAACCTGAATCCTTCAAAATACTAACCACTTCCTCCAAAGCCTTATAAGAAGACCCCTCTTTCTCCATAGCCCTCTTCACTTCTTTTTTCATCTCTTGCATTCTGTGTCACATGGCCTTCCCTTCCTCCCCTACCATCAACTTATGCACCAACTTTACCACCTCCTCCCTCCTCACCAGCCCATTCTCCTCCTCCCTCATCCTCAGCCACTTTTACTCCTTCCACAAGCAAAATTGCATTCATCCTTTGCTCCGAGTGAAGCGGCCAAGAGATCATCGACACGCCATTCACTAAGCTCTACAATGTGGAGTTCCACCCATAATGCGACATGAATTCACCAGTCGAATAGTGACCCAATACATATCATTGTGGTGCCCATGACATAAGCATCATTCCAATTTCCTTTGTCCTCTCCACAAATCCTTCGGGCAGAAATTTTGCACGATCGTCACTACTTTGATTCGAGTCCAAAAAAACTACCTCCTAGCCCAGTGTTGCTCCCCGCCCGCCCCACCAAAAGAAATCTCTATCCACTCATCTCCAATCCAAGGGCAAGCTCGCATGCTTGCTCTCATGATAGAGTGTCACCGCTACCAAAATAGATAAACACTACCGACTCACTCGGTTGCTGATTCAACCACTCTATACATTTATGTGATGGCTCTTCACAACTCATGTGTAATGGAAATCCTATAAGTGGCCCGGTCGGCCAAACTTGAGGTTTCCCATCTTCCACTATAGACCTAAACACAACCATGAAGGGCTATGATGAGCCAATATTAATAACTACACTTTAACTAGGCAATCATCGCCAATCAATATTCATCTTCTAGTATTTAATTTTGCATCATCATTAAAACATAACCATGCTAGAGCAACGCACCTCCTGTATGTGCAATGAAGGCCACTAACCTAAGCAGCCAGCCACCTTGATCGCCAGCCAACCCCATCTAGGTAAGTATGGTTGACCGTTGCAATAGGAATTCTATTTGTATAAGTGTG
Organism: Cymbidium sinense; assembly: GCA_021442155.1. Classification (NCBI taxonomy): domain Eukaryota; kingdom Viridiplantae; phylum Streptophyta; class Magnoliopsida; order Asparagales; family Orchidaceae; genus Cymbidium; species Cymbidium sinense. The sequence continues at coordinate 34,921,494 of CM038219.1, forward strand.
GCAGCTTCCTTTATTTCATCTAATGATGTGTGACTAAAATGATGATTTGCGGCAAACAATTATGATTACATTAAAGTGTCTTGAGGTGGTCCTCCTCAAACCATCAAACATTATATGGAATGATTGAAATCCATCATTACATGGCTTTTCTAAAGTCGTTTAGATTATCTGGAATGATGAAATAATTAAGCTTGGATATTTAGATCTCTTCCATAGATATTAATGAGAAAATTAGCTAAATGCAATATACAAAAGAATAAAAATATTAAAAATGATTTGTTATATTATAATTTAAAATAATAGTATCTTTTTATATTTATTTTCAAAAATATTTAATAAGATTATTATCAATTCAATTTTTGAATTAATTTGACTTTGATTTAAGATGAAATCATCTATTTTGAAATTAAATTAAATGATTATTTTGATGTTTTTAAATGATTAGGCGAAAAAGTTTTGTTCAATATAAATCTTTACATAAACTAATAAAAAATTAAAAAAAATATATAGTATAGTTATTATATTAAAATATTAAATAAATAAGTTTGGAGAACCTTATTTTGCAATTGATATCTCATCTTATAGTAATCAGAAAATTAGAAAAATCATTTCTTTCTAATATTGCAAATATATGTAAGATTTACATTCATACCACACAATTCTTATGTTTTACATATCTAATATTTAAACTATAATTTCTTACATATATAACATCTCAATCTTAACTAGTACATCAAAAATATCATCATCATTCACTTTTTTTAAATTGAAATACACATTTTCAAATATAAGAAGTGTTGAATAAGTAAATATAAAATTTTGGATGTTAGATATATAAATGTATACCAATTGTGTGGTATGTATGCAATCTTTTAAAAATTAAATTCTCTAATTATTACAGCCTTTGTGCATTTATATAAAATTGTTTTAATTTAATATTTTATATGATTATGACATAAATATAATTATTATAAAATACATAGTTTGTAAATTAAATTAGATACTAGATTAATTTGATGGATGTTTTTCTATTATCTTAGTTTGTATGGCATGGATGCCAATCTTAGTTGCATTTGAAAAAGTGGTGATGATGGTGGGTGTCTTTGGATGAGATTTAAAGATAAAAACTATGGATCTATAGAATATTCCTTGGAGATGAATCATTAGTTTTTTTTTTTTGAGGAACATTAAGAGATTTAGTATGATATAATGGTTAAACTATTAAAAGTATACCAAATTGAGCTAATTATGGCTTATTTAGATGATCTTTTTAGCAAAAGAGTTTAAGATGAAAAAATGGCTATAAATAATTATGAGTCATTAATTTAAAATTTGTTCTAATGGTCTAGAATAAATGATTAAATTTGATGAAATTTATGTAGGTATCAAGGGATAGAAAACAATACTAGGCTTTAAACTTGTCGAACTTGAATAAGAGCTTTGTATGAACTTTTAGAATAAATGTGAGACTTGAGATGCATGACGATTGACTTTAAAGACTACTAAATATGTAAAAATAGGTTTAAATAAGTTAAGAGCAATAGATTAATGGTACATTTGACATAACTTTACGTTTGCATTCAAAAAAGCAATCACTTATGCATTTGGTTAGTAGCTTTGAGAACTAAAGTTGTTAAAGTATTGTGGTTGGCAAAAAGCTATTGTCTGACTATTTTAAAAAAAATATTTGTGACACCAACAGTAATTTTCTAAAAATTGTTATCTTCATAATAGCTTCAGAGCCATATTTACAAAAAAAATTAAAATTATAGCTGCACCAAACAGACTCCATGAGAATACAAAATGGAATAAGAATAACTAACTTTTTTCACCAAATAAATTATAAGTTTAAGTCATCAAACACAAAACTAAAAAAATAATACTTTAAAAACATTTTATTAAATAATTAAAGTTATAGTATCTTAACCCATATTTATAGGCATTATAAGGCTTTATGTAAAAACTTTTAAAAAAATAAAGAGAAAAAAAAAGAAAAAAAGTGGTTGATAGCCATTAATTAATGATGAGTCCCAACCAATCAATTTTAATACCTTTTTATGTCAAAGCAGAGAAGACAAACTTCTGATTGAGAAATAAAAATGTAAAATATTAAAACATAAATTATATTATAAATAATCTAAATTATGTGCTCTTTATTAGGTTTTTGTTTGGTTGCTTTTAGTTGGACTTATTCATTGATTTTTTTTCTTAAGTTTTAGCATTGCTTTCTATACCTATTTACAGAATGACCTTCCTTCAACCACCATAAACCTAAACACATCCATGAAGGGCTGCAATGAGCCAATGATAATAATCACACCTTAGCTAGGCAATCAAGCTAACCATTATTAATCTTCTAGTATTTAATTTTGCATCATCATTAATTATCTTCTAGGATAGCATTTTAGTCTTAATATTTAGTCAAGTAATTATATAAGTTCATAATATTAATAGATCATTATGAATCCTTTATTTATAATTTCACAATACTAATTACCTACTTATTAATTTACTGTAAAAAGATAAATTGCTTTGGATGGTTAAGTCAGATGTCTTATTTATTATCTTGAAATGTACTTATCAAACTCATAGTTATTTGCCCTTCCTAATTTCATAGTTTCTTTTATTCTGGAAATGAATGCTTTGAGCACTATCATAGAAGCAATCCTCGCTCAAAAAAAAAAAAAAAACCATTGCTTTCTTCAACAAGATGCTAAAGTTATACGTGCAATAGGTTTTAACTTATGCTTATAAAATTTTTGCTATTATCATACTAATCTACAAACGACATCAATATTTTATTAGGCACTAATTTTATCATTAAGACTGACTAATATAGTATATTTGAAATAATAAATTAAACTATTCAAACTCTAGAGTATCAGAGATTTTTAGTTAAATTATTTGGCTTTGATTAAATCATAGAATATAACTCAAGTTTCTCTAATAAAATTAGTAATGCCTTGTCACACATTAATGAAGATGTTTTTTTTCTCTTATAAACTACTTAATTAAAAATCCATTTGCATCTCGAAGCCATTATGCATGCTACTACCATAGATTCAACAATGTAAATTGCTTATCTAACTGATGATAAGTTTTAATAAGTTTTCTACCTACACATATAAAGATGGTCTTTTATTATATTTTATTTAATGACAAGTTATGATATCTTTACAACAACATAAGTGTGAAGGGGTTTAAAAGTACTTAAGCTAAACCCCTTAGATTAATTAACTCTTAATTGTGAGCCAAATTACATTGGCCTTTCCATTACTAGGTGCAGTGCAAATTTACATACCTTGTGGATTTTATGTCATCTTATTGGCTCATACTTAGTTAATTTCCCTAAGGTGGTGTAAGTAAGGGTTAATTAAGCCACTTAATATATACCTTAACCTAATCAATGCTTAAAAATGGATTTAATTATCTAAAAATTAAACTAAAATACAAAACATATGTGGGAATGGGTTAGGAACAACAAACTCATCTCACCTTTGCAATCAAACTTCGAACAAACAAAAATCATTTTGAAATTCACTTTGATTTATTCAAAGTTTTCTTATTCTTTAATAATGTCTTTAGGAATTAAGTAAAGTGAGTTTGTTTACATGATTACATTGCTTTAGATCTTTCCCAACATGTTAAATTGTATGCCATGTGATTTATGCATCCATGCTTTCATGTTTTCAAAGTTTTAAACTGAAATTGTTTAGTTTATGTCAAATGTGCATGTGCTCGCTAAAGTAAATATGAGTGGCTATTATCACTACTAAATCTAAAGTAAATCTATAAATGAAACATCAAATCTGAAAGTGTGCTATTCTTATATCCTAATTATAAGCTTGCATGTGATGAAATTATAAGCCATGTTTAGTATAGCCTTTCTTTCTTTTCTTATGTTAGCATAGCTTTGAATAAGGATTGGTAAGATGTAGGGTTCATTTAAAAAGAACCCAACACTTACTTAGTTCTATACCTTATTCATCCCTATGCCATCATCTAAGAAGGATTGCCTATACTTACATGAATAAATTGCATAAACAAAAATGAAATTATTAAA